>WOVY01010538.1:22500-411626 GCA_013436015.1 Rhipicephalus annulatus | reverse complement strand
TTCAACAGTAGGATTTGCCCTTGGGTAAAGCAGGTGGTAAGAGTGAGCTTATTCAGAAGCCCTTCAGAGTACCCACTGAAGGAATTAGTACTATAGGGCAAAAATTCCAGTGCACCAAAAAGGGCAAGGGAGGACGGTGCAGGTTAAAATTCAGGAGGGCATCTTCTGGACATCATCTTCTCAGCCACAAGCTTGTATGGCCAATGTTTAGCAGACTCCTACTAACATAAACTAGGTATAAATGTTGCTTCTCTATTGCAAGATGACACACCATATACCTTTTGAGAGTCTCCTCACCACAAGCCTTACATTAGCCTAAAAATATTTTTTTTCTACGGTGCCCTTTTTGTCCTAAACAGTTGTCTGAAGCAAAAATATGCACATTGTGACAGTCTAGCTGGTGACCACAGAGATGGCTCCCGCCATCACGATGTATACTCCACTCAAAATGCAAGACACTGCAAAATCATAGTCCGGTGTGCGTGCATACGACCTTGAAAATGCAAGCAGTGACCACTTCTCTTGTGTTCTCTGCACTGGCGCATGCTTGTTGCACACCTGTTCAAGATTGTGACAGTGAAATTAGTTCTGGCAATGCTGTCTCAGAGGTAAGACTGGTGCCCTTAGGAACACCATGGTGGAGCGAGCAGAGATTCATATCAAATGTAGTAATAAACTGGCAACACCATGGTGATATAAGCACACTTGCATTAATTTATTACATTTTTACTGAGGCAGATATCACACAGCTAAGCTAGTTGTGATCTCTTTCATTATTGTTTACATAGTTTCCGTTGGTCACAGCACAGGAAAAAAATTTCTCTGTGGGAGCACCATATTTTAAGCTTGCATGACTCCAATGAAGCACTGTGCGAACAGATATATTGAAAATGTCAATACTTCGGCTCCTATAAATGGTGAACTGGTTGTCACATTCAGCCGGTGATCCTGCAGGAGCTTTAGCATATACTCTAAGGTCATTTTGCATCAACAATGCCACATACAATAGTTTAACAATGGTTGTTAAAGGGCCAGATGATGCTAGCTTCAGGGAGGTAATTAAGCTAAGGGGGAAAATTATAGATGCCTAAGCACCACTGGAAAAATGAAAAAGCACAGAAAAAGAGCATCGGTCGCAGCTGAACTACAGAAAATATTTACACTCACACATTTTGCATGTCTAGAATTTTCCCCCTAATAATGTTATACCAACCTGCCTAGCAGCAAGTACTTCTAAGATAATAAAGTGCAGAATGACACTTGCATAAGACAGGGAACAGGACGCGAGTTAACTGCCATCTATCTTTGTTTGTGCAGGGTGTCTACCAACCTGGGGAAAGTCGGGGAATCGGGGCCTTGCTGGAAAACTGTAGGAACTTTGGTAAAACCTGGCTAATTCATGGAAACTGGCGGCAGTCTGTGCCACCATCACAAAAATAAAGCATTACCCTTGATCAATGCTCCAAAAAGTCACTCCTTCGACTGCAACTACAGTGAACAGTTAGAAGAGGCCTAAAAAAGGCAATGCATAACTGTTTCTTCTTAGTGTACAAACAAAAGGATACACCGAACCAAAATAACACAAAGTTTACTGATGTTTGGGCACCTGATATTGTTCTGAATGACAGCCATAAGAAAGGTACATCGTATTTAAAGTATGACTAGGTGCGTGATGTAAGCACCAAAAGTATATGGTCAGCGTTCCATAACCTTATTGAGTATATGTGCAGCTGTGTGAATGTGCAGGGATTCCAGGTGCTGGCATGATGCAAGCTTGTTTTCTTCGACCAGAAACACGGTTGCTGGACCAGTCAATTTGAAAGCCTGTATATTCCGCATGTTCAGCGAGGGCATCCAAGGCCACCCATGATTTGGTGACTTCATTTTGAACTGTTGTGTTGTTTAAACTCTTTCATTGAAATCACAGGTCTGATAGACTGACATGTGTCACACTCGTCGCAGACTACAGTGTAAAGAAGACTACAGAAAGTTCGCTCGGGCAGCTTATTCTTCCCATTGACTAAAGCATTCCTTAGCTTCCATGTTGGTACAATGCACTATTTTGATGTATATTCCTTCTACATATCACATATCATATCTGACTTTCCAAGCACAGCATTTCTCACATCGGTAAATTTGTGCATATTTGTCGTGGCCCACAAATTCAACTTGGCTTGAAGGCATTTTAGTTTGGTGCTTATGTTAGAACTGCCATCACAAGAGGTTTGTTGGGCTATGTCTTGCCTTGTATAATATTATTGCTATTATTATTATTATTATTGGCGATGCAGCTGCAACGTACTTCCGCTATGCACTTATTGCAGATATTTCAAGAGTAGCACACTCTCTTCTCATTTCATTTCCTTGAGATGGTTTATTAAATCATGAGTATTTTTTATCATTATGTTCATAGAAGAGTACGTAAATGACGGTAGCATGAAGGTAACCAAAACACGCAACTTAGCTTCACAAAAAAGCCTACTGGCTTTTTCAGCTTGCCTTTGTTGTACATAGCCTGGTCACTCCTCACAACGGTGTTCATGCTGTCTGAGACGCATCTGGAAGCTAAGTTGCATGTTTTGGTTGCTGACAAGGAAGGCTTCTTTTCAACTCTAGATGGCTCTATGTATAATGATAAGGTAACCACTGGTTTGGAAAAAAGCTGAATAAGTCATTTTCTGAGCAACTGCAGCCAATCAATTTATGTGGATGGACATGCATCTTCACTTTCACATGCAAAGTCTGGTGTTCCCCAGGGATCAATCATGGGACCAGTTTTGTTTCTCATTTACATCAACGACATTGGACATGGTTTGTCATCTACTATCAAATTATTTACATACAACTACATCATTTATAGAACAATTGACAGTACCCAAGCTAACGAGTCATTATAGTTCGACCCTAATAAACTCGCATTTTGGTGTCACCATGGCAAATTTACACTACCAAAACGAAGGCCATGACGTTTAGAAGAGCACATAAAACAGAAATGAGTCAATATGAAATTCAAGCTCTCTCCATTGAAAAAGTATCCTTATTTAAGTATCTTGGAATTCATTTATCTTCTGACCTGTCTTAGAATAAGCGCATCGATATCATAACTAGTGAGGTGTCAAAAGCACTTGGATTTATTAAAAGAAACCTTTACTTGGTGAACTATACCTCTAAAATGCTAGCATACACTACACTTGTCCGTTCAAAGATAGAATATGCATCCATCATCTAGAACCCACATCAATCATATCTCATTAATTAACTAGAACTAAAATAAAATGAAGCAGCAGGATTTATCACCAAGTGGCATTCTCGCAACTGCAGCACTACAGATAATACACACTCACTTTCATTACCCCTTCTTGAAAAAACGCAGACTGTCGTCACTGTTGTTGCATTTTCATACATTTATCATAGTAAATGTGCCTTCAAGAAGCTTCTACAAACACACCTCATAATATTTTGAAACATATTGATCACCAATTCAAAATACACCCTTTTTTGGTACGCACAATTATGTATCAACACTCACCATTACTCGAAGCACACATCACTGGAACACACTGCCAAGCGACATCGCTTGATTCATTGATCGTGCCATTTTTGTAAACCAATTCGATATTATCTTGGACATATGACTTACCTATCTGTGTGAGTTTGTAAGTGCATGTATGTGCTTACTTTTACTCTTCTTTCATTGTAAATATATTTTCTCATTAAAGATGATAGTCTTGCTTGGGATACTCCAATGCAAAAATTTTGGTCTGTCAGCAAAAGGCTCAGGTACAACCACATCCACAGCATCCACCAGTATTGCTCAAGTTTCTGCATTCATGCTTGTACGATTGTCAATAAAAAGCAAATATTGAGCATATTTGAGGCACAATATCAACTTGTCGATATTGTGCACTGTGTTTATTTATACTAGAAAAGGTTATAAATAAGTAATTCTAAGCACTGCAGATGACAATGCAACGCTTCGCATGGAAAAGGCGAGTCTCCTACGCTTTGCTAAGCCGATACTGTGCTGCTACCTGCTTTAAATCTACAAAATATGGCCTCCAAGATTGCACGCATGCTGCGTGCTCGCTATAACAAAGGCCATCCTTTCGTTTTCTGAAATTACCGCCAGATGGCACTCATGTCTCAACGCAACACCTCCAGGATCCCATTCACCAGTTTTCTCGTGCAAAACATCAAATAAATATTTCTGTCTATTCACTCTTTTCAGGCGAAATACAATAGTCTTTCGATGACATGTTGGTCAAATATGCAGATAGGGGACAATTTTTTTCATGGCAATTTTCTGTATATATATTTTTTGCACTATAGCTGTGTCTCTCTTATTGAGTTTTCATTCCTGCCACAATTTTTTTTTCCTTTTGCATCTTTGTCTATGGAAACTGTATTTTACATTGTTTACCCTCTTTAATTTTATAATGGCAATGTTCTGATTTACAAATTTATTGTATAACTAAAACCCCCTGCGTAATGCCTGAATGGGCCTTTAGGGTATATATTAATAAAAAAAAGTGTTGATGCACAAAGCGGGTGACTGAACGAATAAGTTTATGCCCTGTTACTAACGCTTAATCAAGAACATGTAGCGGCAAGTGTGAAAAAAAGCAGAAATGCAAAAACTATCAGTTTTTATTTCAGTGAAGATTCATGTTGCCACTAAGAGCTGTTGTTTCAGAAAAAGACACTTGGTAAATAAATATTTCAGAGTATATTCAAAGAAATTCGGAGCGTTTGAAGACTTGTGATCCGCTAAGAATTTCTAACTCAGAATCTATCATCTTATCACTAAGGGAACAACCTTCTTTGTGCCGTAATGCATTCGGTATAGACGTAAAAGATTTATATTATTGTTGCCCCAATGTGAAGATTTGAAGTGTATAAAGCAGTGCATGAGAGAAGATAATGATGAGTTGTTGTTTCAGTGCCAGTGTGGCATCTCTATTGCGTCGTTTTTAGAGCTCATGCAGGCCACCTAAATTCTACCGTTGTGTCTTGGAAGGGAAATAATTTTGCCCAAAAATCTGGTATCTGCATTGAATCATGAATATACCTGTAATTAGTTATATTTTTCTTGGGTATGTAGACGGGCAGCTGCAAAAGCATTTGAATTGGTTATCATCACACGCTGTTTGATATGTCCATGACTTCTTAGTTCTACTGGACATTAACAATTACTCTTTGCTGGTTGCTAATATAAAGAAAGATGTTAAGGAAAACGAAATATCAGCGTTTCACTTTGGAGTTTCAAAAAATTGATGAGCTACAGTTCTCTCGATTTAAGACAGGCTTTCGTCAAAGATCACATATATAGCAATACCAACTTAGATTCATAAAGCCAATTCTAAATTTTAATTCTGGCCACTCAAAACCATACAGGGAGCCATTGCGTCAACTGTACTGGGTGCCGCTCTTCAGAAGTTACGCGAGCACTTATGGCGCATGCATTTGATGCACAAGTTGCTCGCCTTGCAAATTCTGGCTTTCCGAGTGACGTGATTTGCTCCTTGTCGGAAAAAACTTATTTCAAAGATCGAGAAGTTTTATCATTGTGATTCTAGTGCACTAGAAATTTGCAAGAAAAAGAGGCAGGCAGTTATCCCATACATACACAGGATAGCACATGGTTTGAAAAATGTTGGTGCTCGTTATTGCATAAACATGTCATTCTCAGCACGTAATAAAGTGCATAATGTGTGTACTTTGGTGGATAGAGCATTGTGTCAGCAGCCAGGGAAAGGGAACAAATGTGTCTCCAGTCATGTCCACAGATATGCTCCTTGCACTACTGGCGTGGTTTATGGGATTCCACTGTCTTGCAGCTGCGAATATTTAGGTGAAATGGGGCATTACATAAATGTGTGCTTAAGAGAGCATGGGCTAATGCTATCAGATGCTAAAATCACGTCTAATTTGGCAGCTCGTTGTAGGCCATGTGGATGTGTGCTCAGGGCTGGGCAGAGATGTTCGAAAAAGTATTCTGGAATGCAGATATCGAAATGCGTGGTTTGGAAGCATAAAATACAGATACTGAGATAAATTTGTAATTCATGTGACAGGATATTTCAGAGATAGATTTGCAAAAAGACAAAGTATTCCAGAATACATATACTAAAATACTTTTTATTTATTTATTTATTTATTTATTTATTTATTTTCAATACTGCTACTCTCATTCGAGAGCGTGGCAGTTGGGCAGTACAATGATTTTCAGTACAGGCAATAAAAATAGTGGAAAAGAGGGAAAGAAAAAAAAAAAATCAAAGCAAAACAAGTGAGTTAAACATACGCTAACATTTGTAGCGTAATTACAGCATATGTGGGTTACAGGGAAAAAAAAAAAAAAAAAAAAAAACAAGGTAAGGCAAACAAAATGCTGGTTAAGGAACAGCATACTCAGTGGAATTTACACAAAAACGCCTAACACATGCTAGGTTCAAGGGAAATGATAAAGAAGCAAAAAGAAGGAACATGAGGCTTCGCAAAAAGTGACCAAAGAAATAATAATAGTACAGGTGTCGGTAGGGGCTGGAATAAGACTAGGGTAAATAAGATTACATTTCTGGCATTGAGCAATAAGTTGACGTAAATGGGAAAGTTTCTAGAAGATGAAATGAAGAAATCTATGTTGGTGACTTTGCATGCATAGGTCCTCTTACGCAAACACATTTTTTTCTATTTGTGCCATAAATTCCGATAGTGATTCGATGTTGGTGATAGTAGCGTCAAGTTGATTCCATTCTGATATTGCGAGCGGAAAAAAAGAATACTTAAACGTGTCATTTTTACATGCATATTCTGTTAATGTGTGCGCATGCTTATTACGTGTAGGTCGAGCCTGGGAAAACGAAATATACTTAGAAATATCTATTCGATAGTTATTTTTCAGTAACTGAAATAAGAATTTTAGGCGAGCGTGTTTCGCTCTTGTGGATAGCTTTTGCAAACCGGATTTCATTAAAAGATGCGTGGGCGAGTCTGTGCGCTTATATTTATTATGAATGAACCTCACAGCTTTTCTTTGTATTGATTCAAGTTTTTTTATGTTAGTCACTGTATGCGGAAACCAGACTGTGTTAGCGTATTCTAGAACAGGCCTTACAAATGATGTGTAGGCTAGCAGCTTCGTTGCCGTTGTTGCGTGTGCTAGGCTTCTTTTTAAGAAAAATAGCTTCCGTAGCGCCTTTGAGATTATTTTACTTATATGCTTGTCCCACTTGAGATCCGATGTTATTGTGACGCCTAGATATTTATGTTCATCAACCCTATTAAGGGGGGTGCTATTAATTACGTATGTGAAGGTGGATGGTAGTGCTTTCCTGGTCACAGTCATGATCGCAGACTTTTGTACGTTGAGTGTCATCTGCCAACTAGAGCACCAATTAGCTATATCAGCTAGAGAATCATTCAGCTCATTATGATCACTGTAATGATTAATTTCTGTGTAAATGACACAGTCATCTGCGAATAGCTTTATATTGCATTTGATGTCAGCTGCGATATCGTTAATATAGAGCAAGAAGAGCAATGGTCCGAGGACAGACCCTTGTGGGACTCCGGATGTAACTGCGACTGTGTTAGATAACGTATGTTCGTAAATTACAAATTGCGAGCGGTTACTTAAGAAGCATTTTACCCAGCCAGAAAGTTCTCCTATACCAAAAACATCTTCAACTTTGGCGATTAATTTGCTATGACACACACAGTCGAAAGCCTTAGATAAGTCAAGTAGAATCATGTCAGTTTGACCACGGTTATTAATTGTAGCAGCGAGGTTGTGTACTAGTTCTGTGAGCTGAGTAACTGTGGATAAGCCACTGCGAAAACCATGTTGGTTGGGGGAAAAAAATCCCCGACATAGACTTTTGTCTATGTCGGGGATAGTTATGCTTCATACAAACATTTGTTATGTGCAGCATAATATTTAAATTGTGCAGCACATTGAAACTTGCAAATGAAATTGATTTATTATATTTTCGCCATTCTCCGAGTGTCATTAAGGCATTACAAAGGATGCTTACACTGCACATAATTGTTATTAACCACAGTTGCAATAAAAAACTATGATATCAGTTGCAATAAAAAACTATGCCATATGAGAGCATCAGTCACATGCATTGTACACTGAAATCCGGAACTCAACAGCAACACTATTAGTTATGCTAGAAGGAGCATAGTTCAAGCGAAGTGCTGGAACCATAAACAAATGAACTTCCAGTTGAAGGTTTAGTGTTTCCTAGAAACATCTTAGAAAAGGCAGAAAGAATTAAGAACGGACAAAACAAGGAATGCGAAAGGAAACTCAAGAAGACCTCTTTCGAATCGCTGTTTGGCCATGCTGGCGTTTTTCAGAAATGCTCTGCAGAAAGAAGCATCATAGATGGCACACGGCACCAAATTCTCTTTGGGTGGTTTGTAGCTTCCGCAATAAGCTCCAGTTTTTCAAATGGGCGCTGCAAAAGAACAGTGAAAAAAAAAAAAACGAGAAAAACAAACACTACCCATTCAATTGGCATGAGGAAATACATTTAAAAATGGCGCCCATTGTGCAGTATACAATACTCCTCACAATGAAAATATCTGTGCTGGAATTCAATATAGTAGTATACATTGTTGTCATGCTGAAGCAGGCTATTATTCAAATACATCATGGGATGCGGGTGGCAAAGCAACTAGCTCGCTTTCAAGAAGGTAGGAGTCAGTTTCGCCCTCAGCAGAAATGTAGAAATGGTGGTGCATATCTTGCCGTGGACTGCCAAGGTCACAGCAGAAATTGTTTTCCCCATTGTCAACACGTCTCAGCTCATTTACGAAAAAAAAAAAGTAACAAGATACCCGTGTCCTGGATAGTATCGCGATACATGCGATACACCGTAAAAGTATTTCACTACTGAGATACAAATACATTTTTTAAAAGTGGCTCGAAACAGCAATACAGACACTCAAAAGTATCTCTTAAATACTATTGCGATACTACCCAGCCCTGTGTGTGCCATACTTGTAGAAAACAAATATCAAATATTGACATGTTGATTAGCGCATGTGTGAAGTAGCCGAAGCATTTTCATTAGATCTAACAACAAGTGCATAAGTATTTCATGTAACACTCGTCTAGATGAAGAACATAAGGTCTTAGAGAAGACATGAATCATTCTGTGTTGTAACACATGTGTACATATGCATAGTTTTGATGAGTCGATATTTTTTATATATGTTCTTTCCTTTTCCAAATAAATTTCAGTTGTGGAATCAGCGCTGTGACCCTCTCTGACTGCTTCTAACCCATTCCTTTGTAAAATATTCTACGGTGAACACTCACCAATTTGCCTAACTCACGATTCTGCATCTTTTATTTACCTATGGAATCGGGGAAGCAGTTGCGGTCTGACCCCACATTCAAACATCCTTTTTTCCACCCCATATTCAAACATCAGTCCTTCAAACGCTACAGCAGCTTTTATTGCAGGTGTCTGAGTACTTTCATTGTGCTCCACGTATCAGAACCCAGAGAAACAAAACACCAACAAGCATGTGTGCATTGTGTAAAAGAAAAAGAGAGTGAAAGAAAGGATAAAGTAAATTTTGCTGTACAGTTTTGTTGTTGCGACATTGTTGTTAGTCGTTGTCAAGACAAGGTCGCATAAAATACGTAAGTACTCCTTTTTGCTGAAAAGTATATTTTAGACATGTACAAATGAGACGGGGATGCAAATCATTAGTAAATACAGCAGTCTAGATCAAGGTAATCTAACCCAATCCTAAATGGCCTGCAGGCTATAGCCATTATAGTGAACTAGAATGTGCTCCAGTAAGCCAACTGGCCGGGCTGTTGCATCCTTGTTTTATACGAATGCCGCGAGATAGCGCCACCTTTATTTTTTTATTTATTTATTTATTGATACTGCGATCTTTTACAAGATCATAGCAGGGGTGGTACAAAACATAAACATCAGTGGAAACAGGCAAACAAACAATCAAAAACAAATGTAATACAAACTTATGTAACTGATAGCTGCAGTGATTCTTCGAGACAAGAGAATCAACAAAAAGCAAGGTACAAAACATAGATAACAATCATTTCTGTAGTGACTCTTCAAATGCAGACAATGTATTTAGGGTAACAACATCGTTATGTAGACTGTTCCAATCCACGATAGTCCTCGGAAAAAAAGAATATTTGAAACAATTTGTTCGTTGCATCAATGGAGAGATAGTAAGATTGTGTCTCTGTCTTGTTCCGTAACCCGATGAAAAGTGAACGATATGTGATGTGTCAACTGCATAGTGACCTTTAATTAACTGGAAAAGAAATTTTAAGCGCAATATTCGATTTTGGTCCGAAATGTTTGGAAATTTGCTTTCCAAGAGAAGTTTTGTAATTGAAGTGGGACCGTACGAGTTATATATGAACCTAACAACCTTTTTTTGCACCCTTTCAAGTTTTTGGATATCAGTCTGAGTGAACGGGTCCCATATGACCACAGCATACTCCAGTATAGGACGGATAATGGCATTGTAAGCGAGGAGACGAATACTTGGTGTGGTTGATCTTAAAGAACGCCTTAGGAAAAAAAGTTTACGGAGAGATTTAGCTACTACAAAATCTATGTGCTTTGACCAGGATAGATTTTTTGTAATCCAGAGACCAAGGTACTTGTATTGAGTTACTTCTGACAGAATTGTATTGTTGGTGGAGTACTGGAACAAAAGAGGTTCTTTTTTAAGGGTAATTCTCATAAAAACTGTTTTAGCGAAATTAACAGGCATCTGCCATTTGTCACACCACGAAATTACTTTTAGAAAGTTCCGATTTAGTTTAATTTGATCGTCAACTGAGGTGATCTTTTCATATAAGACACAGTCGTCGGCGTACAACCTAATGTGAACAGAAAGGTCAGTGACAATATCATTTATATGTAACAGAAAAAAAAGAGGCCCAAGGACGGATCCTTGAGGAACGCCTGAGTTTACAGGAGCTTGTTTAGAAGATGTATTTTTTACCGTAACAAATTGACGCCTGTTTGTTAGATATGCTGTTATCCAGTCAAGGATCTTTTTGTTTTGTAGAATACAAGTTAATTTGTGAAGTAATTTAGCATGCGAAACTTTATCGAAGGCTTTTTGAAAATCCATAAATATGGCATCCGTCTGCTTCCCTTCGTTAATTGCTTGAGCAAAGTCGTGCGTAATTTCCACTAATTGAGTATTCGTTGAAAAGCCCCGCCTGAACCCATGTTGAACATTTGTTAATACTTTATGAGAATTAAGGAAGGTAATTATATGTTTATGAATAATGTGTTCTAGAATTTTACATGATGTTGATATAAGGGAAATCGGTCGGTAATTCGGAATAGATGACTTGTCTCCCGCTTTGTGTAAAGGCTTAATTTTGGCGATCTTCCAGTCATCTGGCAGTTGGCCCTCATTCAACGAATGGGTATACAAAATAAACAAATAGCGAGAACACCATTCTGCGTAGCGCTTCAAGAAGGCATTTGGAATGCCATCTGGCCCGGTTGATTTTTAACATCCAGATTCAGCAGTAAGTCAAAAATGCCATTCTCGGAAATGACTAAGTCTGGAATAGGTGGGAGCGATATTGAAAAATCAGGAAGGATGCCGTTATCACAAGTAAAAACAGACTTGAAGTGGTTGTTGAAGGCGGAACAAACTATTTCTTCATTGCATGTTCTTTGGCCGCTTATCGTGAATGAGTCAATCGAGCGAGATGTTGGCGTGATCAGCCTCCAAAATTTCTCGGGTGATGTTTTGATAAAAGTTGGAAGCGATGTTTCGTGATATCTTTCCTTGTCGCGCGCAATTTGCAGTTTTAGTTCGCCCGACAGGTTAGCTATCAGCGGTGTGTGTATAAGCAGCTTTATCATGAGATTTCGCTCTTTTGCTTTTTATTCGTTTAAGTTTTCGCTGTAAATGTAGAGTTTCTCTTGTAATCCAGGGGTTCCGGCATTCAGTTTTTTTAACGATTTTCGGTATGAAACGCTCCACGCATTCAAAGACAATATCTTTAAAAGTAAGCCACAGATCATTCACACTGCTACCCGAGTGTTTAAAATCATCGTAATGAAAATCAAGGATATCTAGAATGGATTCATCGTCAGCTCGGGAAAAATTCGGAAAGGAAGTTTTTGTACAGCAGCGGTCAACACACATATCTAAAAAAGTTAGCAAAACTGCCCTGTGATTTGAAATACCACTGATAACTTCACATATTGCCGTGTTTTGGATTGAGCCACTCAAAAAAAAATAAGTCCAAGATAGATTTTGAACCATTTAGTTCTCTAGTGTATTCTTTAACAACCTGTAGTAAATCGAACGAAAAAACAATATCTAGCATTTCGTGATTAGCATTGCTAGTAGAATGAGAAGAAAAATTTTCCCAGTCAATATTAGGCAAGTTAAAATCTCCTGACAAGATGAGTTTGTCATGTGGCTTTATATTTTGCCGCAGGTAGGTTCTAAGCTTATCCAGAACACTATCAGAAGAGTTCGGGGGACGATAAACCGCACCTATAACATAACGAACTTTGCCTATATAGACTTTGCAAAATATGCCCTCAACTTCTAATATATCAGGCAATTGTTGCGGATGTAATGAGTTCTTGAAAAGTATCGAAACTCCTCCTCCTCTTCGGTCGCGGTCCTTGCAGAACACGTTATAGCCTTTTGGGACAAATTCGCTATAAAAAATTTCACTGCTTAATCATGTTTCAGTAAGTACGGCTACATCGGCATCGTGCGACAGTATGAGACCCTCAAGCTGGACTGATTTGTTGACAATACTACGGCAATTTACGTTTAAGATAATGAAAGGCGATTTCGTTTTATTATGAAGTCATTCGGAAGTTCCGGAAACCTTATAACGCTTGCCTTTTTTTTCGTCCCATCTGTATATTTTCTTGTCGATGCTTAGCTTATCAAAAATCATTTTGACCTTACTACCAGCTTCTCTTTCTTCTGCAGAACTCTGCCAGAGCTTTTTCCGAATTTCCCGTACTCTCTTAGAAAAATCTTCCGAGACCGAAAACGGGGTTCCTTTTAATTTTGGACACGACTTCAAAATCTTCACCTTGTCACGATAATCTAGGAGCTTAATTATAACCGGGCGAGCTTTCTCGTTATTTTTGCCAAGTCTGTGGCACCTTTCGATACTGCTCACCGAGATTTTAAGCTTCTCTTCGAAAATATTCGTTTTTATCTTTTCGACAAGTTCTTCGGGTGTTTCAGACGGGTCTTCATTGATACCGTACAGAATCAAGTTATTTTTTCTAGTCCTATTTTCTAAATCGTCAACCTTTCCCAAAAGATACGACACGTTTTTTTCTAGTCTCACTACAGTATCCTTTAGTGCACACATATCTGTTTTCAAAGCACTTATTGCAGACAGCTGAACTTCAAGGCCATTTAAACGCTCTGTAACTGACGTGATATCTGCCTCAAGTTTCGATTGCTTACTCAGAGTTTCATTGATAGATGCTGTCATAGCAGTTTGACCAGAAAGAAGTTTAGCCAACATTTCCTTCTCGCCGGGGCCAGGGTTTGATTCAACGTCTCCACAAATCAACAAGTTCTTAGCAAAAGTGCACACATCGAAATGTAAATTGAGAACACACAGTGGGCACGGCAGCAGAAACAAAAAACGGTCATCGCTACGATAACATTTTCCATAAGAATATGGACTAACCTGCAGCATAAAAAGAAATGGATTGTTGAGCATCTTGCCCGTCGTGCTGCTGCCAAGCCCACTGGAGGGGATGGCTGACGTGAGGCAATTTATACGAACTGGTAGGACCACGTGGTAGTCCGTTCCTGAGGCAGGCGCCGGCGCAGAAGATACCGCAACCGGCATCATGTATTCCTCCGCTTCACACCGGTCGCAGGCCACTTGATAAGCCTCCGTTGATGCTCTGCAGTCGACAACGCTGGACGAAGGAAGCGGTAAAGGATCCAAAGCACAGCCATGCTCCGAAAATTGCGACACAAAAAGTGAAGCAAGAACTGGTAGGACCACGTGGTAGTCCGTTCCTGAGGCAGGCGCCGGCGCAGAAGATACCGCAACCGGCATCATGTATTCCTCCGCTTCACACCGGTCGCAGGCCACTTGATAAGCCTCCGTTGATGCTCTGCAGTCGACAACGCTGGACGAAGGAAGCGGTAAAGGATCCAAAGCACAGCCATGCTCCGAAAATTGCGACACAAAAAGTGAAGCAAGAACCTGCAGCATAAAAAGAAATGGATTGTTGAGCATCTTGCCCGTCGTGCTGCTGCCGAGCCCACTCCTAGTAGCATTGTTTCCTAGTAGCATTGGCTGCACTGTTGGACTATCGCAGGCTCCTTCAAACTTGCAGCTGCAGTTGATTTTATTTGTGTGGTTGTGTTCTGGTTGTTCCAAAAACCAAACAGCCAACTTCCTCAGTGCCTGGGTCACAAGTTTTGTTTTGACCAGATACACACATTTTTTCATATTTACCACATACACTCACAACATTATGAGTGTGTGTGTAAAATGTGTTCATTTGTTTTACATGAGTGCCTTTTATTTTATTTTTTTACTGCTAAAGTGTTCTTTCCACCGCACATTTTCCAAGAAGACATTATGGTCATGGATTTTGCTTTTAATCTATGTGAAAAACCTGGAAAAATCACTAAATTTGAAAAAATTTAAATTGATAAACACCCTGTTGTGGCTTTGCTAGCAAGTATGTTAGGAAACAGACACATGTGCAGTATGGAAATGTGCAATGTCACAGTCATGTATTGTCAAGAAACGTCACATACCTACGCTTGAAATACTTTTCTGACCTTCCAAGTTTCAAGAGATGTGTCAATGACACATCACTTCTTTCCTAAGATGAAATGCTTTCAAGAGTCCTATCAGGACCCCTGCCTGTGATCTTTTTCAGGTATTTAATATGAACTGACATGCCCTAATGCATGCATACTTGCACAACAATCTGTCAAATTTTCCATACACTCTTAACAGCCTGTTAATTCACTCCTAACAACACCCCTCTACTCTTCCAGTTTAGGCCAAAAGGGTGATTATTTACAATACCATGCTTGTGGAACATTATTATCTATGAATCTTACAATTGTTTGGTGAAAAAAATTAGGGGACCCTCAAGGTTTGAGTAGAACACAACAGTGATATCCTATCCCTAGTGCATACTCCAACCACCTAGTGCATACTTTTTGCAGGGTAATATTACTTGAAAAGTTTATACTGCAGATTATTACTACGTAATCAATGTTTAAAGTGGCTTGTGCTAGTAAGGGTTTCACATATAGTTGCAGTCTGCGTAATGGATTTCTAAATGGTGGCTAAGCGAGCTTGTTGATACGTACACATAGTTACTTCGAAGAGCGCAGAGATGGGACACAGGATAGACCACGCAATACAGGTACTGTGTAGTATGCTTGAAACTACGAGCAACTATGTCCATGAAATGTTTTTAAACTTGATATGCACCCAGTATATGGTCCTAAGAGAATATTCCAGTAGCACTTGTGCCTTTTGTTTTTCGTGGCTGCATTAAACAACGAAGTCATTATGATAATCACACGTTCTGATGGCCAGTGGCAATGCACATTTGTACCATGAAATACTGCGATATTACATATTGTATTGTGAAGCGTGTATACAAGACACGTGTGTTTGTAAAGCATGAAAATTATTTTTGAGCAGGCACGTGGCTTTGTGGTAGAATGCCTGCTTGCCACACAAGCAGCTTGGCTTCTATTCTCACTCAGACCTAGAAGGTATTATTTGTTATTCTTTTTATTTTCATGTTTTTATATAATAAACCAGATGTAAAGTGAACATGGAGAATTTCATGCACCAAAAAAATGCCAACACTGCAGCTGTACAGGTGGAATCATACTTGTCCAGAGCAGGGGAGCGCATGGCTCTTGTTAGTGACCGCTTCTACGTCACCTTAGCTACATGCTTCTGTTCACGCTTAAATTATCGCACAAAGGCCTAGCACGCCATATGCCATGTTAGATATTCATACGGCGTCGGCATTAACATATTTCTGCATAAAACAGCAACTGGAGCGGTCAGCTGGGTGTTTTAGACAAGTGTGATTCGATCTCTAGAAATATTAAGTGATTTAACACTCCAAATTTAGTTTTGGTGTGTTCGATTCAACAGTCATGATTTGCAAAACTGTATATGTTTTAAAAGTTTACTAATGTTTTATAATGTTAAGTACACCAAAATAAAAGAAAACTTGTGCAACAGTATGATACACAGCATCCGCCCTGGCACATTAAAAGAAAAAAGACTTGAGAAGTTGTGTAGCGCAGCTGGCTACTCAGCTCCAGGAATGTGCTTGTACCAATGAATACTTACCCTTTCTTAACGGTTCTGTGGATTTCGAGGGCCTGATTATTTCCTACGGCCAATCAATTTTTTGAATGAACATTTATTTTATGTCACTGGAAAGCTCGTAATTCAGAATGTCTAATCATGCATTGGCAACACAAAAAAGGCAATGAAACAGTTTTCACCAACCGTTGTTGCTGATGGAGTCTTATATGCAACACATGTTGAAAATAGTGACCTACAGCTGTTCACTGCATTGGTACCAAATTCTGCCATGACAGAGTGCATGAGCAAAGTGCTGGAGAGATGGTGTGTGCATGCACTGTGGTTCAATGCAGGTTTTTTGTTGCTGTGGAGGAAGCTCCACAGCTGAGCATCAATTTCTTAACCTTTTGATGGTTAATAGGATGAATGCATCCCACTTTTTCCTCAGTAAAACTTTCTCTGCCACTTTACGTTGCCATCAACACAATGCCTTCCAATTGTGGTGTACCAGAAACATTAAAAAAACTGAGAAACTATATATTGCACATTTACAATGCATGGTATCAGTGATACGTTGAGTTTAAAATCTTTTATTCTGTTAATTTTTTTTCAGCCGGTGTCATATTGTGTACCAGGTAGCTGAAGTTTCAAATTTATGGTATTCTTCTGTTCAGATTTTTTAAAGAATTTTAGCATTCAACTATAGATTTTCTTTCTAAATTGCAAAAATTATATCTGCCTAAAATTATTGTGGAAGTGCACTCGAATGAAAAATGAAGCAGTTCCTCGCATAGCCTAACAACATAGCATACATGCATAACTGTTTTTTCATGTTTGATGGATGCCACAAAACAGCACATTCTTTGACATTTTTTATCATTATGAGGAGAGGCAATGAGACCAAAAGCTGTGGCTAATACACTGTTGCAAAAATTTCGTGCCAAAGGAAAAATATGGCAAAATTGCTGCTTCATACAGCCAGGAAGCCAAAGAGAACACGAATTTTCAAGATCATCAAATTATGCAAGATATATGAGAAAAGCAAATATGTCACACCTGAATAGAGTTCACGAATATGATGCAGCATTTGTTAACACACTTACAGCATTCAGTGCATTGACACCACGTCAAAGTGGCTTGCCATGATTCATTACCACAATTTTAATTATTTGCGAAAATGCAGGCTTAACTGAGATGTTCGCCCTTATTCATTGCAGATACAAGACAAGACATGCATAGACACAGCTTGGTTAAATGTGAATGAAAAGCGATATGCTCCTTTTTCTTTATTTTCATATGAATGCGTGCACTCATCTATGCCTGCTGTTTTCTCTTTGTTTTCGACGAGTTTCAATATTATCGCCACCTACCGACAAGACAGACACAAGCTGAAAGGGTACGTGTATGTGAAGACCTTGGGACCGAGCCGCTAGACTCAATGCCACAGGCAGTGGCGCAGAATTGCGTAGAAAATCTGAAATTAAGGTTCACTGCAATTTTTCTCCCACAGTTTTATAAGTGTTCCTCTGTACTGCTTCCATTGGGCCTTTTTGGGCAAGAAATTTGGCAGCAGAATTACAGCTTAGTGCCCTTATGAGACAATGTGACATGTGTTGCCCCACTTATTCAAAGATGCTTCATGAGTCGATGAGCCACATGTATCCCACTTTTTTCTCATAAATTGATGGCCATATTTTAGTGAAGATTGTGTCACACTATTTTTAGGCATGAAGTTCTGCAAATTTTTGTTATTATGTGAAAAATATCGCTGAATTTACGAAGGGTAAGTTAAATTGCATAATAAGCAAAATTGAAAGTGAAAATGCAATATATATATTATATAATTTTAAGCCAGATTAATGATTGTCTGAGCTGCAGCAGGCAACGTGCGGAAATTCCCTAGAACTCAATACTAAGCTTTTGCCACGAAGCGGTGTAATGGCACAGATGCTGTGATTTTCAAACACCATTTCAAAATACATATACAACTCAAATTACTCAAGGGAAAGGGAGCTTGACTTTATCATACTTCTGCATGTTTCCAAATAAAGAAAGATCTATTTACACTTCCTGGCCAGTTAATTACTGTACCCCTAAACAGACATAAAAGTGAAAACCATGACATTTGGTAGTCTAACAATGGACCTAGGGATTTCAACATCACACCAATGTGATTTGGCATAAGCTGTAAAAGCTTATTCAATCAGTCATACATTGTTACCCTTTTATACCAGTTTTAACGGGATAGTTTTAAAAATCTCGTGGGCATCGTTGATTGTGAGGGATGAACCTTGTGAGCAACCGGAAAAATCAAGAAAGATGCAAATAAAATAAGTAATAAACAATTTTCCAGTTTGCGGGAGGATCAAGCCCAGGCCGTTTGCATGGCAAGCAGGCGTTCTATCGCACAGCCACACATCTGCCTGGAAATTAAGGAAAATAACTTCATCTGCTTGAAAATGCAGTGAAAATGATGTTAGGCTTTGCAAACACATGTGTCCTGTATACTGCCTTCACAATTCAATATGTAATATCACAGTAATATTTCTTGATACAAGTGTGCATTGTAATCAGGCATCAGAACATGTGATTATCTTAAGGACTTCATAGTTAAAAGGTGGCCAGCCATAACAAAACGCACACATATCGCTGCACACATTTCCTTCAGACCACATAGTGAGTGCATACCAAGTTCGAAAATATTTCATGCACCAAGTGCTTGAGGAGGAGGAGGAGGAATAAATGAGGAAGGACAGGGAGGTTAGCTAGTGCTTGAAGTACGCACTAGGGCCAGGATATTATCATGTTCAATTCTTGAAAGCGAACCTTAAGGGTCGCCAAATTTTTCTTTTTTAAGTGATGAAAATGAAGCCGTATTCTAACCATGGATATTTTCATGCCAGCAATTAGACTAGTAGGTTAGCTCAGTGAGCCATTTTTGCATTTATATCAGGTTTATTTGACTCAAGGAAAGCAATATTATTTTCAAATGGCACTGTATGCCAAAGACCTGACATGGTGTCTATTGTTGGACATTAATCTCTAGGTATCCTCGGCCCTCCCTCTTTCCCTGGTTTAAGGGCCTGTTTTTTGTTTAAGAAAAGGTGGCAACCCTGGTGGCCGCAAAGTGTGAAAACAGTATAAAAATATTGAAGCAGGTTGTGTAGACAATAATCTACAGACAGTGAGTGGCATACAGAATTGACTTGGCTGTCTTTAATGTGTGTGTGGGGGGGTGGGGGTGGGGCATAAAAAAAGCTGCTACAGGGCCAAAAGAGATGCCTTAAATGCAGTGGCAACTATGCAAAGGGGCATCTGGAAAGTCTACTTAAATCTTCCAAACATGAGCGTCTTGAATTCGCTGTAGTTTTATCTCGTACAAATTAGGACTTGAAAAAAAAAGAAAACCTAGTCCTCATATATTTGAAACAGGCACATATTGCAGAAAGGCTGTTGATAAACCAGGAACAAGTTTAGCCATACCTTCGTAGTTGTCAATTGTGAGCACACAATGCATACCACAGCGATACTTTTCGGAAGCACATCTTGATGTGACAGAGGTTAGGGGCACAGGCTTTCACCCAGGTGCCGAGGAAGAAGACACCTTTGAGAGGCTTCTTGACGACAGAAACACACAATTTATTTACATATTTACAGGTGTAAAAAACACAAGGCGTCGAGATGCGATTTTACAGGAGACATGACTGGCCGTAACGAAGGCCACAGAGAGAGCCCTGAGTGCACACGCGACGCGCTTTTCATATCCTCGGTCCGTGCATGCGCCTCTCCTCAAACACGAACTGTCTGTCCCAGCAACGCTGATGCGTGTTCCCTGCAGCACACCCAGACACCTCTTGCGTTTCTGCTGGACGCGTACCATATTTGGCTGGTACGCCAATGAGCGTCTATTGCAGACTTGGTCCTTGCACTGCCATTCATAACATTTGAATGGATACTGGCAAGCTAACTGGCACCTCCGAACCTGTGCCGCTTTAGAAGACGGGTTCCATCTGCAATGAACCACTTCTTAGCAACAGAAGAAAAGAAAACAAGAATACTTCTTGGTTTTTTTTTTTTTTGCTTACCCGAGGCAATATTTGAACCAGCGAATTGAAAGCTGAGCATAATAACTCTTCAGCTATTTATGCATGGTGACAGAAGAAATCATAGCCTTAATTAGTAAATAGTATAGGGGGTGAAAAAGGCGAGGGAGGATGCAAAGGAGAGAGTGAAAAAGAAGATGGGAGAACCATTAGAAAGAGGAGAAAGAGAAAAAAACAAGGGGAGAAACCAATTGCGTAGAGAGAGCAAAAAATACAAATATATTAACTAAAAAAAGCAGGGTTGTGCAAATATTCAAAGGCTTCGAATATTTGAAGGAACAGTACTGTATTCAAACTAGCTTCGAATCGATTTTAAATTATTAAAAATTTTGAAGTATTTGCAATGAACAAATAGTTAACATTGATCTGCACATAACCTCCTGTGAAGGTGAATTTCACTAAGCATAGAGTGCTATGCTGTGAATGCACCTATCCAAAAGAATTCGCACTGCCGCAAAACCTCTTCAAAGTTTAAGGGGCACTGCAACTCTTATTGAATATGGTCGTAAAATGCAGCCAATCGGTAGTCAAGACTCCTGAGAACAGGTGAGCCAAATATTGTTGTGCAGAACAAGTCCACAATTTCTCAATAAATGTTCAAATTCACCTGAAAATTGCTTTCCTTTCACTCGACAAATTGCGCTACAAGCTCGAAAATTACCCATTACAGCCATTGTATCAGCGATTGGCTGATTCGAGCATGGCACGTTGGACGTTAATGGGGCCAGGCTCACTTGGACTATGATCGAGTCGTGAGTTTGAGTGAGTACAGATGAGTAATATTACATGAGTTTGAGTTAGAGTGAGTGTGGCTAAGGAAAATTTTAATGAGCTTGAATTGGAGTGAGGAAAATATTTGCAAGTCTGAGGTGGTGAGCCCTAAGCTCAACGTGTATTTCTTGGGTGAGCCTTAGTGAGCACTACATTTTATTTCTGACCTATGTTCCTATATACCCGCCTATCAGCATAACTATCGACATCATATTTGCTTAGATTGCTAATCAAGTCTGTTCAAGCATACATCAACACACAACCGTTCATGCGGTTATTGCACAGAGGCGCAAGTTAGGAGATAAGGGGGTCGCCAAGACCTCCCTTCACAAACTCGCTCATGGGACATTCATGGCAAAAATTTCTGATGTAAGCTGCATATTTCATAAAAATATTCTTATTGGATTGCGACTAGTGACAGCTGTTTGCTCACTCAGACACAGGTCAAATCACGAGTCTGAGCGTGCCAAACTGAGTAATATGTTGGTAGATTTGAGCCTGAGTGAGAGTGGTTGACAAACAGTTTAGCGAGTCACAATTAGTTCTGTTGAGCTACTTTTAAGTGAGTGAATTTGAGTCCAAGTGAGTTTCCATGGTGAAACGTATTTCTTGAGTGAGTTTAAATAGGTTCCACTTTTTCTACCGGCCTATGGCTGCTGCTCTCAAACATCAACACTTAATCCTTGGGCAGCATTGAAGCAGCTGCAGCCATTCAGCCCTCACGCCTGCGATGCAGGATCGTTTTACCGAGGCAGGGTCTCGTTTCAGGAAAGGATGAGCCAGTTTTTCACACACAAATGTCAAACATTTGAAACTAAAGTAATTTTAAATACAAGCAAAACAATCACACTGAAACTGCACCCATTACCAAACTACTAAGACAAGCATAGCTTTGTAATTAAATGAAGTTCTGCTGAACATTTGAAACAAAAACAGTCACTAGTAGTTTTAATGCTGGTGTCATCCACAGTGGCAGACTCATTCTTTGCAGGTGAATTTGTTGGCTGAAGCAGATGAGAAGCCCAATTCACCCATAAGTCATGGGCAGAAGTGCTTCAGTCACAGTGTGAAAACAATCTCTAAATGTGAGCAGGGAGATCAGAACATCTGATAGATAGAGCTGCAAGAGACAGGATGTCCCTTGCAGCTTCTGTTTCTTCTTTCTTTGTCTAGTTGTAGTGCTGTTTATAGCAAGTTCACGACGTATTAACAAGCCTGCATTAACACTTTATATCAGACAGGTCTACCCATGCATGCACCATGGTGGCTGGTCACTGCACCATCGTGGCTGGTGACCAGAAGCAGGAACCCGCTCGCCAACCTAGACGGCTGAGTCGGCCTCCCAAAGGCAGGTCAGGACCAGGACATGATGGCTGGCAGCAGGTCCTTGTTATGGTCTCGTGAATGGTAACCAACATGAGCACTGCACTGATGTTACACGCACATCACAATGTCTAAGTATATGCACTGACTTAAATTAGGGTGATGTGTAAAAACCACTGGCCGCTAACAGCAGCAAAAATATGATTGTCACTAATATAAACCATGACTATACGCCTGTTGGTCCGCAGGCATAACTGCCTGTACCATGATATGAAGCAGCTTTATGCAACTTCACATCATGGAACGTTTCTCTATCCGTCACCCGAGAATGCGCTCTGTAACGGTCAGGCTCCGCCCAGAGACTTGGACAATATGAAACTAATACAGGCCATGCTGAACTGCTGCCTCAAACTGCAGCCAGTCTAATGGAATCAAACTTTGCCATAGCAAACAGTTAGGCTTTTACGAGAAATGATGCTGTTTTCTAGGGAATGTTCAGAATATGAAGTATTTGTTAATGCATTAGGAACATCTTACGTTGTAATACAATCATATAAAATTTATTTACAGTTGGAAAAGTAAATTTTCACCAGCTGCCTGCATTAGCTTTCATTTTGCCGAAGTATGTGTTTCCACATAGCACAGCTCAGAAAATGAAGTCAGGCATTCAATCACAAAGGAACAAATTTTCTTCATCTGAAAGGGACGCTAAAGGCAAAAAATTTCTCTTGTACGAATGATGAGTGAAATTTTAAGAATGTCTAAACGTCAGTATTATCTACAGGGCTTAGTTCACCAAGAAAGAAGTAAATGTATGAAAAGGCTCCAGTCACCCATGCCATATTCTGCCGATTCTGTAACTCTATAAAATGACGTAGCCGAGTCCTAGATAAAGTAATTACTGAAACTGTCCACAGTAGAAAAGATGATTTCAGCGCATTAAAATCTGGTATGAAATGCTTATTTTTTTATAAGTAAGGTTAAACGTCTCAAAACCAGCATATGATTATGAGAGACGCCGTAGTGGAGAGCTTCGGAAATTTCTACCTCCTAGGGTTCTTTAACGTGCGCCCAAATCTGGTATGAAATGCTGCTTGGTTATTTTCATTTCTTTCTTTGAACTAAGAGCCGCCGACAAGACTCATGGCTTGCTTCAATCATCCCCCAAAAACGTGAAGGGGGGGGGGGGCAGTGAAAGTTCTCTCAAATTACCTAGCTGTGCCACAAAAGCTTCTCCGAAGCTACTGACCGGTGTCTGCTCATAATAGCAAAACTTTCCTTCTACCACGCCTGCTACTACTGTATTTCATGCCACCTAAGGGACAAAATGTCAAGAAGACCTACTTGGAAAGTTGTTTAAATACCAGTTGTAGCATGCTGACCACTTAATACATAACTTCTTTTTAAACAAGGCATTTTCTTAGCACGGAACAAACAGTGCATCACAAACAGTGTACCAACAGTATGCCTTTAGGGCCCCTTTAAAAGGTTTCATACATTTATATACTTAAACATCTAAAAAGGTTGCAGCATGCTAGGATGCTCATGGTCCCTAAAATATACCGCAAAAATAATAACTTTCTGGCCTGCGTTATTTACAAAGTTCATTTTATTGACCGATAGGCATCAAAATTTATTACCTTTTCCTCAGACCACTTAGTTTTTAAAAGCAAGGTGCATATAGTATAATGGTTTGCATTATTTTCTGGATAAATAACGCCTGTAGAAAGTTATCTCACTGGATAACACGGACCAAAGAATGTCATTTTAAAATTCTTTGTGGGGCAGAAAAACAAAGAATGCTAATGATGATGACCGAGTATATTAATAACCTAGAGTTTGAATCTATAGAAAGGTCTCAAATCAGCAGCTATAGAACTATAGGGTTTCAGTTTAAGGCTGATTTTTTTAATGGTTTAAACATGTAATATTACTTTGGAACAAAAAAGCAACTTGACTTTGGTTTTACCCTGGGCACTTGCATTGTAGCAATAGGGAAATGCACCATCTCATTGTCTGCAAGACATTATATTAAATGCCTGCGCATTAAGGTCTTACCAAAGGCAACGGTGCACGGGTCAACACCAGATGCAATGGTGAATGCATTAGCAATGGCAAAAACGCCACAGTCATAACAGTTCTCTTGACGCTGTACTGCCTTAGCGTGAATGGTGAGAGTATTAGAAGCTAGACTCATTATGTTCATAACTTAAGTTGCTACACTTGGCATTGTGCTGGTCTAACGAATCATACAGAAAAACACTGTTTGTAGGGGCACCATAATTTGTCACTGTAACCCAATGCCCAGGAATAGGCAGAATTCGAATAAAGTTGTCTCGCTTCTCAAATGTCAAGCTCTCCCCAAGAAGAACATCCTGGTAATTGCACAGACCAAGAAACTGACGCGAAATAATAAATTCCGCTGCATTTACGATTGCATCTGACAGCCATCCCGTGCCTCGTAAGGCCACTAAATCAGAGGAACTTATTTTGTACGGTTTGCAATTATTTGGACCACAAATCGCGTCAGCTATGGGGTCACTAATTTCTTCCACTGTTCTACCAACGACTGTCACAGGTACCTTCTCTTTAAATTGAGAGTTTTTCAAAACATGCAAACGTTGTCTTTTTTCTCCCCGCTTCGTATCATGTGCACATCTCTTACATGGTCGGCCGCGAGCGGATTTAACTAGAGGTATGGTAAGCGCTGTCAGTTGCTGTGCAAAATCACTAGGCGAAGAGCTAGTGTCCGATGTCTTTGCTAGAACCTGACATACCTTATCATCTTGCGAGGCTATAGTAAAGTTAATTTCATCTTTTGAATCAGATTTAACTTGACCAGATTGCACTTTCAGTTCCGATTTATCTTCTGTGGAGCCCTTCTTCATAGTGTCATCATCTACAGACTTGGCCAATAGATAGTCGTTCAGGTCTACACTCCACAAATTACTTACTTCTTTTGACTTTTCTAAGCCTTTTCCTTCCCCACTAACTTGTTCATTACTTTGTGCTATTTTAGGAAGGGGTGAATCATGTTTCTTATTTCTAGGGTAAGTAACAAGATTTTGGAAAAAGTCCTCATACTCGCTCAATATTTCGCAAAGTTCAGTTGCGCTACATTGGGCTAGTCCATTAGCAGCTTCCTTTGAAAGTTCCAACAGACGTGCATATGCATATTTATATCTGGCCTCTGAGTTATAAAGTTTTGGCTGTACCTTTTTTACCATGCTTGTGGTTAAAATCCTTAGTTTGTCTGGTGACACTGTCTGGTCGGTCTGTACAAAATCAGATTTAAGCCAGCGCTTTGACACACAACTTTCATCAAACAGTTCCATATTATTTTTTGATCTAGCTGCAAGAATGTGCCTGCAGGGCAGCTGGTACTGCGCATTAAATGTGCATATGCATGTCCTCAGATTATTAGTAACTTCATAAAGCTTACTGCCAACAAAAACGGTGCATTTGCCATCAGAGACAACACAGTCTCTTGGATATTTCATAAACAGCCAATATTCTTTACATACCAATTTTCTAGCATATTCGGTGCATTTTGCTGACACCTCAATGCCAAACTTATCAGTCTTACTGGTGTCAATGCAAGTTCTCATTTCTTTATATTGCATATGGCTGAGTGCTAGAGCATCGTGGGTCACATACCTTATCAGAGCTTTCACTGCTTCCACTAAGTGCATGTCACGTGTTAGATAATTTTTAACTTTTGATTATGGCTTTCCATTCGATTGTTAGTATTATTTCCTAAACTACATGCATTTGCACGATAAGCATGAACCCACATGATCTTGCAGCTGTGCCAATTTTTGTAAATGTACTGCAGAAGGGCTTTGTCATTTTCAAGTGCTTTTTCCAAGTTCTGCAAGTGCCTTTGATATATATCTACGGTATGTGCAAAAACCAGTTTCAAGTGATACAAGTGCATGTGTTATGTACAAATACAGAAGGAGGTCTCAAAGTCGTGAGACTGTGAGTGAGACCTCCTATAAAATCATACATGAGCGATACAACGTAATAGTAAAGAGTGGTAAGGAAAGAAATCTGAAGGTATACAAAATGTACAGATAAGCACAAAATAGCGAACGTAAGTTATAAAAAATGTACAGCTAAGCATGCAAAAACTAACACGAAAATGCAGTAACATTCACTCTGTATAATATCAAGCATTATTACGGTAAGGATAGAAAATTTAAGATATACAAATTGTACAGATAAACACGAAATAGCGAACATAAGTTATACAAGGTGTACCGATGAGCACAAAAAACTAACAGAAAAATGCAATAACATTCAGTTCATATAGTATCATGCATTAAGAATTTAATAGGTGCAAACGCAAGCCTTTTTTAAACATTTCGAGGGATCTATTTTTGATCTCCAAAGGTAAAGAATTCCACAGGGAAATAGAAGAAAATTTTGTAGTAAACTTACCATAATTAGTTCTAGGTTTGGGTAAAAGGAAGTTATTAGCCTTTGCAAAACGAGTCGATGACGACTGAGGAAACTGACTTGAGTGTAGTAAAGGAATCGGAAGTTTTCCATTCACATATTTGTAAATAAGAATGCCGAGAAAATATTTAGTCAGCTTCTGAACTGATAAAATTCCATGCGAACAGAGTAAGGCTGATGCATCGGACATGAAGCCACTGAACGTTATTATTCTTAATGCTTGGTTTTGAAGATGTTGGATGGCTGATAAATGAGTGGCATACGTATTTCCCCATGATGAAATGCAATAGATTATGTTGCTGTGAAAGAAAGCATAGTAAAGTGACAACAATATTTCAAAACGAAAGAACGGGCGAACTTTTAGAAATATTCTAATGGCATATGCGGCTTTCCGCGTAAGCTCTAAAACATGTGAATTGAACTTTAAATGTGCATCTAATTTGACCCCGAGAAACATTGTACTAGAGGTAGAATGAATTTGAGTATCGCTTACGAAGACAGAGGGGTTCCTAGGTATAATTCGATTAGGTGACGAAAATACAACGAAGTTTGACTTTTTAGCATTTATGCTTAATTTATTCTTATTGAACCATTTAACGATATTTATCAGGTCGGTATTTAGTTTAAACAACATCGAGTCAACGTCTTTATCCGTAGTTAATATAGTGGTATCATCCGCATAGAGTATACAGGACGAATGTGCTAGACATTGAGGAAGATCGTTTATATAAATTAAAAATAAAAGCGGGCCCAAAATTGAACCCTGTGGAACACCGATGTTTATGGTTTTAGGGTTGGAAAAGGTACCGGACACATATACCACCTGTTCTCGATCACGCAAATAGTTACGAATTAGTTCTAGTGGAACGCCAGATACACCAATTGATTGTAGTTTCTGAAATAAAATGTCGTGCGAAATAGAATCAAATGCTTTTGAAAGGTCAAGAAAAACGCCTCCAACAACACTACCGCAGTCAATAGCATTTTTAATTTCCTCTGTTAGCGATATCATGGCGAGTTCAGTTGAGTAACCGGGCCTGAAACCGAACTGTTTGTTAGAAAGAATGTGAAACTTGTCTAGATAACACCGTAAACGTCCCGCAAAAAGCTTTTCTATGACCTTACTGAAGAATGAAATAATTGCTATAGGCCGGTAATTGGAGATTAAACGCTTGTCGCCTTTTTTAAAAACGGGAATAATTTTTGCTTTTTTCAGAGATGTAGGGAAGAACCCAGTTCCAAATACAAGATTTATAATATGACATAATGCATCACAGATTAAATGAGCTATCAGTTTCATGTCAGCAGCAAAGAACTTATCGAGACCAGCGCTTGTATTCCTTATACTATTGATAACGGTGAACACTTCCTCGGGTGACGTCGGATAAAGGAAGAATGAATGTGGTAATCGTGAACAAGTGTGTTCGAGGGATGCTGTCGACTGAGGAATATCAATGCCGAATGAGTCATTGAGTCAAAAGTGAATGAGTCAAAAGCAGTGGTGGTTGCGGATGCGAACACTCGTCTAATTGCTGTTCCTGCCTTCTACAGGTGTTCATCCAGACAGGCCGGGGTCCCGATAGTGACTGCTGCAGCACCTGTCATTTCATCATCCACGTGTCAACGTGTAACGTTATATTCTGGATAATCTGGCCGCATCATATCTACCGTTCCCAGCATTCCTGTCGTCGTCCTGCGCCTGCGTGGATCTTCAGTCTTGGCATCAAAAGCAGTGACAGGAGGCACGCCCGCGTCAAAGCAGTGGTGGTTGCGGATGCGAACACTCGTCTAATTGCTGTTCCTGCCTTCTACAGGTCAGTTGGTTTTACGCAACCCTTGGTATTTAGCTCTGTTTTATACCGCAACCACTGCTGCTGCTGCTGCTGCTCTTTGTATTATTTGCTCGCTCGTGTGTTCACTTGTATTCTTCAATAAGTTTCCTGCTTGTGGTATCACAATGCCTACGAATGCCGAATTAGCTAAGAGAATCGAGGACCTTGAGGCAAATTTTGACAGCCGATTGGCAAAGCTCGTGGGCAGAATTGTGGGTGATGTTACGACGAAGCTTCGAGAGACGGGATTTGATCTCGGTGCTCTAAATTCAGAGGTTAAAAGTATGGATGCTGGCTTGAAAATGCCAGCATTCATATAGTTTCGTAATTATATCTTTAACATACTTCTTATCTAGACTGTTTGACTTATGCTGCATCACTTTCGTGTGTAAGTACTTTAACACGTGCCACGAACACAACAAGATTCTACATTTGGCCAGAAGCTGCTGAATTATATTCATTTCATTTAAATCTTTGTCCATTACCACAATTTTGCACTTCTCCTCTACGACAGGTTTCAAACAGAGGAATATCTCTAGGAAAGACTTTAATATTTCTGATGTCTCCCGCTGAACAAATGCATAACATACAGGCCTCCCATGGCTTGTTCCATCTTCACACAGAATCGAATGCAAGATATACCCTTCTTTATTAACTTTATACGAACCATCAAAGAACAACACTTCAGGGTATTTTTCTAGTAACTGGACCTTATGCTCTGATTGAAGCAATATGTACAAGAGACCATTTTCTGTATTCTTTTCAATATGAACCTTCCACCCAGAGTTTTCTGAAAACAATTCGTTGATTTTTTTCTAACAGAAGGGCTCCATAATGAGCATTGTCCTGAATTTTTTGAACTGTTCTATGCTTCATGTTTATAATATCACGAGAAGTAACGTGTTTTCCCGTTTTCCTCAGAATGACATCCTTTAGGTATTTAGATGTCACATTACAAGAAATCAACTCCTGAAGTTGCTCTTTTTCAGAAGCACTTAATGCTCGATTATTATTGTACCATACAAAACTCTCGGGACCTATTTTACGGTTGTGCACATCCGCTAAATTTACAACTTCATAATAGGGCTGTAAAGAAACCCGCAGCGCAAGCTTAAGTTCAACGTTGCAACCTGTACCGTTGAAGCGTTGACTGGGTTGAATATTTTGTCCCCTCGGATTTGGATGCCCTGCGTGGCAACAGATAAATTTAACTCGAACATAAGGAGAGTCTGCTTTGTTTAAATCTTTCTCAGTACACAATGGGTTTTTACCTGATTTTTTAATTCGCATCGGATGGAACCCTTCACTTTTCCATCCTTCAAAGCTAGCTTTAAACTCCTTATAAGTGCTGAATGTGCTCCCTACAGAAAGATTTCCTCCACCTGTGCAAATATGGCTGTGTGACAATTTTGCTGAAGTTGCTTTCTGCTCGCCACAAGGTGTGGAAGCGCTGGTGTCAGCTGCACTGCTGCCCTTACACAGAACCACACCTTCTGACTGGGGGCTCACCGTGGATGTTACGCCGCAGGCGTCGGGTGGCCCACAGTCAGAAGGTGGGCTCTGCTCAAAAGCAGCAGAGCACAGTGGCACGACAGTACGCCCAGTCTTCGTCACTTTGTGGTGCACACTCGCGCCACTGACAAGAGCAGGAGAAATTGGTTTCTTGTTACTGTGCCCTGTCCTATTTTCGACTCTAACCTCCTTTTCTACACGGGGATCATCACGAGGTGTGGAAGCGCTGGTGTCAGCCGCACTGCTGCCCTTGCGCAGAACCACACCTTCAAACTGGGGGCTCACCGTGGATGTTACGCTGCAGGCGTCGGGTGGCCCACAGTCAGAAGGTGGGCTCTGCTCAAAAGCAGCAGAGCAAAGTGGCACGGCAGTACGCCCAGTCTTCTTCACTTTGTGCTGCATCCACACACCACCGACAAGTGCAGGAGCGCGCACAGGGTGCCGTTTTACTTGAGCGAAAACAGTCACAGCTGAAGCCCTGGTGCATGCCACTGCATTTATTGGCAGCGAAGGGTACCTATGAGCAGTGTCTGTTTCTGCGATCTTAGGTGTCACTGCCATCGCACTGTGACATTGTATGGTAGCAGAATCAGACTTCTGTGCAACGTCCGACCACATTTCCTTGCATGGAGATGCAGGGGCTACAACAAGCATAGGGTCTGTGGAAAGAGCTGGGAAATTAGTTACATCATTCTAATACTGTGCCAGCCCTTTTGACTGATCACTGTACTGGAATCGAAGCTTCTTGTGGTCCTTTTCTTTCTGGTGCTGCTGCTGTAATGCTCCATTGTGCCTTGCCTCAAGGTCCTTGCTTGCTTGCTTGATGGCTGCACATAGCAGGCACCCCAACAGCTGGAACACAGAGGAGCACATTTACAGTTGAACCCCTCCATAACGGAAGCCCCGAAGAATGAAGTTCTCATAGCAATGAAGAAACATAACGTCCATGATGAACATTCATTGAGTACAAGGTGTTTGCTCTCTCTCCACAGCAAAGAGATTTTAAAAGCACTCCCAAAATACTTGTTAGTAATATGCGACTGTTTTAGACACTTAAACTAGGTGAGAAAGTAGATGTAAAAAATTTGCAGCGGCGCTCATTTCACAAGTCGGGCACTTGGGTATTTGCCAAAAGGCGTTGGTGCAACTATTGCTGTTTACGTTGTTGAACAATGATGATAGCAAAATGACTTCTTTTTCTTCAAAACAAGACTTTTTGCTAATGCCTCTGTTGGTAACTATGTAAGCACAGGACATATAAAGTGCCATAATTTCGATAGATGTTCTGTAGACTGCCTAACTTCTTGCTGATGTGCTTCTGTCCAAACGCATGCCAAGACCTCACAGAAATTGCTTACGTACAGTGTTGTTTGGCATTTCAGCTTCAATGGAGCGACACCAGGTGCTGTTGGTCTACATGACTTTGTGTGAGCTGATGCCGACCTGATTGCATGCGAGGAGTTCTGCAATTTTCAGGTAACTCACAAGGCAGCCACATGACCCAAAATTTTTTCTCTGAGAAAAATTTTACCAGTTCACTATTTTAAACACAGTGCTCCAGCAAGATTTTTTTTTCCAATACATTTAAGATGGTTGCCAAAACGGCTGGGACGTTCGATGTATAATGATCCAATTACATAGATGACTTGCAGAATTTTTACTTTATATATCAGACATTGCTGCCCTGTTTTGAAAACAAGTAAGGCATATCAGACATTTTCAGTATTTCAATTAAGAGAATAAAATGGGCTAACATGGGTTTGATGAAATATGATCTGTGTTGATAACAATAACAGTAACAGTAGTATTGATCTTTCCTTTGATGCACAATAGGGAATTCACATTTACACCAGATGCTTGTCAACTCATGGCAGAGATAATGCACATAAGGGAGGTAACCTCACTGGCCTCCTTAGTAGTTCTTGTCAGATTGCTTATTCTGCACTTCTGAGTAAAGGAGCTGCTGTTGCATAAAGGCTGTGCACCAGTGAGCTTACCCATTGGTGCCTCTCAAATATACTGTGGTAATGAACACACAGTAAAACCCGCTTATATCTTTGGTAGCCGAAGTCGCAAATACTCCCACTGCACGCGTCATTTCACTCTAATCAAATCATTTCGGAAGGCTCTACATGTGCAAAACATGACCAACAGGCAGCCGCTCGATTCCGACGATCTAAGCATGCAACTTATGTTCAAAGGTCGTCCGTGGACCTGCAGTGCCAACATAACGAATTAACTCGGGAAAAAAACGAAAAAGGCCGTAGCAGAATGCCGCTAACTAAATTCTCCAACGTCCACGTTTACGTGGCCTTCACCGCGCGGTACCACACTGCGCAGAAATTATACGTAAAACGACTATCACAGCTACACACGCCTAATTTCACCTAACTTTATCTTCCGCGGGCGCTTGCGATGAAGCACGCTTGCGTTTTTTTGGAGGATTGAATTCGTTCCTTCTAAATGCAACAATTGCAATATGTGTCGTTGACTCGTCGCTAACCCGTAACTTTGATCGTCCGCAGCTGCTACCGACTAGGCAGCTAGCCCCTACGTAACATCCACATTAATTGCTTACCTGGCTACCATGTTTCGTCGGGTGCACGCCGTCAGCCTTCAGCACCCCCATCAGCTCGCGTGTGCCGTCCACGAAACCGTAGCCGTTCTTGTGGCACAGCGCCTGCAAAATGGCATTCGTCTCCCCGGCATCCGTGTTGAACGCCTCCAATTCTCCGACAGACAGCGCCCACTGGCACTTGCGCAAACTCGCTTGTCTCGGCAGAATTGCAGACACTACAACACGAATTGACATCAAGCATTCTGGAGATCAGTGATCGGAACCTGGCAATCCGCACGAGGGGTTCTTCACCGACATTGTTAGGGCCAACGTGAAGAACGACCACTTGCACATCTGCCAGAGAATGAGCAATTAAAGAGAACAATTTCTCGATCCGCACACCGCTGAATAAGCGAACCTCGACATGTGTCCTGGAGCTCAATGTGAAAGACCCTGCGAGGTACTTCAACATTGAGTCTCCGGCAACGAGTGCACGGGTCATGTTAGGGTTGGCTTTTCAGCAGCCGCACACGAACACTTCAAGCACACTTAGACAGAGAAATAAATGCGAACAAACTACAACGCGAAAAGTGCAACAGAATTGACAGGCACAACTGAAAGATCACATGCAATCTCCAACACGATACGGTAGCAGAATCCGCCGGCTGTCAACGGTTAGAATGGTCCGCACAGTCAACCGCACAACCAACACCGACTGCGTTGACACAACTGACCACCACTGAACAACGAGGGCAGTAGGTCCGTTCGATTCACCTGCACCAATTGGAACCAGTTTACGACTGTGCACGCGAAGTTCAGAAATTGTGCAGCGTGAGTTCAGCGGTGCAGGCACAGCGCGACCCCCGAAACGAATGACGATGAGCCAACAGTTTACGCCGTACAGCTAATACTGAACGATGGCGAACCACACATGTGGACAGTTTATGAGGCGCAAACATATTGGCGAAACACACCGCGTTTGTAGAGGCGGGTATGAAGCCTAAGCCACCTACGCTAAAGTGCTGCATCGTCTGCTTAGCTGCACGTGCGGCTGCACCAAGCCAGCACCGTCAGTGTAGGTGGTGCAGGAAAATCTTGAACCAGTGCTGCCCCTCTTCTGCACCTTTTGAAACGAATGACAGAGTTAAAAGGTCGTCAATGCTGCACCGCTGGAACGAATGACAAAGTGCAGCACCCTGTGAACTGGTTCACGTGGTGCAGGTGAATCGAACGGACCTAGTGCTAGGGAACAAAGCTCCGAAATGAGAGCTTTTGCCGGTATGCTTTCTGCGCGCGCGCCAAAGGCGGGCGCAAGGCAGTATGGGAAGGCGAAGCGCAAGCCGCTGCAGGGCTTCGGCCGCCGAAGTTTCGTCTGCTCGACTTGCATCCTTGCTTGCAGCGCGTGGGAGCGTGTTGCGCTGTTGCAGCGCGTGCATGCGAACACGTTGTTGCAAGACTAACGCGGGTTTGTGAGTACGCAACGTACACATACCGATAAATCCACCGACAATAGACAGGATATATTTGGTTCCTAAATGGGTGATCAAAAACTCCTTAAACAGGAATGGCTGTGCAGCTGGGCTGGGTCGTCCGGTGCTTCCTTGGTAATTTTTTATGGCAAATTCTGGTATCTATGCGGCGTCTGCATTAAAGAAAAAGCAGCGTTAGGTGTCAGTGAAAATTCGAGGTATGAGCTAGCCGGAGGACATTTGCACCTTTATGTTTTCCTTGCGGCACACAGCCCTTGCAGGAGCGAAACAGGCTATCAATACAGAGTTTCAATGCGGCGGCTCCAAGTGGCTTGCGTACATGAGCCCTTGCGTTCTTTTGTATTCTACACAGGTGCGGCGGTGAGTTCAAAGAAACGCGATAGCGTGCGCGTGCTACAGGCAGCTAGGGGTACCCGACATTAAAAGGTGTGTGTGCACGCACGCGCGCGCCCGTGTGGATGCGGATGCTGCTATCGGGCACACAACACACACACACACACACACACACACACACACACACACACATATATATATATATATATATATATATATATATATATATATATATATATATATATATATATATATATATATATATATATCATGACCTTTCACTGTGTTTAAACTTTGCGCACCAGCAAATGGATGTGAAGAATCATTGTGGCTGACAGCGCCAAGACTCATTCATAGAGTATAAGTGGACATGGCACAATGCGCAGTGCTTTATAAGCGCTGTGCCATGCCCTATCGTGTAGCTCGACAAAAGAAATACTGAATGCTGCATGTAACAGCAACGCGCGTCCTCGCGTCATGAAAGCATGCATGCATGCAGTTCCAAGTGCATAAATGGAACGAATTAACGCACATGTGAAGAGCAATACGAAAAGCTCTTTCACAGCATGCAAATTATCAACAAAAAGGCGTCATACACAAACAGCCTTCTTGTGATTTGTTAAACCTAAGAAAGGTAATTCATTTTTATTTTACCGTTGCTGTTTTACAAATGTGAGTAAATATATTACAGGCGAAGAATTTCTTCTATCTATCTATCTATCTATCTATCTATCTATCTATCTATCTATCTATCTATCTATCTATCTATCTATCTATCTATCAATCTATCTATCTATCTATCTATCTAGCCGCTCACGTCTGGGTGCTCTCGTGATCAACTCCTTTACTTGGCGTGAACCAAAATTAGTATGGGAGAGCTCCATAGTTTGACGAATACGACACGCCGGTGAAGACATGAATAAGGTCACAATCCTGTTACGCGCGTCGTCAAACGCTTCCTGCTGAACAGTGACACATACCCGCGGGCGGCTATGTGCCACAAGTAATTGACACTTAATTTTTTAATTTTTTTGCATCTACCCAGGAATGACGAGAACACACGTGGAAAATTTTGACGCGTGAGCATTGAGAAATTATGCACCATTTCCCCGAAGAGAACCCTGCTGGGATGCGAAGCAGCAGTGGTGCTCACGTCGTTGACCCAGTTGAAACGGGCGTAGACGCGGGTGCTGGAAGACCGGCTGGAAGCGAACTCGGTGTAATGTTTACTCGAGTAAACGTTTGTTTGAAACGCAAAGACATGGGAGGCGGGTTGCGTTTCGTGTAAGTTTCATCGCAGATAACGAGCTAACAAAGTGTTTCCACTCGACGTGCGGTCGAGCGTTGCGGGTGGTGGAGAGGGTGAAGTTGGAGAGATGTGTGTTATGAGCGGGTGGAGGAGCCGGCAGCTGCTGCGGGTGAGACGTCAACGCGCAGCTGCGACTTGACCTACTTGGCAGTGCTCATATACCTGCGGCGAGAGAAACGCGCTGCGGTGCGTTCGTACGGACGTACGTACGGCGTTAAACACGTGAGTCAGAGATGCTTCGCATCTGAAAAGCCTTACATCGGCAGCGCTGACCCGACGAATGCAAAGAATAAATGTTGCGGTCCCATCAGGAATCAAACCCAAGCATTCTGCGCGGCACTCAAGCATATTCTACAACAAAGCCACGCCAGATCTCGGACCTACTTTTCAAATAACTTAATACCTTAATATAGTCATGAAACGTTAATAGTGGTTGCAGTGGTGGCAATCAAGCTTTATAAACATTACATATGTACTCCTATGATGCAGCTGTGATATTGGGTTGACGTCAATTGTCTAGGTGCCATGCACTGAAGTTGATTTATGCAGCAGCGTCCAGGGCTACCATCCTCACTAGCACCAGCACTTCATACCAACTTATTGATTCTGGTGTTCCTAATGCTCAAGTTCATGTTTGCATCATTGCACAAGTGCAAACAACTGGTTATATAAACACTTGGAATTCTTCAATGTATGGCTGTGTGTGGAACATTTGGACGTATATTTGGCATAATTTCATGACGTGCCGCTATAAAAAAATCACAACATGGTCACGCTAAGCATGCCTCCGCATGCTTCGCATAACGTCGATTCCTAAACTACGTGAAATCTGCTGAATTTTTCAGAAATATCCATGGGCAAGACGTACTTTCCGCACGAATCTTGACATAAGTATGTGTCAGTTTTTTACAAGAAAATATAACTCTTAGAAATGCCGATAACCATATTTTTAATTGTATAGTCAGTGTACTTAACATTTTAAGCAGTACTCTCTTTTGTATTCATACAAGCACAGCTGTAGTGTATGGCTCATAGTTGAGGAAAATGCTGGCAAAGCACAACTTGCACTTTTGCAGTTAAGACGACATAACTTAAGGGCCCACTGAACGTTTGTGTTATGCATGGTGTACTACTAAGTTATTACCGTTACTTCGTGCGATCAGGCTGACATTATGATCTGTGCATGATACAGCTCCTCAGTGATTTTCATTGCAAAGCTGTTTTCTGGCACCACAGGCAAGATAAATTTGAGACAGGATGTGACAACGAGCATGTACGCTAAATCTGAGTGCGCCGTCAATTCAGTCGATCTGTGTATAGGAGCGAAAATTTAGCCAGGTAACGGTAAAAAAGTGACGCATAGGGAAAAAACGAGGAGCCCTCAAAAATGAGGGCGAGAGAAGTTGAGTGTGCGTGTGGCTCCTTCCTTCTCTCTTTTCTTCTCTCTTTCTCTTTGGGAGTTCGCCTTTTTTTTCTTGCTCTGTTCCCTGTTTTATCTTTCCTCTTTGTTTTCTTTTCTGCCTTTGGATGCATCACTTTCTACATTCTTTCCTTTCCAGGTGAAAATACTCCACGGTTTCAGTTCACTTTAACTGAAACCATGGCTATATACAGCTGGGACTATGTGGAAGCCAGCAGGTTAGCAACATGTTCCAGTTTGTCCCAGCATGAACCACTCGAGACTGAAAATGAAACTAGCTGGTTTGGAAATGGAATCAGCTGGAATCATTTGTTATAATGAAACCAGTTGGTGTGAATAATAATTATTATTATTATTATTATTATTATTATTATTATTATTATTATTATTATTATTATTATTATTATTATTATTATCTTCCTTATGGCCATTCTCTTCATCCCAGAATAGCTGTAGTGCAAGGCAAATAAGTGATAAGGGCTCATTGCCTTCATGATGTTTTTTTTTGTACATCTAATGCTGACAACATTTACAGTTCATTGTATGCCAATACAAGTTTCATTTCAAAAAGGGACAGGGTATTTCAAGCAGTGCAAACAACTAAAAAACAGTTTGTGTAAAGGACAGGACATATGCACAACCAAATATTGCTGTGTGCTACATCAAAGTTTAAACGGGCTGGCACTCCCTTCTCTCATATTGCCTTGCATTTCTCTGCCAGAGGAGGACATGGCACTGCAATTTATAGAAAGGCATAAAGCTACTCTGAAAAGGTCTAACTGCTTTTCCTCATACTGCCATCACCTGATCTTTTGGAGATAAGGTAAGGTTGCATGAAAAACAGGTAGCCGTGCATCAGTCATTCCCTAATATGTACCTCCTTCAAAAATCCAAAACATCCCCGGGATGTCCTGAAATGACGAAAATATTCTTGTCCTGTAGGGTGTCCCACAAGACTGGCTGATATATCTGAGTCCATTAAATGCAGTTAAAATATGTAGCTCTTTGTAAGGACATTATAAATACTGCCTTGAACAGTGTAACAGTGAAATACAGATTTAATGAGTAAACTGCAAATCAAGTGCAATGTTATCAATGCAATAATAATAATAATAATAATGAATGAATATATTAGTAACATGATTATAATAATATTGTGGTGTTTCCAGATACAAAGTAACTAATTGCAAGGATTAAAAGGGGGTGCACAGGAAGGCAATGAGGTATATTTATAACAAGTTCAATCTAACGAATTCTCCTACTGAGTTGCAAATGAAAGCTGGTCTATTAACACTACAAAGTAGGGCAAAAATAGCAAAACTAAAGATTTTGTTTCAATTAATTCATAGTGACATAAACATCGACACGTCAAAAGTAATTTTTTTCTGTCATTTCAAAGTAACACCTTACAGGCACTCACAAACACATAATAAATACACTTTTAAATCAAGTTGCTATAAATAATCATACTTCCCCCAAACCATAAAAGAATGCAAACCAAATAAGTTGTTTTGGTACTAATGCCTGATCTTTCACTGTGTCCTTAGATATGGCACAAGCTTCACGCATAACCGAGAGGAGAGAAAACAAAGAAAGGAAGGCAGTATTTGCCGAACAGTATAATAGACAGCGCTTTCTTAAGAATTACATAGAAACTGTAGTTGGGTAAAGATAACTAGATGGCGCTGTACCCCTACTCTCAGATTGGCTGCATGGGGGGCTGTGCCTGGATATGCATAGAACGAGCGGATCTCTCAGTCTCCTTTATAGTCACCATACATAGTAAATCGTTGGTGGGGCATGAACGAAGCAGAGTGGCGGGCACGTTAAAGACGCTTGCGCTCGGCTCCTTTGGCACACGCAAGGAGGATTAAAAAAATGCTCAATTTTTTCTTTAATCCTCCTTGGGCACGTGTCTCATCGGTGTTACCCATGCGTCATCTGCATTCTCGAACGCGATCGAACGCATAGACGCATGCATGGACGGACGCTTCACCCCACTCATTATCAATCACTTCATGAATATGCTGTAATTGTTTTTTAATTTTCTTTTTTTTTTCTTCTGGAATTTAAAAATTTATTATTGTTCCTCATTTTAACTTGCACATATGTTGTAATACCACTACTATTATTATATTCTAACAAAGCTTATTCAGCAGCTAAGTACCTCTATATCACCCTACATTCCATACAACACTACGCAGTATAGATTTAAAACTACGCTTCAAAGTTAGACTGCACTTATTTACTCATAAATTGTGCCATTCTCTTGATGGAGTGATTCATAGACTGAATTATTTTAGAAGTTTCTAACACATTTGACAAGGTCAGTCATAAACATTTACTTTAAAATTAAGTCATCTGGACCTTGGCGCTACCGAACAAAGTTTAGTACTTTGAATGCTTCGCATGAAATTGAACTCACTTTGTGCTCAGCTAAGCCCAGCTTATTTCTCATTTTAACTGCCAATGCCCCTTCCTTGCTATCATCTAAATTTCGTCATGATTTGCTGATAATAGTGTTGTCATTTGTGAAATTACTAACAGAAACTATTTGTACCACATGTTATAGATATATTGCTAAAAAATAGGCTGGAATTAATCTGAAACTCCCGCACTAACTATAAAGTTAGTGCGGGATAAATACCATATTCTTTCGTCACGATCGTAAAAATTCACGTGGCGGCGGCATACTCATCGCCACTAAAAAAGAACTATCATGCTCTCTAATCAACACATCTTCACAACTAGAATCAGTATGGGCAATATGCCGTGCCCCTCCCGAAGCAATAATACTTGGAGTATGCTATAGGCCCCCTCGAACTGACCCAGACTTCCCCCGCAAACTTAACGAAATCTTATCCCAGCTAACTAATAAACACCCTAACGCACGTGTTCTACTTTATGGGGATTTTTACTTTCCCTCCATTAATTGGCTCAATCAGGTTTCACCAACCTCGGAAAATACTGAAGCAAGAGAATTCGTCGATGTTTGCCTTAACTTTAACCTCATCCAACAGGTAACCGAGCTAACGCACGTCACTAGTGAATCCTCAAACATTTTAGACCTGGTATTAACAAATAGCCCCAAAAGCTTAAAATCTATTGTATACTTACGTGAAATCGGCGATCACAAAGTCATCCATACCATATTTATCTTCACCCCCAAAATACGCTCCATTTTTCGCAAAATATTCACTTGTATGATAAGGGTAATTATGAATTAATTAATCGTGAATCACCTAATAAAATTGGAGACTTTAATAAAGTAATGCTCTCTAATGCTCACCCCTCAAAAAAAGTTTTTAGCATCCCCTGAAAACCTATTCTTTAAAATTTTGATCATCAGAGATGCGATGTATCTCCACACCTGATGACAGACATTTGTCCAATTACAGCCACATTATAACAACAAGCAGCCTTTGTAAGATGCGTGAACACGTGCCATCATCTCAGGTCAACATGTTTCCTGAAACCAGCTTGCTCTTAGTTATGCGACAGAATGGTTTTCATAAATCATTTTCTTGCTAAGCTCAACTTGCCCCATGACACTCTGTGTGTTTAATTTTAGACCATTCTTGGGGAGCTATTTTTCTTAATAACTAAAGAAAGCCCGATAAACTGAAGCATGAGCTTTTAAAAGGAAATTTGCAAAACATGCACAATCGTCTCCAATACCTAGCCTGAGTATATATTTCACTAATAATGATCATTTTCATTTTAGAGCACATATCTGATGGCACAAAATCTGGAGTACCAAGGAGTCTGTCACAGGTATTTTTCACTTCTTTATTGGGGGCCATGCAACAATTTTAAATTATTCATGCGATATACTAGAAGTTTACTGCAGTGTGAATCACTTGCCACAAGTAAAAAAATAATTATGGGGGAACATATGGACTCTTTACAAAGGTTGAAGTTGGTGCTGATGCCGTCTGTCGCATGACCAGTAATGAGACAATGCACGGCGCATCGCATTAGGCCTAATAGCAGTGCTACGCTTCCATTTCACCACACACACGCGCGCATAATGTATGCTTTACTGCAATACACTGCAAGCACTTCATCCCATGACACTGCTGTATTGCGGCAATGTTAACTTTTAAAAAGACCTTTACGGGCTCGACAATGCTCCCAGCAATGAAATTTCTATTTTATTACATTTTTTTCATTTTTATACACTTGCCTAAACTAGTGTTACCAGCCGTCCCGAATTTCGCTGGACTGTCCAAGACTTTGCCCGTGCTTTTCCAGTCGGGACAAATGTCCCCGATTTTTTCCGGACTGTTCAGTAAACGAAAAAAAAAGAAACGTTTTGCGTTATAAAAGGCATGCCGAATAACGAGCGTCCATCTGATCACATAGACAAAGAAATGTTGCTGTGGTTAGCTGCAAGGAACTTTAAACACTTCAGCTGAACTTTAGCGTCAACTTTTACTAGAACATTCTAGCGCGAGAGGAAGTGTCACGAAGAGCACATAGCAAAATTTAGTGCCACATCAAGAGACCGACGCAATGAAGAGAAGAAATAACGGATTTGTTTGGAAGGCACCGCAACAAAGAAAACTAATTTCCTCACCCACACACAACTACCTTCACTGTTGGTTACCCCAATCTAAACACACACTGCTAAGCATGCAAACAAATTGCCATCATCTGCGACTGCTTAATAAAGCCACTCGGACAAGAACGTTCTCTAATTCCAACTTGTGCATTCCGTATCTATCTCGCGCACTTACGCAAGAACAAGCTTCAATGAAAGCGTTGGCACAGTATACACTTCCTCCCAAGTGACACCAGCGGTTTGATCGGTCCTCAAGCAACACGCATGCACCTACCATACATCTGCGTAGTACATGCATCATGCAGAGCAACATTCACAAATCGCGTTCCAAAGGCCTTTATTTTATGCTCGTTGTCATTGCTTGTAGATTTGGTGGCAAACACTTCGGGCTGGTAGGTGTTAATTCTGTGCTTCAGGCGAATGACGTTAACTACTCGATAAGCACGGATAAGAAGCTCCTGAACACGGTGACATCGCAGGAATAAAGAAAAGCGGCAGCGACTTGCGTATGAATCACTTTCTAACAACAGAAAGCGACCACGACCCCACGGGCAGAGGCGGTTCTCGCCATTTCAACCAGATTACAGTCCAATCCAACACCAACATCGGAGAAAAAAAACATCACGACTAGAATACGACACGGAGGAAGGTGAGAATACGATGAACCCGCCACAGACTGTGTGTCACAAGCTAGTGAGGAACACTATCTGAACCACAGAATAAAGAACGCCCAAATCGCCTGAAAAATGTTTTCCAACACACCGATTCTAACGCCAACTATTCATACACTTTAAGCCAAGTCAAGCCGGTTTTAAGCGGCTATTGGGCGAACCGAACGCTTTTGCCTCGAAAAGGTTCGTGCCACCGGGGGAACCGAAACACTTCCTATAAAACAAGCATTAGCCTTTAAGATTGACACAGACATTAGTTGTTTCGGAGGCTATACATTGTCAACATTTGGCCGCGCCTTGCATCATGGGCTGTTATAGTCACGTGATAGTTTCGCGCTTAAAATAATGGAGGTTTCCGTCGCGGCCCTTCATCTGTAGTTAACAATGTGACATTTTAGTTTATATAGACTCTGCACGGCTGCATTTATCGGCTTTGTGTTCTGCGGTGCCCCCTACTGTCCGTGTACAACTAAGCAAGGCGTTCGGAGGCGGCAACGACTTCCACCTGACCACTCCTCAGGCTGCATGATCGGGTAAGTAGCGGGGTTGGCAGTCTTGTCTTTTGTAGCCCTGTTTGCCATCGCATGTTTCGTCGCAGTAATTGTGACGTAAGTCACGTTCACTGCCGGTGTCACACGGGCACTTTTGATCGTGATTTGGCTCCCGAATCGTGGTTTTGCTCTCGTTTCGGGCAAACTCGATCCAGATGAATTTGCACCGCTTAGCAACGATCATTGTTGATCGCGATCAAGAAATCAGACCTGTCGTCGTTTCGTTCTGGCGCTATAACTATCGTCATGTCATAGCAACTAGCCCAAACTGCCACACTTCCAAATCAACCCTTTTGACGCGCAAAAGTGCTCGTGTGACACCGATGCAATCTACTGTATGCTACCAAAAATTATAAATGGTCATTTTTGCGTACATTCACTTTCAATATCTCAATTTATGCAGTGTATACGATGTATGCACTAAATAAAGCAAAAAATAATATCAACAATTCTAATATCATAATCATTATTAGGTTGTTGTGTGTGATTATGTCTACAGAAAATTGACCCTTTGAATGAGTGGCAGCCCCTTGTTCGTTTAAACAACGGTTTCACCTTGTTTCCCCGGGCCAGCAGTTTTGCCGTAACCTCTTCCGTCGCGTCTGTTATCATGGCCTTCTGCGTTTGGCTCAAGTCAGCGTTATTATATTTGTACATATTCCTTCATTTTATAGCATTAATATTATTTTACTCCAATTAGTCTTTGAGGAGAACAAGTATGATTCTATTATTTATTTATTTATTTATTTGTAGATACTGTAATCCCACATGAGGGATTATAGCAGGGTGGGAAGTACAATCATAAATATTCCTAGGTGAACAAGAACAAAAATATGGAAGCAAAGTACAGTTCTCGGAATTACAAAAAAGGGAAAAACTGATATACAAAATTCACGAATACATGATCAATCATGGCGACAAAATACAATTCAAAATGTACAGGATAATAAATATTCCAGAAACAGAGTCACATACGCAAGGATTGGAAGAAACACGGGTGTTAATTCTACACAATTTCAAATATATACACATATATACATACATATACATACACACATATGCACACATATATATTATGCAGTTAAACACAAGGCAAACTTTTCAAGTGATGGCTGTAAAACAACGTCATTAGTTAGGTTGTTCCATTCCCCGACTGTTCTCGGGAAAAATGAATACGTGAAGCAGTTATTGCGTGTTTGAAAGGGCGTAATGGAGAGGTTATGGCGATGCCTTGTCGGATACCCAGAGGAGAAAGACAATAATTTGCTAGTGTCTATCTTATAGTGCTTCTTAATTAGTTGATATAAAAATTTGAGACGAGAAATTCGGTTTCTTTCAGTTATTGGTGGAAGATTAGCTCTCGCTAGCAGTGCACTAACAGATGTGCGACCATAACTGTTGTATATAAAACGGGCTGCCTTTCTTTGTATTTTTTCAATCTTCTTTTTATTAGTCAACGTAAAAGGATCCCATATAACGACTGCATAATCTAGAATGGGTAGAACTGTTGATTTGTACGCCAGCAAGCGCACAGTGGGAGTGGAGTGCTTGAGAGCTCTCCTAAGAAATGAAAGTCTTGTGTTAGCACAAGCTGCAACATAATCGATATGTTTATTCCACGTCAAGTTGTTCGTAATGTAAACCCCTAGATACTTGTAATACTGCACCTCAGCAAGGTATATATTGTTACAGCAATATTGGAACAAGAGGGGCTCTTTTTTGTGTGAAATGCGCATAAATACGGTTTTTTTCAAAGTTTATGGGCATCTGCCAACTGTCGCACCAAGATTTAACTTTTTGAAATGCGGCATTTAACTTTATTTGGTCATTAGAATTTTTTACCTCGGAGTAAATAACGCAGTCGTCTGCATAGAGTTTTATGTTAACGGGTATGTCATTCACAATGTCATTGATATATAAAAGAAAAAGAAGCGGTCCAAGTACCGAACCCTGGGGGACGCCAGATTCCACAGAAACCCTCTCAGAGCATTTATCTTTAAATACAACATATTGCTGCCGGCTATGAAGGTAAGATAAAATCCATTTAGTTAACTGCTTGTTTTTGAGTATGTTGTCTAGTTTGAAAATTAATTTTTTGTGAGAAACCTTATCAAACGCCTTTGAAAAATCCATAAAAATTGCGTCAGTCTGTTCACCATTATTAATTGTCAATGCAAAATCGTAAACGGTTTGAACTAATTGGGTACAAGTAGAGTAGCCTCTTCTGAATCCGTGTTGAGACTCGGATAGGGCATTATGAGCAGTTAGAAATTCCGAAATATGATTATGAACTATATGCTCGAGCAACTTACAAACTGTTGACAATAGTGATATTGGCCTATAATTACTAATTTCATCTTTCTTACCCTTTTTATGAAGTGGTTTCACTTTGGCTGTCCTCCAATCGATTGGCAGCTGTCCTTCTTTCAACGATTTTGTAAAAAGAATGCAAAGATATTTGGCGACCCATTCAGCGTACCTTTTGAGAAAGGCATTGGGTATTTCGTCAGCACCACCAGATTTTTTTACATCAAGTTTCAAGAGCATGTTGAAAATTCCCTTTTCACTTACGGTAATGTCAGGCATCGGCGGTAATGGTGACACAAAATTAGGCAGTTTGCCATCATCATTAGTAAAGCAGGACTGAAACTGCCTATTGAATGCATTTGCAATTTTTGTGGCATCAGTAATTTGGACACCATTAATGGTAAAAGCATCCACATCAGTATAAGATGGGGAAATTGCTTGCCAAAACTTCTGCGGCGAACTAGTAATGAAACTAGGTAATGAAACTGAAAAATATTTGTCTTTGTCAGCTGCAACTTGTGTTTTAACTTTGTGAGACAAATCTGAAATTTTGGATTCTAGGTTTACGCAGTCGCCTACAGATCGACGTTTTTTCTTTAACCTCTTTAATTTTCTCTGCAAATGTATAGTAGAACGACTTATCCAGGCATTCACACGTTTGTTTTTCTTGCGTATCAATGGCACAAATTGTTCAATACATTCATGTACAAGTTTCGTAAAAGAAGCCCAAAGATTGTGAACATTCGCATCACTGCGAGAGAAATTATCTAGATGAAACGAAAGCATGTCTATTATAGCTTCGTCATCGGCTCTGGAAAAGTTTCGAAAATACGAAGCTTGGTTAGCTTTGTCGACTTTAACATTGCTGAGGCTAAGGAAGACGGCCTGATGATCGGAAATTCCTGGCATGATTTGAGATGTGGCGTTCTCGAAAATGCTACCGCTTACGAAGAAAAGATCTAGTAGAGTCTTACTGCTATCCTGAATTCTTGTGAAGCCTTCAACAACTTGAGTAAGGTCAAAGGCAAAAGCAATATCAAGCATTGCCTCTCCTACCTTGTCATTACGAATTTTGGGGGACATTGTTAGCCAGTCAACATCAGGCAAATTGAAATCACCAGATAGGATTATCCGATCATCAGGTTTGACATGGTCACATAAATACTCCTTCAACACATCCATGGTAGAAGCATCAGAGTTAGGGGGTCTGTACATGGCACCAACAATATACCTAAGGCCGCCACTATAGGCTTTGCAGAATAAACACTCAATGTTGGCAACTTCAGGCATCAAGAATACGATAAGCGCACTTTTGTAGATTATACAAACTCCACCACCCCTACTACCACGGTCTTTCCTGTAAACTCGGTATCCTGATGGAACGAATTCACTATCGTATATTTCATCACTGAGCCATGTCTCAGTCAGTATAACAATATCAGGATCGTTAGCAATAATTAGCCCCTCAAGCTCTGTGCTTTTATTGACTACGCTCCTACAATTGATGTTAAGAAGTTTCAAGAATCGATCATCATTTTGCCTTTGTCAAACCCGCCTATCACTTTTCAACTGAAAGCGGCATTTCTTGTCACTGTCCCAACCGTACATAACGCCGTTTACACTTAGCTTATCATAGATAAGCTTTACCTTAGCCCCTTTTTCCTTTTCGTCTTGAGCAGTTTTCCAAAGCATCCTTCGCTGCTCACGGACATGATGCGAAAAATCTTCCGCAATAGACAATAAAGTGCCTTTAAGTTTATGCGAAACTTTTAAAATTGACAGCTTTTCTCTATAATCCAGACACTTTATTACAATTGGACGATTTTTATTTTCCATACTGCGGCCTATCCTATGAATTCGCTCAATGCTGACCGCTTTAAGTCCCAGTTTTTCTTCTACAATGTCCTTATTAAATTTCTTTTCCAATTCTTCATGTGTCTCATTCTTGGGTTCATAAAGACCATAGATGATTAGGTTATTTCGGCGACTCCTATTTTCTAAGTCATCTACTTTGTCCCTAAGCGCCACGAAGTTTCTATCAAGGTGGGACATTTGGTCTTCTAAGTCTTTAATCTTATCACCCAATGTGGCAAGACTAGACAGCTGTTTCTCCATTGCCTCCATTCTGTCGCTTACTGATGACAATTTCTTTTCTATCTTCTCATGAGAAGATTGCATAGATGCCATGGTTTCCATTATTTTTTGTTGTCCAGCCAGTAACTCACGCAACGTATCACTTTGGGAGGGACCGGGGTTTGTTTCAATGTCGCCACAAAGTAATAAACTTTTTGCTAGGGTGAAAATATAAGTAACAACATTTAGTACAAAGTGTGGGCAAGGCAGCAGCAACAAATAAGGGTTGTCACTACGAAAACAATGCGATGGTCGGTTATCACCAACCTGAAGAACGAAGCAGAAGGGATTACTGAGCATCCCGCCGGTAGTGCTGCTGCCTGGCCCACTGGGGTGGCTCGCCGGTTCACGCCCTTTTGTAGCTTCCAAGATGGACATGTGATGTGACGTCACCGAAGATGGTCGCAATGGCCATCTTGCGGTGTGAAGACTTTTGATGCTGCTGATACCGTAGTCGGCAAGCGGCGATGGCTCCGGTCCATATCTGCGTAGCAGTTCGGCTTGCTTGATTCCAGGGAAGCAGCCGCGCTGTGATAGCCGAATTTCTTGAAGCACAGCCAAAACCTGAAGAACGAAGCAGAAGGGATTACTGAGCATCCCGCCGGTAGTGCTGCTGCCTAGCCCACTTATGGTAGTTGAAACAACCGCAGCCTGTCAGCGTATCCCTATCGACGTGGTGACGTGCGGCACAACTATTCGATTGCTTTAACCACTTGCAAATAATTGAAAAGTGAATAAATGAATGCAACTTTGTTAGGAATTGTGTAACCAATCTCGACACTCGAATGCTAACTACTCAAATGTTGACCATAACCTGAATTACTTAATGTTTAAAAATTAACAGAGTGGAATAACCCCCTGATAAAGGCTACTTGAAAGTACTACGCTGGCTTCAAAGACACCTACAATCCCACTTATAGATTCGGAAATGCTTTGTCACTGTTGTTTGTATGCTATAAAGGTTTCATGGAGTCTATCCTTAAGACAGCGTTCCATCTGACCCATGTAGCTCCTGCCGCATGTCAGTGATTGTGTACATCATGCCTTTAACACAGGTTGCATACTTCTGCCTGTGATGAGTGCGGCAGTGTTTCCTTCCTTTCATCTGATCGATGAATCTGTGTAGGTCAGAAAGTTTCGGGGGCCATAAACACTACTTCAACTCTAGCACTTTCTCTCTATTTTCTAGTAAAGTTTGTGAGAAACACTGTGCATGTTAAGTGTGACAGCCGTCTTCTTTTCTTGCAGCCCTTCATATGGTCTGTAGCTCCTTTCTACGCCTAGGATACCTCACATTCCTAAGCAAATCCTCGGCTAGAGGCAACTCGTCTTGAGTTGAACCTGCAATATAAAGTCTCGACACTTACATGGAAATTGCTTCTACCACCTTGTGTTAAAGTGATCCATACAAAGCACTCTGCAAGGCAATGTGCATGGCCACCCTCTTGGCCCTTTTTGTGTGCCCCGATGAGAAAGGCAGCAGTGGCTTCTATGGACGAGACTTATACTGCCAACTTGTGCACCATTTTGTAAAAAGCTGTGTTAAGCGCAGCGATTCGATTGTGAAACATTCGGGAATCTCATGTGTTGCCACAAGATACTGGAACTTGTGCTGCAAAACCTTCATACTGGGCTTGACAACCTAGTTGCAGTCCGCAGATTCTACCAAATTAAGCAGTAAAAAATTATCCACATAGCAAGAGATTGTACAGCACTGAAACCTAGCAATCTGTTATTATTGTTCCTTTATATACTGGTCAAAAGTGCAGGTCTCTAAGAATTGATGCAGTGCTCGATTCAATACTAATACCCTGCCGTTACAAATACACCTCTATGACCCAGCAAGGAAAGGTAGACTCAAGTAACAGCGTGATAAACACTTCCAAACACTTGCCAGTGACATTCAACACTTTCCAGGAAAGGATACTGCTCAAAAAAATTCGATAGCATCCTTGACGCAGAGCAGTAGATCCTTTGCGCTGGCAGGCTGTTTATATTTGGTTAATCATTGCATTGATTTTTATGACTTGTACTTGGCTTGTGCTGAAAGAAAAAATATTAATAAAGGTTGATGACTTCTATTGCTGTAAGATCCTCCTGCTTTGTGGATCATTTTTTGGTGTTTCACTAGGCAGAATCAATAGGCTGGAAGTAGAATGTCGTGCCCACTTTGAAGCTTTCTCAGGATGTGCTCCAACTTCTTGAAGTAGCGTAGCTGCTTCTTGAATGAGGCACAATTAAATTCTTGAACTTAAGGTGGTTTCTCAGAGAAAACACTCATATTGGTAGTATGAACCTTGTGCTTGGAAGCCATTGCTGCTTGTGTCGCGGTATTCAAAAGTGGCTGAAAGGCGGAACAAGAACTTGCCTTTTCAGAATGCTTTGTGGCAATTGACTCATCTTAAACAAGGTTGATGATGCATTCTCCTAGTAAACATCCCATTTTAAGATTGCGGGTTTTACTCAAGATGTGTTCTAGTTGGTAGATGTAAGTTTGCTTATGTATGTGATATCCTAGGCGTGAAGAGGAGCGGCTGGCCACATCGAAGGCCCAAGAAAGGAATAAGGCAAATGTGTACATTGCATGTACAGTGTCTTTCGTAGACTCAAGGAGGTTGGGAGAAAGTGTTGAAGCACAGGCAGTATACTTTCTTGCCTGTGCAGATCCACTTCTTGAATGAACTAAAAATGCTGCAGCTCTGATCACAGGCAGAAGTGAGTAACATGTTTTAAACTCATGGTGAACGCAATCCCTTTAACAAAGAAAAATGAGCCCCTAAAATTTCCTTTTGTGCACTCATGGCGAGGGTCTTGTTCCTGTAGACTTAATGCCTTTAGGTAGTGTAGGAAGGCTTATTGTCAGCTACGAACACATAGAAAGATCATAAGCTACGAATCGTGCCCACTAGCACTCCCAGGTTTACGTGCTCGGAAACACTCGATAATGTCGCCAAGAGGACAGCCGCCGCTTTAGCTAATTGATAAGAGCATCGAATGCATTGTCCGAAGGTTGTAAGTTCAGTTTTTGCCGGTGAAAAGATGTGTGTTTGTCCACCCTAATTTCTGAACATTTTGATTGTAATTGCTGTACTATAGTCAAAAAGCTACTAATAACGTCTCCTATATTTTTCACGGGCTGATTGTCTGTTCTCATTGAAGGACTGTATATACATCTGCACTGCTTTGTAATAAATTTCAGTGGAAAATGGTGCTGCATCTTTGTATCTTTTGTCCCTCCAATTGCATTTGCTTGGAGTAGCCTTTGCAGGCGAGTTAACTTGTGGGATAGATATACGGGAACACGGTTGTTGTCTAGAAAATATTAACAAGTGATATAGAGAGCTTGCATGAACGGCGGCAACGCTATAGATTGTGGGTAGGCAGCCAATTTTTGTCAGAGAAACGCTGGAGGCAGCCGGGGAGTGCAGTAGCGCCGTCGTGTTTGCGAGCGTTGGGGTAGCTTGCAGGCGTGATCGAGTGCAATCGCCAGGCAAATTTAACCCCAAGAAGTGTCGTGCACGATATCAGCCTCACCGCAAGACTACTCCGCAACGCTGTGCCAGAAAGACCTCGAGTGGTAGAAAGAAGAGATGACGATTTGCTTCGAGTGACCCATTCACGCTTCGTGTGGGCGACTGTGTAAGCGACATGTACTTGCAGCGGCGCGTCGACAGCTCCGATATTCATGAATTTTTCGTTCCGAGGACGAGTTTGAAAACACCGGAGCAGATGAAGCCTAGAAAGGCCCTCATAGGTCACAAGTTTGTGTAGAGTGGCCAGATACGAGAGCGGTGGATGGAGAAAGTCGCCGCCAACACCGTGGTGGTCGTCACTAAAATAAGATGTGCTGAATTGAGGAGCGCTCTTCTCGTGCACGTGCGTCATACTCCACATAGAATAACATCGCAATGGGGTGCAAGTAGGCTTCGTTGTTCCCGGCCATGCATGTGAAGTGCGCGGCCAGGACCTCGCCATCACTCTTGTCCATGAACAAGTTGCCGACGGCAGCTTGTTAACACACAGGAAGTTTAACATGAACAGAAACAAACATTAGTAGCATCTACGGCAAAATCAAGTAATTTAGCACCTCCTACTTGAGTGACGACGACCGCGGTATTGGCGGCGAATTTCTTCATTCACGATTCCCACAACCAGCCACTCGTCACAAAGTTGTGGCCCTTGATTGCCTTTCTCGACTTCAACAGCTCCCGGGTAATCAAACTCATTCTCGGAACGAGAAATTCATGAACATTGGAGCTGTCGACGCGCGTCCACAAGTGCATGTCACTTACACAGTCGCCCGCACGAAGGGTTAATAAGTCCACTCGGAGCGAATTCTCGTCTTTTCTTCGTACCGCTCGAGGTCTTCCTGGCGCAGCGTTGCGGTGTAGTCTTCCGGTTAGGCTGGCATCGTGCACGACTCTTCTTGGAGATAAATTTGCGTCGCGCTCACACTCGATCACGACTGCGCCGCTGCACTTTCCGACCGCTTTTTACAAAAAAATGGCTGCCTACCCAGAGTGCATAGCATCGCCGCCGTTCATGCAACCTCACTATATGCTGGAACACACTTAAAATCAACTCTACAGTGCTTGTCATATCATTACTTGCAGAACACCCCTTTGGTTTCTGTCTAAACAACCCACTGATTTCTACGTCATAAGTTTGTGTTGGCTTACACAACCCTTTCAAGTGGTCTCCTAGCAGACTTCTTCAAATGAAGATGGGGCAGACTTGCATGGGAGCACAAAGACTGATTTCCTTGCTTTTGCTGCGCATTTTTATGGGTCATGCATATTTACATCTCAGAGGCAATTATCGCTGCACCCAAAAGCCTTCATTGAAGAAAGTTGTCTGTGTGGTGACCACGTCCATGCGGTTTTGTGTTGATGTAGCCAGCTATGGAATGGAATGGAATGGAATGGAATGAAAAAAACTTTATTTGAATGGAATGAAAAAACTTTATTTGTAGCCAGCTATGTTCGCATGAAAATCACGTTACGTCCCACCTTACTTGTTTAAGTGCCCTCTGATACCGAAATCGTGACTGAGCACTGTAAAACCTTTTTCTAGGTAACTAACTGTTCCATCCACGATGAGTGTGTCATTAGCTACCTATTGCAACAGAAAAAACGCTATGCAAATATTTTGTGTGAGTGCTCAGGCTGTGTCTATGAAAGATAATTGAGCTCTTAAATGCTCCTTTTGTTCTGTGACATGCAGGAGAGTCAGTGGCTCAGACAGGAACCTTACATAATGATACACTCTGAGCACCATTGCAGTCTATAAACAGCACTTTAAAGGTTTCTTGGAATGGTTGCGTGGGTTGATGGGTTAGGCCCATTTTCGAAGACAGTGTGTTTCTTGCACTTAGTCCAGGTCAAAGGGTCAGGGAGATAGTAGAGGTGGAGGAGATTGCAAGGTCAACTGACGCATGTGCAAGCATGCTATCGTTGCACCTTTAAGAGAAAGAGCATTCTCTTCTGGTTGGATTTAGAGATACGAGCAGTCTGGCTGCATCTTTTTTGTTTCGTTTATCCTGATATTTTTATTCTGGTGCATGGTTTGATGCTTTTATTTCTTTATTTTTTCGGTATACAGCTTACCATTATGTGACTAGATGGACAGGTGAACAGAAAAATTTTAATGCTGCAAGGGTTTCGTTATTGGAAAATAACACAGTGCTTACTGAAATACGCAAAGATGCATACCATCGGGGAACAGAATTGAGGACAGAACAGAAAAGTCTTCACTCTCCACTAACTTTATTCTTGGAAAATCGGCTAAATATATAAGCGTAGCAACCATGCACATGCACATTGCCTCACATGCTAGTAAAAAAACATGCCATAAGATTGACAACAAGAGAATGATGACAAAAAAGCCACTAAACAAAAAATGATTCTAAGAAACAAATATTCCCCACAACGCAGAGCAACAGATGTAACACTAACATGCTTATCTTCCTTTTTTTTATGTAGAATGCTTCTATAATTTCACGTGTCAAGGTATCAGTACTCTTTCCAAGGACTGATACACTGGAAAACCTAGCCTCACATTTGCAGAAACCACAATGTGGTGGCAAATATGCCAAAAGTTTGTTTTTCTCAGGAAGTTCTTGCTCCCTAATTCTGTCCTTTATGCATTGGCACATTTGCCTGCACATTGTGGTTCCTGCAAGTGTGAGGCTAGGTTTTTCAGTGTATCCTTCCTTGGAAAGAGTAATGACACCTTGGCACGTGAAATTATGGAAGCATACTACAGTTAAAAAGAAGAGAGATACGCATATTAGTATTACATTTGTTGCTCTGCTTAGTGAGGAATTTTATTCTTCAGAATCTTTTTTCATTTAGTGGCTTTTTTGTCATAATTCTTTTGTTGTCAATCTTATCGCATGTTTTTTGACTAGCATGTGAGGCAATGTGCGTGCGCAAGGTTGCTACGCTTATATATTTCGCTGATTTTCCGGGAATAAAGTTAGTTGCGAGTGACGCCCTTTCAATTCTGTCCTCAATTTTCTTCCCCAATAGTATGCATCTGTTTAGAATTAAGTAAGCATGTACCAACTACGCCAACAGAATGATTTATTATGGTGACGGTCCCACTCCGGCAGCACCCGCTCTGCATTTTATTCACCGTTTGCTGACGTTCTATGCTCAGCCTATTGATGTGAATAGTATTGCATTAGGAAGCTTACATTCTCCACTTTCTAATGACAGCTAGTATTGTCGCGTAGTCTGAAGCGGTCTTGCATAGCACTAAATGCAGTGCGAGCAAAGACTAGTGCTTTTGCTGTACAAGCCTCCGTTGCACTGGAAGTGTGGCAAAACTGTTCAACGTAACGGAATGAAATTTCCTAAGCCTCTTCACAAAGCATTATGCAAGGTTTTTCTGAAAAAATGTAGCCAGTAAAGCAATCAAAAAGTCATGCAGGCTTCAATCAAAATGAGCAGAACAGTGTAGGTTTATGAGTCAATAATTTTTTTTTTCTTTTTTTGTGTGTAGAACAACAATATTGAATGGGTTTCCAGGCTGCAATGTACCTAATATCTATGCGAAGTTGTTTTGCGTTCTGATGAATGGCTCATGAATAATAACTGCTTGAATTCACAAATTTATGGATCCACTTGTTCAGGCATTACCGACGAGGTGGAAAAACTGTCCAAGATGAAAATTTGAAATTTTCAATATTGAAGCAGCAAGCATTTCCATGCAGAGAAAATTGTCATAAGTTAATTAGAAAAATGTAAGACGGTGAATTTTTCTGCTTGCCAGGTTTGTGCAAATTTACTTTTTTTCTTTTATTGCTAATTCACAATTATTGCCTATTAGCCAGACTATGTCATGTTTTGTAATTGCCAGTGCTCACTAACTTTGCATAGCAGCGCTTGACTCAAAATATTTTCAACAAATAACAAATATTGCAAACATTTTTTGGTGGTGGCGTCATCTGTGAAAATAACCATGAAGCTGTCTCGTGTCAGTTTTGACATTTGTCAGAAGTGATGCCGCTAAACATTTGCTGCCGAAACACGTATGGGTTATTTCTCCAGATTTCAGACTTCAGTGTCTGGCCCAGTGGGCAAATTTAGTCGCTACAATCCAATACACAATGTAACCCCAAGAGGCTTATGAAAAAAAAGGAGACTGAGTGACAGAAAGAAAGAGGGGAACAAAGCATGCCACATTTCTGACCAAGTGGTTTGGCACTTGTGCCGAGGATTCCAGGACCTGCTTGGCTGCTCGCCTTTGTAGCCAGGGGACTGCAGAAGGGTTTTTGAAGTACACAGAGAACTTGACCTTGCCTTCTATTTTTGAGACTCGTAGGACATTACCTGGTGGTCTTTACTTTGCGGGGAGGTGAGGAAGGTTTGGCAGTGTGTGTTTCAAGTGACACTGGTTGAAAGGTAGTATAACATTGGACCTTTTTCGAGAGACTAGTCTGCACATGTGAAGGGGTGGCCACATGACGTGTGTTGCGTTTTTTGGTGGGGGGGGGTAGGAGAGGAGGGGAGGTCACAAGGCCAAGCAGCCTCTATAAACATCGCACAGAGTGGCGACAGTTGCTAACTGAGAGGTAGCTTGAATCGTCTGCAAATCATTCCTGAAGAATACCAAGCCCCGGAAATTTTTTTAACCAGTGCATGGCAGATAACTTCAGAGGCTACGGACCCCCAGTTTCGCTTTCGGTGACCGTCATAGAGGCACTTTTCAGACTTCGAAAGGGCCCACTGACAAGTTTGTGGATAGTTTACGGGCAAGTTGGTGGAAAACAAACTTGCATGCAACTATATTATAAACTGTGAGTTAATGAGCCATATTTCCCTGACTGCAGCAAAAAGTGCGGATGCCTGCGTGAGCTCTATAGCGTTCCCAGCCACGCGCAGCAAAACAAACATCAAGTGTCTTGACACCTTCTGAAGTTTGGAAACAATATTTTCAGTATGCCAACTTCTTGATAAAAAATGTGTTTGCTAACGTAATACTTACTCTCAAATTACGGTAACACATGTATTACGAATGATCATTATGTCCTCGAAAATCATTGATGTGATGCCATTTGCTTGTTGTAGTGGGCAGTGACTGGTCTAGCAGAGAGGTAGCAGGAATAAAGCTTGAACTGCACGAAACAGACAAGAGGGTCACCATTTACCTCTAGCAAAGCTTAGCTTTGGCAAATAATCTGTTCGCTCATCTAGGTCATGTTATAGCTTACTTTCTAGGCACCTGGCCTTCACTGACCATAGCGGGACATAACGCATTTACTCTCAGCATCGGCCACCATAGACACCTAAAAAATGAGACGTTCGCAGAAAACGTAAATGTACTCGAGCGTATTTCTCCAATGAACTTCTTCGAGTGCTCACTGGGTGCAGCCACAAATGTGTGAGTCGCGTATTCCCCTGCACCTTTCAAATGACAAATGCAATACCCGGACTGATTTTGCAGCTTCCACTCGCTAAGCAAAGGGTCCCAATCAGCTAGCGTGCTGTCCAGACACTCAAGACGTTAAAAGCACAAAGTGGGTGGGAGAGGGGTAGGCACTTTCAAGTTTGAAACAAAAGAATCGGAACCTTGAAAAAAAAACTGTGCGTCAGTTTTTGCGATAACCATATGACATGCTAGTGCTAAGAGTACTCATAGGTGAGCACTAATGAAGCAATCTTTTTGTGTTATCACTTCGCATACCACACCACGGTGCTGCTGTTTTAAAACTGGAATGAGAATATCTGTAGTATCATGTGCACAAACTGATCAGATTCTGACAGGTCTACCGTCACATTCGTGAAAGCCCAGTAAGTGCGCAGGTGGGGTGTGAAATTTCTGTGCCAAAAAGACTCCCAAGATCCCATATGCACTTGTCTTAGAGGATTTGAACGCCGAAGCAGCCATACTTTTTCGCTTCTCGGTCGACTGTATTCCCTCGCCAAAAGCTTTCTGCACCTCATGCGGTTTGTCAGTTTCTCGGGGATCTGCCCAATTTAGACCAAGCGGCGATGTCACTTGATGACTTCATGATTTCAAAAATTTTGGTGATCTATGATGTCAACCAATGATTTTATTTAGCACTTGTGTAGACAGCGACAGGCACTTTTCGCGCTTGATAAGGCCTCTAAACTTTCCCGACCATGTGTACTGTGCTGTTTATTTTGTAGGAGTGCGCGAATATTATCAACTTTTCACACTGCATTGAATACTGCCTAAGGCATATCAAATAAATACCCGCTTTTTGATTAGAAATCCGCGTGAATATGATATTAGATTTGTTGTTCAAAGTTCAGCGGGTGCAATTTGCATCTGTGTTAAAAATGATACGGTGCGAGTGGAACTTGTTTTATAGCTGAAAGAATTGCCTCATATGTTTCACTAAATCTGAGCACTGCATTCGTGTATGTAAGTGTGAGACCGCCCACTAAGTATGAATGTTGCGCTGCTTGACCTCATGTTTTCCTCTGTCGGCTCACCATGCTTGCACCACATCATGACCGATGTCACCGTGATCCCCATTCATACTGTTGAAGGTGTCAAGTAGCTATGTGAGAAAGAAAAAGAAATTTGCAACCGATACATCTGCTTAGCGATGCATAAGGCTAGTTATGTTTTGGCTGGCAAATCCTTTTCCGCCGTTTATGCCCATAAGATCATTATTTTTTCGCTCACTGCAAGGCATAAAAAAGGGGCTTTGTGTAATGATAGCCAGGAAGTAGTAAAACATAGTTTTCCGGGTGGCTTCTGTTTGTAGCGACATTAGTATCAAGCGGACCATGCTCAACACCTGCAGTATATGTGCAGGGGTGTCCACTGTTAAGGGAACGCCGGAGCACGTGTCATCTGCTCTGGTGTTTTTTACAAACTGCCACATCTAGTGGCCACTTGATCAAGTAGAGGAGGTGACATATAACATCCCCTGAAACGGGTTTGTAAACCTCGCCAGCTATCGCTCGTGTCTCTCAACTCACTACATTCCCCCTGCAGGGTTCTTAGAACGAATATGAATAGCACCGGCAGTGAATAATGCTACCAGCTGGAGAGTAAAGACCCGAAAAGCGGGCAATCTTAGCACTTCTGTTGAAGAAAGAGTGCACGATGTAAAGCAGAAGTGGAGAAAGGGAAGTAGCAGGACAGGACGTCTGACATCATGCCGCAGGGACGTCTGACATCATGCCCATCAAGGTGCTGCCTCACAAAGACTGGTGTGCAGCTGCGGCCTGCTAGCAATGTACCAGAAATACAGGCAGATATCGAGAAACACTGAAAGAAAATGGTTTATGGAAATAGAAGCTGCTCTCAAGTGGAATTTAGATGGTTTTGTCTTTTTTTTCCTGTTTTTGTTCAGTGTGCTTTAAGCTCCGACACGGGCATTATAGAGTGATGCATATTAGAGTAATTTGAGTGTCAGAAAGATGGTATGTTGTAAACGAAATATCGTAAAATGGAAGTATTTGGTTGCTTTGCACGAGGCAAAATGTTGCTAACATAAGCTATACCAGTATAATGAAGGCTAGGCATTTTACGTGAGTTAGCCATGTTTTGTTGTGAATTTGCAGCTTAACATGATATTCAAGGGAATGCTTCTGTGAAGCCAGTGATACAGTGTCTTCTTGACGAGGAAGTACACAAATTTTAGTCTTATACGACTTATATATAAGTGTAGAGCAAAAAACTAAGCTTGTCCTATTCTAAAAAATTTGGGAAATTTCACTAAGGCAAACGCACGAAATTGGATCAAGTTTGTTTTGATGCTTTAAATTTAGAAGGAGCTATCTGATAGAGTGAGCAGCACTCGAGCTAACTACTAACCAAAAATTTGGTAGTCAACTGTTGCACTTCTTGAATTAACACAGGTGGTGTAGCCAAATAGAAGAGACGCATAGATAACAATTTCCAAGAAAACTGTTCACTAGCAATAGCATAATTATGGGATGGTAAATTATCGGTGGTCAACGCATGGCATGAATGCTATCAATGTTTATTTTGCCTCAGGAGGGAATTATGTACACAAAGATAGAAAGCAAGTCTTTAAATACTCGTTTTTTGTTTGAATAAACAATTTCTTTTTTTCTCCGGAAATATTTGAACATATGCCAAATTCACATGGAAATAAAACTCTGCTTTTTAGTGATTATAATATGTACTCCAACTTTACACAACAAAATATAACAAATCAACTCAGACATTTCACCTCCTATGTGAGTGGCATCCTCAGTGTGCACTGGCACCAAATGTGTGGAGGTGACCGAATTCACCGATTGTCTCGTATGTGTCTACTCATACCGATGGAGGTCATGATCTTTGTTGCACGCTGGCTGGTCAAGGCAGTCTAATCATGATTCGAAAAGCTTTCTCTTCTCTCTTTTGTTCCTGAGCCAGCGTCATCGAATTACGAAAGTCGAAGGCATGCCCCATTTTCAAGCAGCGTTTGATAAGTTTCGTCTGAGAATGTGTGGTTTTTGTGATGTCCCCTTTGTGTTCATTAAAACTCGTTGACCACTTCCTGCCAGTTTTTCCAATATAAGTGGTGTCGCAGCCACCGCACAGGAACTTGTAAACAACCCTGTCTCGATCATTCGCCAGTTTTGTCAATATAAGTGGTGTCTCAGCCACTGCACAGGAACTTGTAAACAACCCTGCTTTGATCGTTCGCAGGGATGCTGTCTTTGGGCTTAGAGAGCACGTTTACCAAGGTACAATGAGGCTTTAAAATTGTTTTAATTCCCAGTGGACGAAGTGCTATTCCAACAGTCTGAAAAACCTTCAACGTAAGGTATAAAAGCAATGGGTTTTGCGTTTTCTCGCGGCACACTCTTTGTTCCCTTTTGCATGTGTTTCCGCGTGTCATTGATAAACCTGCTCAGATAATGGCTTCGTTACGATTCACCAACCACGTTTTCCATCTATATGACTGCAAGTGCTGATCAGTGATGTATGCGACATCACTTGCATGAGTGAAATAGGCAGGAAGCGACCAACAGGGCTCAAAGAGCACAAAAGAGACATTGCAAAAGCCACCCATGCCACCCATTATAAGACAAAACTCGTCGAACATCGCTCGATGACGGGACATGCCTTCGACTTCAGTAATGAGACAACGCTAGCTCGGAAACAAAAGTGGGGCAAGAGAAATCTTTTCGAGCCGGGATTCATTGGTGTGACAAGTTGGTGCTACAACGACCGCGACCGCATATTAAGCGACATACGAGACAAGCAGCAAACTGTGTAACCTCCGCTCATTTGTTGATGCCAGGGCATTCTGAGGGTGCCAGCTACATATTTGGCGAAACGTCCATGTAGTTTTTGCTATATTTTGCTGTGTTAAGTATGAGAATACATTTTTAATCATGAACTGGCCTGTCTTTTGGAACATTTTTACATCTGTTCTTTAGTTATAACTCTGCTTCATACTATGGTGTACCAAAAAAAATGCTGATAATTTTATTTTGATGTTATAAACAAAATTTTTTTATTTTGTTTTAGGTACATATGCACATTCCAGAATAAGAAAATGAAATGAAGAATTTCACCTTACTTTGTAACCATTGCAGCTGATGAGGAGTGACAGAAAGGAATACTAAGCTGTGAGTGCCATCTGTTTGATAAGCACCATATTATATGGCAATTTTAAACTACTAACAATTTTCTTTGTGCATCATTTATATTAACTCAACGAACATTGCCACCCTGAAAATAACTAGGTAGACTGAATATGTTTGAGCTGAAGAACTGAAATAAGACCCTAAATAAGCTCAAAATGTTGATTATTTGCCATCATTAATGAGTAAGGAACCAATCATTTAGCTCAATAAAGCTTCACAAATTCCATTTCTGCTTTATTTAAGTTTCCTCACTGCTGTGTTTTTTCACTGCTGGATTGTTACATAGCTTTCTGTCAGTCCTGGCACAGCTTTCATTTCATAGGATGTTGCAGACAGATTTTGTCAGCTGATTCTCTGCATTTTTTTAGAGAAGTGTTCTCATTTAATTATTTTATTTGCTTGATAAGCTATTAGTATAGGTCTAATCACTTCCTCTTCATAATGCAGGCCCTCATCGCCAACCGATTGCCTCGCATCATGGCTTGTTCCACGGTCGTCACAGCCATCACCGTGCAATTGCTGTTTGCTGACATCGTCTACAGTGTACCCGTCTTGGACTTACCCTGACCTGGCGAGCTTATTCACTCAAGTCAAACCACATTGGCAAAGTCTAGAGCAAAGACTGGCAACTTCAACATGCTGCTCAGTTTGCATATGTGAACTCCACTGGGCATGGGAACTGTTGTGGCGGTGTGGCTGTTAGTTGCTTCTCTGATGGGGATACAGGTTGGTGTCCATTTGTCATTCTACTTTAAAAGATTGCATTTCCTGTGCTTGCTGCTGTTCCTGTGCCCGCAAGTATGATTGTTTGTGTATCCGTAGTTGACATTTATCATGTTATATTTTTGTGAGAAATAGGGCACTCGGTCATAATACTAGTTCTGAATACCTTCGAAAAATCAACGTCCTTCCTAACGACTTCCGCAAACAAGTGAAAGTACTTTGCCACTTTTCTAAAGATGCGCATAACCACTCGCTACAAAGTATCAACTTGGAAGCTGCATTCACTGCAAATCCAAAACAGTTGAAATGCTAAAATTAGTGGCACACACAACGCAAGAAATGTATAAATGAAAAATACTAGACAGTTCTTCAGAGCAGTGCATAACAATCTAAAGATAACTTGAACTCACCTCTAGATACAAATTATTAAAATCCAGACTGAATCAACAAGAATTATTGTGTCAACGCAGTTTAATCATCCAATAGACAAAAAGACCACAACTTGGTAACGAACTGAACAGAAAATAGTTGCATGCCTTGTGTATTCATTTCGTGATCAATATTGCTCACTTGGTTGTAGCTGGGAGGTCACTGTTTTGCGCGAATTACACTGAGCAGTTGCTCCACTGATCGCGTTTCGCTTTTTCTGACCGGGTGTCAGCTATCTTAACTGTCAAAAGCGTATTTTTTTATGTAATCAATCGGCCACATTTAATGAGCCGCTTTTCACTGAATGCGTGTCAGGCAGTAATCATGAAGTTCAGTTGCTTTCAAACTGATAAGCTTCTATTGATGTGCAACATGTTTTGCTACACAGCTGTCCGCAGGTTTTTCTGTTTTGGTAAAAACAAGTTCTTGTTTTGAACCTTTTAAGCTCCGTCAAAACAAGCTGTACCTGAGTGGTATGTGCCAGTTTTTCAATGCTGCTATATTGTCTCTGTTCATGAAATCATGACATAGACAGTCAACAGCAGTGGCAATGATCATTGTATACAATGCATGCATCACTGTTGGAAAATTACTGACAAGGCAATGGCTGTCTATGGTATTTATGTCCTCCTATGTACTTAACACATAGCAGTTTTGCCAGTGTCATCTTTCTTGCCTATTCACTTTCCCACTGATATCGTTAATACTATAGATAAAATCTTTTTTCGTCAAACTTTTGCTAAAATTGTATAAACAAGTTGTGTTTTCATTTTGCACCTGTATTCGTTTTTTACGACCCAGCAGTCGACATAGTATGAAAAAAACTTACAACGTGCCTTGTTAATACTTATTACTTAATGCTTAAAATGTGTTTTGTAACACTCCCATTCATGTCTTGCTCTGTGACGACAAATAAATAAGAAGTAATTTTCGTAAATAAATGTCTTTTTTTTTCTTTCATATGGGATTCAGGCACTTTGGCATGTTCTTGCCTGTCTAAGCTGTGTGACTGCATGTCCTCATGGTTGCTGCAATTCTGCACATAAAAATACTGCACCCTCAACATATGTTCACTCATTGTAGTCATTGCTTACACAGAGCAAAACCACATTTTTCAATGCTCTAAAAAAATGCAGTATGTGTATCACATGTGTTGAAAGCTTTGGAATTTGAAAAGTTTGTTTCTGGTCTTGATGACATGCACAAGTGTGTTTTGACATTTTTATTGCTTGGCTGTTCTAACACCAGTTGTTTATGCATGTACGACTGTGTTGATAAAGTGCTGTTAGGAAACAGTTTTTGTGTATGGAAAATAATAATGCAATTTTTTACACCATACCAGAGCTTTTTTCCTAGCCAGCAGCTTCGGGGCAGTTCCCGCAACAAGTCAAGATGCCTTATAATAATAACGCACACAGTGGTACCGTAATTACTCGAATCTAACGCGCACCTTTTTTCCGGTTAAGCGAGTTCATAAATCGCATGCGCGTTAGAATCGAGTACGAACAAAAAAATTACGGTCAATCTATTGCCATTGGCAAATCCAAAATGGCCGCCCCCTACGTGCGTCGGCATGGTACGTCGTCCATTTCTGCTTATGTGTTTCCCATGTGCGGCACTTCGTACGTGTGCTGAGGAGTTCGTCATCTAGTAGTGCATTAGCATCAACGGCGTGGAAGGGCCGACTCCAAAAACTCGAGTGCACCACCATGCCGCTTTTAAAAGAAAAGTCATTGCGTGTGCAGAAACGGACGGAAATCAGGCCGCATCGCGGTCGTTCGTAGTTCCCGAAACGTGCGTGCGGGACTGGCGGAAACAAAAGCAGAAGATTGTCGACAGCAAAGCTTCACGCAAAGGCTTCAGTGGACCACAGCAGGGTCGGTTTCCGCAAATTAAAGAGCTGCTCGGCAAGTATGTCTTGAGCAGCGAGCGGCACAGCGGCCCGTGACGACAGAACTGCTCCAAGTGCGGGCTATGCAATTAGTCTTAGAAAAAGGTCTTATGCGAATCCAGTTTAAAGCGAGCAGGTGCTGGCTAATTAACTTTATGAAGAGGAAAGGCTTTTCCCTCCGAAAGTGAACGGGCAACTGCGAAAAGTTCTGCGGAGGAGTACGATGAAAAGCTTCACAGTTTTCAGAGGTTCGCCCTAAACTTGCGGCGCAACAACGGCTACCTGCTTGGGCAAATCGGGAATGCCGAACAGACGCCTCTTTACTTCGACATGCCTGGCTCCACAACCGTCGAGAAGAAGGGGGCTAAGCAAGTTCGCGTGCTGACATCGGTCCACGGTAAAACTACAGCGACGGCAATGCTCTGTTACACGTCAGATGGGCACAAGCTTCGCCCGTACCTCATATTTAAATGGAAGACGCTCCCGAAAGGAGTCGTTTTCTTGAGTGGTGTGATCGTGCGGGCCAGCGAGAAAAATGGGTGCGCATTGAAATCGATGTCTTACGTTTTTTTTTTTCCGCGGTGGAAATCGGGTGCACGTTACAATTGAGGGTGCGGTAGAATCGAGTAAATACGGTATATATTTTCTGCACACATCGCATGAAAGTGAACACGTCACACAGCAGTGTTGACATCACGTTACTGGTATGCTGCCATCACATTGCTGGTATGTTGACTACACGTTGCTGGCATGTTGAAATTACGTTGCTGCTATGTTGCGAAAACATTGCTGTGATGTTGAAAATGTGATCCTGGACGTTGCCATATCGTCCTGAATGTTACAAGCAACGTTATCATGCGATCAAAAAAGAGGACGTTAAGCGCGTTTAGGCAACGTTGCTGACTGACATCTGAATGCTTTCATTCAACGTTGGGATAACATTTTGCATTACTTGGAATACTGTTTACTACAAGAAAACGGGATACGGTAAACAACACAAATGATGCAGGGAACAAAAAAAAAATCGCAGGATACCCACAAAATAATGAATATGTGTGGGGCGAAGCGTCCTTCCATCAATTCGTCCGTGTGTCCGTCTGTCCGTGCATGCAACCTTGGTCCGATTGCGTTAGAGAATGCAGACGGCACGTGGATAACACCGATGAGACGCGAGCCAAGGAAGCCGAGCGCAAGCATCTTCAACGCACCCGCCACTCTGCTTCGTCCATGCCCCACCAACAATCCACCACGTACATAGAGGAGACTGAAAGAGGCACTCGTTCTCTGCTTACGTAGACACTAGGTGTATATGAATTTGTTATATATAGAGTTACTCTATATGCTACATTTAGGTAGCGGAATGGCGCCACTGATAGAACTCGCCGTTCGCGCCCCCATTCTCCCTGCGCGTTCACGTGCGCAAAAAGCGTCTATTTTAGGGAAAGCCAATCTTATGACAATGCGTTGCAACGTGTTCCCGGCTCACGAGCTCACTTATGTTCTTTTTTTAATGTTCGTCCAATTAACGCCGCATGGAAACAGAAACGCGCTCTGGGCTCGTTTCTTACACGGACGCCGAGATGCTGCCGGTGAAGTCGGCTGAGTGAACGCGAGTGCTGCTGACAGAAGGGGTGGCTTTTCTGCAGGACGTCGACGTCTCAGGGGGCAAGATGGCAGATCTATGCGCAACTCTGCTACCTAAAGTACAGTGTACTAGAAGGGGGCAGTGGAAAGCACCAGGCGGCCGTGCCGCATCTCGGCTGATTCTGCGGAGGGTGACAGCAGCGGCGGTGCTGATGTCCCATGGTACTGAAGATCTCAGGAGCGTCTGCATTGAGAGAGCGCGCGCCTTAGCCCGTGAAAGCGTGTTATTGTTCGTTTTTAGCGCGTTTAATGCGTTTGTGAGGCTTTATCAGTGGACGCTCCTGCTACGCGCCATGGTGCACGAGTGAATATCAAGGCACGCTGAAATTGGGCCGCTACATTCACTGTTTCAAGAGCCTGCCAATTCGCAAAAAAAAAAAAAAATGGCAATCAGAATTTGCATGGATCCACCTAGCTTCTCAATCAAGCAGCGTTTTGAGCTGCATTACATTATAAGTGGCTACTGGCGAACTACAGAGAGGAGAAGTATCAAAACCGAGATTAAATCAAACGTTTGTTTCGTCAGAAGTCCATGCGTTAGGAGCGTCTGCATTGAGAGAGCGCGCGCCTTAGCCTGTGAAAGCGTGTTATTGTTCGTTTTTAGCGCGTTTAATGCGTTTGTGAGGCTTTATCAGTGGACGCTCCTGCTACGCGCCATGGTGCACGAGTGAATATGCAGGCACGCCGAAATTGGGCCGCTACATTCACTGTTTCAAGAGCCTGCCAATTCGCAAAAAAAAAAAAAACCCGGCAATCGGAATTTGCATGGATCTGCCTAGCTTCTCAATCAAGCAGCGTTTTGAGCTGCATTACATTATAAGTGGCTACTGGCGAACTACAGAGAGGAGAAGTATCAAAACCGAGATTAAATCAAACGTTTGTTTCGTCAGAAGTCCATACGTTATCCAGAGTAAAATGTCCCTCATATGAGCCTGCATGCGCTCGATTATTAATCGGTGACCACTCTGTTTTATCATGCCAGTTTTGTGGAAGATAATAAATATTCCTTTCCGAAAGACTTAATACATATTAAACTTAACAATCATTGATATGTGGGGTTTAACGTCTCAAAACCATCATACGGTTATGAGAGACGCCGTACTGAGGGCTTCGAAAATTTTGGCCACCCGGGGTTCTTTAACGTGCACCCAAATCTGAGTGCACGGGCCTACAACATTTCCGCCTCCATCGGAAATGCAGCCGCCGCAGCTGGGATTCGAACCCGCGACCTGCGGGTCAACAGCCGAGTACCTAAGCCACTAGACCACCACGGCGGGGCGATTAAACTTATTAAAACAACACGCAAACATGTTAAAAATTGCAAATAGTATATATAGCCTGTCTGTTAATCTGCATAAATTCATTGTAACTAGTTCTTATTTTAATCGACAGCTTAACTTGTGCTGCTTGCCAGATATTCTATTGGCATAACGCCATTGCAAGCGAGAAAATTCATGACGATGTTTTGTATTGAAGCGTAGTTCTATTATCAAGTATCGGAAGTGTAGGCAGGCAGTAGTGCATCTTGTTTTGAAAAATTTACCTTCCTTGTATATGTACTATCGGCATTAAAGGAAACGCGAACAGCGGAGTGCATGGGACAAGCCTTTTCCATGGCATAGTGCGCGCCGTCCACCAGTCATTGATACAGACAGGTCTGCACATCCGGTGTGGCAGCACTGCGTGATCCCCCTATAGTGCAGTATTTCTCCTTGTGGTTCAGGTATGATAGTGGTATTTGAAAGAAACAAAGTAAAAAGTAAAGAGGTTAAACTACTGGAGCCGAAGACGAATATTGTAGCTAGGTTTGTCACCAGGGAGTCCATAATCCCGGAATGCCAGGCAAATTCTGTTTATTGTACACAAAACTCGGTACACATTACTGGCAATTTCACGCTGTTTCACTCTGGGTCGGTAAAGCGAAACAATTTGCGCTCTCCCTTCCGAACAAACGCTCGGCATTTCCAGTTAAAGTGAAGCCTTTTCTGGTCTGTCTCTGAAAGAGGGGTGCAGGTGAAGCAGCGCTGGCGAACGAGATACGTTGATTCTTTGAAAATTGATCGCGAACGGATTATATTTATCTTTTTTGTTTTATTTTGCCAAGACACTGATTGCACTACGACGCTGAAGTAAAAGCAAGGAATGACGAGCAATAAATCAAAACCCCTTGGGATGCCCACGATGGCCACCATTATCACCATACGAAAACTAGGGCAGAAACGGAGATAACGCACTCTAGGGGGATCGCGCAGTGCTGCCAAACCGGATGTGCACGTCAATGGTAATGGCTGGACGGCCAACACTATGCCGTTTCTAATGCTTGAAATGCGTGCTCCGTTGTTCAGCTTTCATTTGACGATGATAGTACATACACAAACACACACACACACACATATATATATATATATATATACACACCCATGCAATGCCCCTTAGCACAGCAACTGTTTTTAGGCAGTGCATTTCGTCCGACTACGTTAGACTTGGAACTAGTTTTGAGACCTCATACTGTGTAACAGGTGAAATCTACAGCGCGCATGCAGAGACACGCTGTATTCAGCTTCGCCAAATGTAAACTATTGGCGCAGGGCTACCCATGGCATTTTTTTTTTTTGAGGGGGTGGGGTGTGCAGGGGAACGCCTAATTTTGGCACTTGGTGGTCGCTGTGAATGTGAGTAAATATTTTATCATGCAATGAAAAGTTAAATTATGAAAACATTTTGTTATGTAGGGGGTTCAGATTCCCTTCCTCTCCCCTCTTTACGTATGACTTTTTGGTTCTGCGTGCGTGTGACGCAGTATGTGTTTTTTTTTTAATCTCGCAGCTTTCTGAGCACAGCTAACTTCCAATAAATCGTCTCAGTTATTCTGAATATTGTAGATGCCTAACCAACGAAGAAAGAGTCAAGAGAGAAGAGATCAGTATAAGACACACTCTTCCTGAATTATTTTCGATCTCTCACAAGGGCTTTTATGGAGCTCAAATTCAATAGATCGGAGTGTCATACTTCAAGGGCTATGGCATCATGTGGTAGACATGATTGATGGGCAGGTACGAGGAAATCTGCATCAAGAAAGCCCGACGGAGGAGCCGAAGCGCATAACAGTTCCCGCACGCGGCGCGTGGCTCTTCCAATACTATTCGACTGGAGCGCCGCCGCTGCGGGCAACGCGCATGGGATCAGGCGGTGAGGCTCGATCACGTTACTCAGCACATTTAATACACTCTACCTAAAGGTAGCATATACAGTGACTAGTTGGATGGATCGATATTACTGTACCCTCTTGATCGGGCGGTGGCTATCGCCACCACGGCTTAATACTTAGTGAACCAAAAACTAGATTTTTTTTTTCCTTTAAATAGTGAGGTTGAGGACTCGTACTTTCCAGTGAAGGGTTTAATTTTCACTCATGCCTTGACTTTAGCCACCAGTTAGATAACCTCCTTCTTGTTAATTCTACCCACTTAATGTCTATTTTGCCCTCCCTGTCCCTAAACCCCAGTGCTATCAAAAACTCTGCGCCATCTCCTGACCTATAGGGTGAAGCCTTTTACAAAACATTATCAAGTGTTCGGCAGTTTCCTCTTCCTCTCCACATGCACTGCATACCATGTCTACCCCTTCGTATTTGGCCCGACATTTCTTGGTTTGCAATACTCCCGTCCTGGCCTAGAGAACTGCCCCGAGTATCATAAATCATAAATCCTTTCCTTGACAATTTCCTTCTTAAACGTTCGATAGATCTCTAATGCGGACTTTTTAATCATGCCGATTCTGCACATATCGGTCTCGGCTTCCTTCACCTTCTTCTTAACAGATACTTCGGTTTGGTTTGGTCCCCTGCTGTTTTCTAAGTATTTACCAGTCAATTTTCTAGTTCGCTTCTTCCATTTTGTATCGATATTCTTCGTGTACAAGTAGCTGAATACCTTCCTAGCCCAACGCTCCTCCCCCATTTCCCTCAATCGCTTCTGAAATTTTATCTTGCTGCTAGCTTCTCTGCCCTCAAATGATGTCCACCCTATATCACCATATGAGTTATATAGTACAAGGAGCGCCATCTATGGCCGATCGTAGAAAGCGAGGGTGGGTGCATTCGCCTGATGGATGGATGGATCCGGCTGTGCCCTTTAGATCAGGTGGTGGCTCACGCTACCCAGCTGTAAAGTTAAGTACTATCACTGTGTGTTTAAGGATTGAATTTTACTCGCGCCTACATTGTAGCCACCAACCAGTTAGTCTCCTCTTGGTTATTTCTACCCGTTTAAAATCTCTTTCGCCATCACTGTCTCTAAACACCAATGCTTTGAAAAATTCGGCGCCATTATCTTCGGCTATAGGGCGGAGCCTTTTACAAAACATCAAATGTTCAGCCGTTTCCTCCTCTCCACACGCATACATACCGTGTCTGTGCCTTCGTATTTTTCTCTGTACGTCTTGTTCCGCAGTACTCCCATTCTAGCCTCGAAGAACAGAGAACTACCCCTAGAATTATGGTGGATCTTTTCCCTAGCAATTTCCTGCTTAAAAGTTCGGTAAGTTTCCAGTGATGATTTCGTAAGCAATCCCATCTTCCACATGTCCCTCTTTGTTTCCCTCACCTTCTTCTTAACGGATGTTTTCTTTTGGCTTGGTATTCTGCTGTTGTCTAAATAGTTGCTTGCCAGTTTTCGAGTTCGCTTCCTCCATTTAGCATGAACCTTCTTCACGTACAAGTAGCTGAAAATTTTCCTAGCCCTACGCTCCTCTCCCAGTTTTCTCAATCGCTCCTCAAATTCTATCTTGCTGCTAGCTTCCCTGCACTAAAACGATGCCCATCCCATGTCACCCTGTACCCCCTGATTTGGGGTATACCCGTGTGCTCCCAAAGCAAGTCTACCTATGCCACATTGTTTCATTTCCAATCCTGCTTGAACTTTTTATTTCATGCACAATACCGCATTGCCGAAGGGCAAACCCGGTACCATGACACCTTTCCAAATTCCTTTCACAACGTCATACCTACAGTAGTTCCACAGTGCCCTATTTTTCATTACAGCTGCATTCCTGGTGCCCTTAGTCATTACGGATCTGTCGTGCTTCCTTAGATACTCAGCCCCATTATTATATAGTATAAGCAGCGCCATCTATAGCCGATTGTAGAAAATGAGGATGGGTGCCATTTACTGGAGACGTTCAGCCTACGCCATAAGAAGTTTCACCCCTAAAACAGTTCGATGACTCTTATTAGAACAATTCGGTTTTCTGTCATGGTCTCGAAGGCCACAAAGGGTGGCTAACGTCTTGGGAGCCGAAAAGACGACCCTAACTTCAAAGCACTAGCTAATTTTTTAGGTTGTGCGATATCTTGTGATCACATGAAATGACGACTAGGTGCTTGGATTTCTCGGCATCATGACGCGCTTTATATTCCCAGTTGCAAAACGTACAAGGCAGGCCTTCTGCAGCCGAAGTTTGAACGAACAGAGGATAACCTGCTTTCGACTAACGGTCTGACTGATTATGAAAACTTATGGCGATTTCGTGCTTAAAGATGTGTATAATGCATGACGAAAACAATCACTGATGATGCCTCTTTTTACTAGTTTGGAATGAGCGGGTTGGTAAGGAAGAGCTGGTTATTCATGCGTGGTTGGTATGCCCAACCAATGCGGCTAGGATGAAAGGTGAAGAGGACATCGAGGAATATTATGGCATTGCTCCCGGGCAGTTTGTGGGTAAGAGTCAAGGGTATAAAACGCTCAGAAAACTGTGAAATCATTGTGTGTCCTCTTGGTGTGTCCCCATTTCATAGCGCTATTTTCAGTCGTCTGAAATAGGAACACAACTCCGGAAAACTGCGGACATCTTTTGTCGTCTTTGAAACGAGAAACCTTTTAACTGCGGGAACTTTCGCAGGGTCTGAATGAACGCCGTGGGAATCGATAAGGTGACCAAGCACGGTTATTTGATGACGATTGAAGTGGCACTTGAAGGAATTGAACTGGGGATACGTCTCTAAGAAAAAAAGTCAAGAATTGGCAATGGCTGCAAACGATTCAATTCAAGATAAGTTAGTTTTCTATGAAAACAAATATTTGCATATGTGCATAGATTGGTTATCCTTAAGCCTGCATTGTGGTCTGTAAGGGGCATGTCAGGGAGTGAATTATGTTTCTAAGCTCTGGTTGAGGACGAACATAAAATTACTAGTTTAACTCTTGCAGCAGTACATTAAAATAGACATAAAAGACTCTTTGCGATAACATGTTTTTACGAAAGCTGTTCATCTTTTTCTGTAGTTGTGTTGTTAGACTTCTGGTATTCTCAGTATTAAATTTCGCTACGGTGCTTTTGTGCGTACGTTTGTATGAGTGTGCGCTGTTGCTTATACGTTTTGCCCCACCTATGAAGTCCGAAGATCTCGACACGTCCCCACGCCGCGCTGTATATCTCTGGCTTAGTCAATATGGTCACGACCAACTCACGACACCACCGGTTGGTAATAGGGCTAACATGGCAGCCGAGAAGACAGCAGGCCTATGGGATCTAATATTTCAATCTGACTTTGGGCATAAATCAGCGTTGGATTCTTTTACGAGTAGCAGATCATTCTCTCTTCTGCCGTACTTGTCAGGTGTGTGATACGGATCGCGCTTGCCGGCAACGGGCTCAGTCGTTTTGAATATCGCATGCACGAATTGCACTGCAAATGTCAGCTTCTGTGTCTGTAGTTCACCTGTGCTTTTTGACTGACCGGAAATTGGCCGCCATTGGCCTCGGCCACCCGGATGATCGCTCATCGAGTGTTCGCTTGTCTTCGCCGCCGTGATGAGCTCCGGGCTGCGCATATTGAGATTCTAGTGGGTGCAGAGCTAGCAACCGGGCCTGCACGCGGATTGGCTGCTTCAACACAAGACGTTCTGATGTCATACCATAGCAACGGGAGGTGAACGACAACACGGCCGAGCCGCTCCGTTTCGCCGGCAGTTTTTTTTTTTTCTGCGCTTGCTTGTTGTGTCAGCTATGCAACTGGTGCGCCGGTGCAACGCACTGCTGGGTGTTGTGTTCTCTGGTGCTGAACTGTGTAATGCATGCGCGCTGTGTAAACTTAGGTGTAAACACGTAAAGATTATGCCGAAATGACAACATGTGTGGGGTAATCGCGTGCGCGCCGGCACGGCCGTATGCTTTGCTTGCGCATATCACGATGTGGGATGCCGGATCAAATGAAAGACGAATTCTTCGTGGCCTTGGAGGAAGGAAGTCTGCGCCAGACGGGGTGGCAAAGAATGTGAACCACCGATTGTGAACTCAGCCCACCAGTACGTTGCCTGGTCCCAAAGGTATGTGAAATGTGTTGTAATTAAGCCTACATTGCCTGTTCGACTCATTTCATTATGTTCGGTTGCCGCGCAGAGTAGTGGTTCTTCGAAACTTTCCACATGTCTTTGATTCCTTCCCCACGTCTTTATTTATATACCGACCACGATGCCGTTGTCTGTATCGCTTTGCGTTGTAACGAATTCAAGTTTACTTTGCAGTGGACTCCCCAATTTTTTGTTTAAGAAGGGTAAAAGCGCACTGAATACGAATACACAAGGAAAGGACACACACACATAGCGCCTCGTGTATTCTTATTCAGCGCGCTCTTACCCTTCCTAAACATGGAATACAAACATGCCCACCTTTCCACCTTGGTCTCCAATTTTATGACTCTTAACACTTGTGCGTACTGCTGAAAAAGCATGTTTTATTGTGACGGGTACAGCTGTGCGAAGAACAATTGGTGCCAGCAGCGTTTGTAAACTCATGTGTTTGTTGCTTCCAAAATAACAGATGGTACATTTAGTGTAGGTGGTGAGAGGCGTTGTATGCACTACAATATGCTGATCCAGTTTAGACGAGTGAAAAAAAAAAGGTAAAAAGGCTCAACCTCATTTGAAACAGCTTTCTAATTGTCTGTGTGCTTAAAAGTGGGTACAAAGTCAAGCTTAGAAAAAAATGCGTTTGTTGCTTGCAATACTACGTTGCCCGAGTACGGCCTACATACTAGCAGAGTCATTCAATGATTCTAGGCATCATTGTGCACTAAGCAGGTAATGCATCATAGAAGTGTTGTGCATGTTTAGCAGTCTCGTCTAATGCGCCCATAGTTTATATGGAATAACTGCTTCATACCTTTAAATGCTGCTGCATGAGAAATCCTACTGCCGTTTACTTTGCAACAGTGCACGAATGAAGGTAGAGGTAATAAGCGTCAGCTGCAAGCAACACCGGTGCACTGCCAGCGCTGGCTACATTAGCATGTTAGTACACTTGCGTGAAGGTCAAAGAGTCTAGTTAACATGTACCTACTCTAGCATTATTCCTTAGTGAGCTACATGCTGGTTAGCATGTCGCCCTTTCTCTCAAGCGTGGTTTCCTCGTGACGTTTTTTTCATCTTGAAATTAAGATCACTTCTGGAAGGGAGTTAGTTACCACACCATTGCCAACACAACTTTCTAGATGCTGCGGTAGTAATAGGGGTGCAGTAGATTACCTGTACTCAGTTAAGAAAGTGACCCACATTTACATTCATCGCATTTGTTTTTATATTTATTGCATGCACATCACAGAAAACTGAGCTAGTTGACCGAGATTCAACAAGAAAGAAGATGAGGCATGCAGGCACAGACAACAGAAAAGAACAAGACAGTGAAAATGTGGTGTCATTTGAAAAGGCACACTGTGCCCTTCTAGTGAGCAACTATATCAAAAAAATGGAGGAGAGTTAACATATTCTAAGGAAGGCTTCATTACACTTGAAGCTCTGAGCTGGCAGTAGTCCCCTAAATAATAAGGACTGTTGCTAAACCTTTGATTGAAGCAATTAATGTGTTTTTGACCTTGTGTTTAAATTGCCACTGTGGAATGCCTAAAAAGAGAAAAGTCCATCAGTTTGTCAAGTTCGAACATAAATGTTGGAAGAATTAAACAAGAAAATACATGTATATATTTCAACCATGCATTCTTTAATGCATGGGCTAAAGAAAGTACATATAATATTAACATTGCTCTTGCAGCCATCGATAAGCTTTCAGCTAAATTTTCAGCTGCTTCAACATTCTTTCACAAAGGTGCTATTAGTTCAGAAGGTCCAAGTATCATATGAACTTGTCATTGATGCTGTAGCTTCAGTAAAAAGAAACACCATCTTTGCAGATTGTGTCCTAAAAAGTATAATGGGGCAAGGTTCCCAAATTTCTGCAAGTGTTCTTCAAGGATGCAATGAGACCCCAAGAAAGATTATACACAACACAAAGGAACAAAAATGTCAGTAAGAATGACTAAGTTTTTTGTGTATGTCAGTGGAGGAGAGGGCAGGGGCATCAATACAGTGTTATCAGATCAGAACACCGAAGTGTGCACAAACATGGCCAGAAAGAGGTGATTACAACATAAGTTCTTACATCCAACTAATCATTTGTTCACAAAACTGTACAATATTCGCACTTTCTTTCATGACGTCACTTAATTAATCTCCATAACATGTTGGTTCTTAGTTTTCACTATTACCTGGCACTAATTATATGATTTGTTATGAGGCATTCTCCACGGCTGGGTTGAATTTTGGCCGTATTTTTGATAGAAGTGACAATGCTTGAGGCCCTTGGGCTGAGCTTTAGGTGCATGTTGAGAAATCTCAGTTAGTTGAACTTTCCACAGTGCTCCACTACGGCATCTCTCGTAATGGTATCTTGGTCATGGCACCTTAAATCCAAACAATGATTGTTATTTGTTTATTTAACAATACTGCCAATCTCATCAGAGACTATAGTAGGGAGGGCATATGAGAAATACTATTTCTTCACAGATTATTATTATTACTATTATTATATTATTATTATTATGAAAACAGTCACAAGACTACGTGCAGGCCAATAGACAGGCTAAAATTTGAATGAAATTTCCTGAAACCTGGTGTGTCAAGTCCTGGCTCTCTCAGAAGACAATGTACTTTGCCTTCACCAATTAGGAAAGATGTTGTTCCTAGTATATGCCGTCAAAATTATGACGTCACAGTGACTGGTGACGCGCCCTCTCACGCTTAGCCGTGTGTGGGTTAGCTTTGTCTGAAGGAAAGGTGCGGTGGGAGTTAAGCAGAAGCTGCGTGCTTGGACCTTTCTGAGGTCCCCTGGAAGAGGCACCACACTCCTGACCCAGGCTTCACCTACAAAGCCTACCTGAGCTGACCCATCCAAGGAAAGCTACCAGTCACCTTTTCTCGTCTCTCTACACATATCTTGATCTTTTTCTCTCACTTTTAATGTTTCCTGTCTTCTAGTCTCTTCTATTTGCTTTCAATGTTACTGGTGGCGCCCCGCTGCGGTGGTCTAGTGACTAAGGTACTCGGCTGCTGACCCGCAGGTCGTGGGATCGAATCCTGGCTGCGGCAGCTGTATTTCCGATAGAGGTGGAAATGTTGTAGGCCCGTGTGCTCAGATTTCGGTGCACATTACAGAACCCCAGGTGGTCGAAATTTCCGGAGCCCTCCACTACGGCGTCTCTCATAATCATATGGTGGTTTTGGGACGTCAAATGTCACATATCAATCGTGTTCCTGGTGGCAATGATTATATGTCTGTCATATCAAGCCTTGGGTATAGATATTGGATTATAGTGGCGGTGTATAGCTGACGTTTGCAGGTTCTTGAGACTTGTAGCAATTCCATGTTGGGCATGGTAGTAGGTGGCTACCACTGCTGCTGAATTTCAAAACCATGTTAATGCAGTAACTTTCCCACACTTTACATATTTGCCTATCGACAGAGATTGCACTAAAATATCATTTAACCTTATTTTCTGCTCCAGCCTGTACTCCGTTTCACAAGCTGTTGGGAGTGCAGCCAAAGGTAGAGCTCTCGTCTAATGAAGGCTGTGGAGGCGCAGCAAATAGTCCATGAAATATTTCAGCAATCCAATACTATTTCGCAAGCTGCACTCGCATGAATTGAAAACATGATTAGGATTGACTGTTTGAAAGCATGCAGTGTTTAAATCACTAGTGAAATTAAGACACACAGCCCGCACGGGCGCATCTCTGCACAGTCTTTTTGTGAGGTGGTGATGCGCCCTTTCTTGGAAACATGGTGTCACCTGAGTTGGTTGTGTCATGCAAGATGCCCCTCAAGCTGAGTGACCAGTAAGCCATCCTTCGAATGTGCGCCGTATTCCCAAGCTGGCAAAGCAGATAGCTTTAAATATTCTTCAAGGGCTTCACGTCCAGTGCCGAGACAGTGCAATTGAGGATGCACTGACTAAGAAGACTGCAAAACTGACCCAAGTGAGTGAGCGAACGCTATATCGGTGGAAAACCGACACAGTTATAGCAGAGTCATTATGTTATAGCTACTCCGGTTATGTGCGAGGTCCACTTGTCGCTGGGGTGCTGTGTGCTGGCGCCAGCTGCAGAGCTGCAGGCCAACAGAGCACAGCTTGGCCCTTATTAAGGAGCAGTGCAAAACGTTTTAGAAATGCTCGCGATATAGATTTCTTTTATATGATGTGCAAAAAGCTAAGAAATATGCTTCGATGCATGTATACAAACGCCAACTTATGCACATTGAGGTGCCTCATGAAAAGAGGTGGCGCTAGACGAAATAGCGAAGTTCATTAGACATTTGATTTATAAAAGGACTATTCACATCACGAGCATTCAGCTATATTAAAACACATGAAGGCTTCTATTGCGAAAAAAAAATATATTAGTGAGAAAATTGAAAACGTTTCCTTGTGTCTCACAAAATACCGAGCAATGCTTCACCATATGGCACAAGCAACGAAACATCATTTCATTTTCAGTTTTCTTCGTCTATGCGAACGGAAACATTTTGTGCAACATTTATTATTTTTATATTGTTCCTGGGTCATATGTATACAAAATTTATGTTCTGTATTTTGTTTGTCTTGAATATTTTTGCATATATAGTAATATTTATTATACTGTTTACCAGCTGGCAACCAAAAATTATACAGTTTTCACATTTTTATTCATTCCTAAATACTTTTGTTGCTCCACAATATATATTTTAGGAAAGAGAGTTTCGTTGTGCAAAATTTGGTATGCTGCAAAGCGTGCTGGAGTACTTTTCAAACTGGCAAAAGCGATCTTTCCAAGACTTATGAAAAATAACCATTTTCGCATGGTAACGAAAAAGTTAAACAAATAAGAACTTTAAAACATTTTCACATGGTAACAAAAAAGTTAAACTAATAATAACTTGAAAACCAAATAAAAATATCTTACTGCCACCTCTCGGCACTAATAATCGGTCGGAAGTGGCCAAGCATGGAGGACCATTAAACAACACAAGCATCTCAAGCTTCCCAATTTAATGTCAGGGATGCTTTAACCTGCTCTAGATATTCATTTTTTTGCTCTACACTTTGTTGCTACAAATCCTATTGCAGCTGTATCACACCTGCTTTTCCAGCACCTTCTTTAGTTGCTACCAAAGTAAAGACACTGGCTCCTGTTTCTACGAGCATAACATTTATATAGCACATTTTACACAGTGTGGCTCTAAGTACAGCATAAGTTTTCAATATGTTGGCTCCACAACAAATGCAAATTTTCTGTATTAGTGTGTAATGCTTCTAATTTGGCTGGTGACTGTATAGGTTGCAATGGCAACTACAGGCTGGAAGATTTATTTGGAGGTTGTGTTCCCAGACTAGTTTCAGCAGACATTTTACGTGTAGCAATTCTGGTGGGTGCACGACATGTACCCTTAATGTATTGTACCTCTTGCGGATGCACACGGATAAGTGCAACATTGGGTTGCGCGATTAATCCTCTCTGCCATTGAATTTGGCTCCAGTCTTGTACTCCCACATACTGCACAGATAGTAGTTCGGGTGCCTCACCTGGCAGCGTTGCTGAGAGAAAGCGTGCCATCACGCAACTGCCATCAACAGCTCAACCATATGGCATTGATGGTAGTGGTGATGGGGAGGATAGTGAAAGCCAGCGATATGGCTGCCTTCTCTGGAAATATGGTGCATATAGCTGGCCTTGTGGTTACCACCGCAAGAAGTAATTTACATGGGTTTAAAAGATATTCTGTGCCATTTATGTGTCACACTTTTAAACGTGGTTTGGTCGAGTGCAGTCTGTCAGGCCTGCTTGTAGCATCAATAGTGATTCATTAAGTGTAGCACATATAACTTTGAGCCTACTTTTGTGTACTCCTGCTAAAATAAAAATAGTCCTACATTGGCCAGAATTGCCAAGAGCGCTATAACTTCTAAAGGATACTTGAACATAAAATTGTGTTTCATTATCATCATCACTGTAACTATGCCCACTGCAAGACAAAGGCCTCACCCATTGTTAGTTTATGCCTAATAAAAAGAACAAGAGTAGCATAAAAATATATAGGCAATATCATTTGCATTGTGACAATATGTGAAATGGTATGAGATTGTCTGTCTTTCACATTAGAATGCAGGATATTGCCACAGTTGTCATAACACACAAATTTGTGTAATTTTTTGAGAAGCTATTTGTCTTTTCAAAGCATAATTACCCTGGTTGCCAGCCACTGAAATGCACTCAAGGCAAGTCTTTATTGATACTGAAGAAACTGGTAGAGCGAATGTGTCCACTGGCTCCATTCGCAGTCAATATTTTTATGCCTTAGGTTTTATATTACACCAATTTATTTGTGCACAGAAAATGATTCTTCCTGTTTTTTCTAGCATTCACGTTGCATCATTGTGGAACAGGTGTGCAAACTTGGGCACCTTGCAACCATGGGATTAACGCGGCACCACCTGCAAAATAATGCCTGCTATTAAAACACAAGAACAATTCCACACAATAAAGTCCAATCCAATAACATTTAAGCATTTCTTATGAGTTGTGAATACAAAAGCAACTGGAAACAACCAGTTGAACATTAGGGCAGCCATAGTAGTAGCCTGCGTGTCAACCCTGCTTTTCCCCAGCATTCAAAATTATTATGTTGTTTTCATACATTGATTTTTTTTCTGGTAACCACTAAGACAAATATCGAAGTCAAGCAAGAACATGTACTTACATCATCTGTGACTGAATCAGATAAGAAAAATGGCACCATCCAGTCCAGCAGCTTGCTAGAGGGCCTGCCAATTGTATGGTTAAGTTGGCTGAGTAGTAAGATTTCTGGTTGAGGTAGCACATGTTAGAAGGCTTTGCCTAACGACTTGCGTTGTTCTCTTCTGTCTTTAACGACCCCAATTCGAGGCCATTTGTTCAAGCTAAGTGGAGCTAGTTGCAAACCAAACATTTTGTACTTTCAACTTGAATTTCTCACGTGGAGAGCAGAGCATTACCTTACTTAAGCTCAGTGAGATGGCCCACGATGTCCCGGATCTGTGATACATAGTGTGCATGAAAATGGCATTTCTCAGCGAACATCAACCTCTTTGTCCTTGCAGGGAGCAATTATATGTTTTTCTAGGTTTTTGTGGTTTCTTTTTTAAGTTTTCGTGGTTTATTTTAGCTAGTATGTTGGACAGCACTACTACAGAGTGTCCAGTCAAGTTGTAATCGATTTTTAGGCATAATCTGTTGCATATTTCAGTAAACAGGCTTTCAAATTGCTTGTCCTCAATCGGTGTCTGTGGGTCTTATGAGTACACTATTGATGACAGGAAGGCACCTGACTGAAGAAAAAATCCAAGCCCTTCCTACAAAAAAATGCTGCTGATATTTCACATTCTGATGATCCTGAATTTATTGGCAATGATGCTTACAATGGCAGCCATGTGGAGCATGACAGTGAGGACAGCAATGGCCAACAAGACACCTGAATTGGCACAATGCCTGAAACAAAGAGTGCAGTGAAGAGGAAGAGGAGAGCGTCATAATAATGTGCATTGTGAAGTGGAAAGACAGTATGGTTCAATGACGGAAGGAAGAATGTGAATGGTTGCTAAGTGTAACAGAATTATGACCGAGGTCGACTTCATCAGCTGCTTTGTGTCCTACTGTCACATTTATTGAACACAAGGAAGAACACTATCTAAATGTTCTCTCAGTTTCTTATATAACATTCATGCTCTAATGAGTGGATGAAATGTAAGAGCAAGCAATGGTCTCGAAAACTCGAGTTGACCTAAAAACGAACACGGCAACATGTTTAACTGAAGCGTCAGCTGCTGTGTCTGATGGAAAATGTAAAAGAGGAGAAAATGAAAAAGAAAAGTAAAGCAAAGAAATGTTTACTGGCCGACAGAGGCGCAAGATCACTCTGTCACCACCGGACAACGTGAGATATGACATTTGAGGCAACGTGGCTGCAAACCCTAAGCTTGGATGAAGAAAGAAAAGCAGAAAAATTGAGTATAGAGCTATATCTAGAGCGAATTCTTCAAAGCATGTTTTCTGTATTCTCCAGAACAGAAACTGCTGTGAGGGCTTCCACACCTGTTAGGACCCAGAGGCTTCGTTAGGAGACAGCCATGTTTGGTCAGTTTTTTTCTTGTTGTTGACCCAAATTAATTTTTTTTCTCTTTTGCTGTATGCTCAAGACCGAAATAAAGAAGTTTCAAATAAACTTACCAGCAATTTCGTTTTACGGACTGAAAAGGCTATTGTTTTTATGCAGGGCAACTAGGTGTCTTCATTTAATAGCACATGTTTAAAAATAACACATGTTTAAAAAATAAAAGATGCTCTTGAAGTAACACGTTTTTGCTTTGCATAACGTGTACCTACATTGGTACATGCTTGTTGACCTTGGCCCACAGTGATCAAGACCAGCATTATTTACATCATGAATGAGGTAATCACTTGCTTTACATTGACAGCTTGAAACATCATCGAGGGGGTACGAAGGGATTCCATTAAAGCAACTTCAATTTTAAAAAATAATATTGATGAAATCATCAACATCATTGATATTGATGATGAAATTAAGCTAAACAGCAGAATTCGTATGTGTAAACCTGCATGATGTCAGTTGTTTCTGATCTGATTTGATACCTTTTAGATTTGAAATAAAGAAGCAACACACAAGTCAGATGGGCAGCACCACATAACACATGGAGAAGGAACAGGTAAACAGAGCAAACACCTTCTCCCCTCCTTTATCAAGTGAACAAATTGGTCGAAGCGCAAGCCTTTAGATACTTTCAGTCGACTGCCATAGAAATAATAGTGCGTATGTGCTACGTTACGATCTCGAATTTTATTCGGGCAAATTTTCATTTATGCCACTTGGCTATCTTTACTACGAATGCATGACCTCCGATATCAAAAATGTGCAAGGTAGCAAGAGTGTACTGAACCAACTTCTATGCTCCCGGGCCATAAATGAACCAAAAAGGACCAGCAAGCTTAATGTCACACCTGTCCCGTTTATTAGGGAGGCAATCGCCGGGCTAATTCCAAGAGCCGAAGTATCGGCCCCCCGAACCGCACCACGAAAGCGTGGACAATTTTGAAGTGGTCCTTTTTGGTACGCCAGCGGACGCCGGTCGTGGCCCAAAGAACAAGTCAGAGCCGAGAGTTGATAAACAAACAAATTATATTCTCAATAATGGCAGATCGAAAACAATACATAACAATGCACACTCCACAATAGTTGCATACAATATGACACCAATCAAACCAATCAATAAACGTACTACACAACACAATCAGCCACACTTAATACAACGGACACGGACAACAATACGCACTACAATGCAGTCGCATGCATTGAACAACCAAGACACTTAAAGACTAAAGAAATAGAAAACCTATTCAGTCCAAAGTTCTTGGAACCAGAGTCTAGATGATACTCTTCCGAGAATCACTCACTCAAAGTCCAGCGTTGTTGTCGTTCCGCAGCCCTCTGAAGTTTCTCTTCCAGGAAACCTCCCGTCTTCAATAGGCCACTCTCCAAGCCTCAAACTTCTTCGCCGGAAATCCGTCGGCTTCACACACGAAGCTGTTGCCCGCGTCTTCGCTCGATAGCGGTAAACCCACGCTCTTGCCTGTAGCTCGAGCCGTCCCTACGGACCCAAACCTTCGCCGACTACACGGCGGAATCTCTACGCACTCTGGCGCTCACTTCCGTCTCCTCCTGTTCTGTCACTACGGGCAGAACCTTCGCCGACTACACGGCGGAATTCCTACGCGCTCTGGCGCTAACTTCCGTCTCCTCCTGCTTTCTCGTCTCGGCTGCTCGATTAAATACCTTCCGCGCCACCTTCCAGAACGTTCTCCTCATTTCGTCGGCGCGATGCGCAGCGAAGGCTGGGGAGAGGCACGAGACGGTTCGACTGCCCTCCCCGGAAGATGATTCACTCGGTCTGACCCCGCCCCGTTCGTTCTAGAAAGATCGCGGCCTTGCTGGGCCGCCGATGTGGGGTGAGGAGGTTCGTCTGCGAAGCCATGCTTCTGCGGAGAGAGCGCGCGCCCGGGAGCCTTGGATGTTTGTTTTCTTTTTTTTTCTTTTGACCTCGCGGCGTTTCTCTTGCCCGTTGTCGCAAGAATTTGGCGGCGCGCTCATTTTTAGCGCTCGTTCTGTGACACTGCCCCCCACTTTAAGAATATTATCTCATAATATTCAAAACCTCACAAACGAGCGCGAACAGTCACCACACATTCTCACAGAGTGTAACACAGTCCGTCGCTCGTGACACGTCACATTCACAATATATCACTCAATACAATCTTACATTGTAGTTCAATTCCACAACACATGAAATATAACCACAGGCACATGAGTACAACACTCCACCACACATTCCAAACAATGCAAACGTACAAAGTTCTCTCATTACAACAATTATACAACACTATACATCACATCACAGCACAGAACACTTTGACTCGCTTGACATACACTTGCGACACAGGATAACAAGAACATTAACACATCATATGTCACTCAGCACTGCCCAACACATTCTGATTTGACCTCAGCACTTATTCCGTGTACTTTGAGCTGCGCTTGCGTCCTTTCTTGCGGTGCTCGCTCGATTTCTTCTTGTTTTTCCACGTTCCCTTTCGGCGAGCCCTTTCCAACGACGATATCTGAGGCGGCGTCTCAGCCATCGTTGTCACTTCCGACACCGTTAACGGGTCATTACATTCGACGGGTCCTGTCTGTTTATTTACCCGCTTGATAATGCCTCTACATTTTGCCCGGCTGGCCAACTCCGTCTCCTTTACACTGTCGGTCGGTTGAGGTCGTGCCGACGTAAGTCCGGTTGCTCGGCCCGTGAACTTATTCGACACGATCGTCTTTTCATTCGCTGTCTCTTGCGCCGCGGCTTCACCTTGGGCTCTAGTGAGATGAGATCCGTCACGGGCTGCTCCTCCACTGTATCTCGCGGCCGCTGTGTTGGCGAGGGCTCTATCTTCGGGTCTTCTCCCAAACATTCTGGATCACTTGGCCCTCGCGCCCCGTCGATGTTTCCGATGACAAGGTCATACAGGGGGGTCGTCATGCATAACGCAGTAACCTTCCCGCTGAAGTACGGGGTTTCAACCTCAATTTCTGCTTCGGGAAGCATCCGAACCGTACGGTCAATTAGGCAAACCGGCTTCGTTCTGCCTGTCAACTCCCTTTCCCGTACCAAATTTCTCCGCACGATAACAGTGGAACTGCCGGTATCTCTTAACACCGTAATCCTTTTGTCCGCAACTTTTCCAGGTAGCGTTGGCATTCCTTTCGTAACACTGGTTGGCTGTTTTGACATTACAGCACCAACAATAGGAATTTTCTCCCCATTTTTCAATTCTACGAATCCGTCGGTGACGGCATTATTATCGGATTTCGGTGCCACTTGCACACATGATACCTGGTGAGTTTGACTCGCTCCGTTTCGACATGCATCTGCTTTGTGCCCAGTCTGACCACACTTAAAACATTTTACTACCGTAGGGCTCGTAAAGATCGTTCGACAGTTTTTCGCGCGATGACCCACTCGGTTACACAGAAAACATCGCGGAATGCTCTCTGGTGCACACTTCTTTTCTTCGGGAGCCAATTTCTTCGAGTCATCGGGACAATCCTTCTTGACCTTGGCCAAATTAGTGCCACCTTGCGCTTCCAGGAATTGATCAGCCAATTCAAGCATGTCTTCAAGTGAGTCAGCCTTCCTCTCTTTTAAGTACAGTGACAGGCTTGGGTGGCAACTAGTGAGAAATTGTTCTCTAATTAGCAGCTCTCTAAGCTCATCGTACTCCTGCGCTGTCCCTGAAAGTTCAATCCATCTGTCGAAATAATGGCAAAGTCGGGCGGCATACTGCGTAGCCGTCTCACCATCAGCTGGCTTTCCTGTCCGAAATCTGTCTCGGAATCCTTCCACAGTGAATCTAAATCGCTTCAACAAAGCCGCTTTCACCTTTGCGTAGTTGGCTGCATCGGTCGGCGTCAGCCTACCGTACACACTGAGTGCTTCACCACTCAAGCAAGTACTCAAAGCAGTTGCCCATTGCTGTTCCGGCCAATTCTGGCTCCTCGCAATCGTCTCAAATCGGTGAAGGTACGCGTCAAGGTCGTCCTTCCTTTCATCAAATGCTACGAGCAACTTGCTTGGGTTCAAGCGGAAGCCATGATCCTCTCGTTCGCTGCTTTCAACTCTAGCTTGGACGGGAGTTTTACTTCGCTGTTGCAAACGGAGCCGCTCGAGTTCCATCTCGTGCTGACGCTGCCGTTCCCTTTCCTCTCTTTCTTCTTTCGCCCTCTCAGCTGCCAGTCTTTCTTTCTCCAGCTCCAACTTCAATTGCAGCTCTCTTTCTTCTTTCGCTCTCTCAGCTGCCAACCTCTCTCTCTCCAGCTCCAACTTCAATTGTTGCTCTCTTTCTTCCTTCGCCCTCTCAGCTGCCAACCTCTCTCGTTCCAACTCAGCTGCTTTTTCTTCCTTGGCTCTCTCAGCTGCCAACCTTTCTCTCTCCAACTCAGCTTCTTTTTCCGCTTTGGCTTTTTCGACCGCCAGCCTTTCTTTTTCCAGCTCAGCTGCCTTTTCTTCTTTGGCCCTCTCTTTTTCTTCTTTTTCCTTCTGGGTGACCCACTTCCGTAGTTCGACGCCAGAAAGACCCATCTTCTCACCCAGAGCAACTAACTTTTCGAGATCCATGGTGTCTCGCAACTCGCAAATAAAACCTTAACGCTTGCAAAAAGTATCTGCCTAACTCAGTCTATCGGAACACTCTCCTGCACTCGTTAACGAGAACACTGAACAACACACAAAATCCGATAGCACTATCAACAACTCGAGGCTCTTTCTCACTACTTTGGACACACTGTGCACCAAAAGGGTCCTGTCTCGCGGACGCCAGATTAATTGTCACACCTGTCCCGTTTATTAGGGAGGCAATCGCCGGGCTAATTCCAAGAGCCGAAGTATCGGCCCCCCGAACCGCACCACGAAAGCGTGGACAATTTTGAAGTGGTCCTTTTTGGTACGCCAGCGGACGCCGGTCGTGGCCCAAAGAACAAGTCAGAGCCGAGAGTTGATAAACAAACAAATTATATTCTCAATAATGGCAGATCGAAAACAATACATAACAATGCACACTCCACAATAGTTGCATACAATATGACACCAATCAAACCAATCAATAAACGTACTACACAACACAATCAGCCACACATAATACAACGGACACAGACAACAATACGCACTACAATGCAGTCGCATGCATTGAACAACCAAGACACTTAAAGACTAAAGAGATAGAAAACCTATTCAGTCCAAAGTTCTTGGAACCAGAGTCTAGATGATACTCTTCCGAGAATCACTCACTCAAAGTCCAGCGTTGTTGTCGTTCCGCAGCCCTCTGAAGTTTCTCTTCCAGGAAACCTCGCCGGAGTTTCTCTTCCAGGAAAACTCCCGTCTTCAATAGGCCACTCTCCAAGCCTCAAACTTCTTCGCCGGAAATCCGTCGGCTTCACACACGCAGCTGTTGCCCGCGTCTTCGCTCGATAGCGGTAAACCCACGCTCTTGCCTGTAGCTCGAGCCGTCCCTACGGACCCAAACCTTCGCCGACTACACGGCGGAATTCCTACGCGCTCTGGCGCTAACTTCCGTCTCCTCCTGCTTTCTCGTCTCGGCTGCTCGATTGAATACCTTCCGCGCCACCTTCCAGAACGTTCTCCTCATTTCGTCGGCGCGATGCGCAGCGAAGGCTGGGGAGAGGCACGAGACGGTTCGACTGCCCTCCCCGGAAGATGATTCACTCGATCTGACCCCGCCCCGTTCGTTCTAGAAAGATCGCGGCCTTGCTGGGCCGCCGATGTGGGGTGAGGAGGTTCGTCTGCGAAGCCATGCTTCTGCGGAGAGAGCGCGCGCCCGGGAGCCTTGGATGTTTGTTTTCTTTTTTTTTCTTTTGACCTCGCGGCGTTTCTCTTGCCCGTTGTCGCAAGAATTTGGCGGCGCGCTCATTTTTAGCGCTCGTTCTGTGACACTTAAACAGTGTTGATGACAAATACAGAAAGGTAATATGCACGACAAAATAAAGGCAAACTCACAAAAATATCGGTAGAAGCAGCATTCATCAGTTTTGGCGACTACGTTTACAAGTCTGGCAGCCAGTCACAGTCGTCGCCGCATTAGCCCACGCTATGTTGACGTCTATTTGTTTCGTGCCCTTTTTTTGTATGGGAGATGATTTAGACTCCAACCAAAAGTTTTGAAGAAACCCGACGTTTTGGAACCGACTTGGTTTCTTCCTCACGGATGACTGCGGAGGCTACGTAGCAGCGTCGTCTTCAAAGCACTCGCGGGGTGGCTAATGACCCCCCTCTCTCTCTCGTCTTGCCGTGGAGCGCAGTCCATGTGAACACACTGGGGGAAGGGTTCCGAGAGAGCGGTTGATATTATAGGCTGTCCACTGTATGTGCCACGACTCGAGTAAACCTTCTCCCCCAGTTCGGCTCGTTTCAAGGATGGCCGTCGCTTCAAGGATGGTCATCCTTGATCGGCTCAGGTCAGATCAGTGCTTTCCATTATTAGACTAAAAAAACAAGTACCTAAAAATTGGTTCCTGGTCCCTCTAAAGTGAGAAATTTAGTGAACACTCTGGTTGTCTGTATTTCAGAGACGTTACGGCGTCCAACGTGCGGTCGTCGCTGGTTTAATGCGAGGACGAAGGTGTGCTGCTTGGGAAGGAAGCGAGATGCCAAAACAGAGAAGACGCTTTGGCAGCCAGCCAGCCAAAAGCATTTGAACATTCTAGGTGCTTTGCACCACCGACGCTCGTCGTCTTTTTCTTTGGATGGCTAGCCACTGATAGTGCTGCGCTACAGTATCAAGTCCAGAGCTCAATTGAGCTGTTGTGTAGTAGGCCATTTTTCTTATGTATTTCTACTTTATTAATTTTTCCAAATTTGGCATAATTTATAGTGTATTTTCCCTAAACCGTAATAATTAGAATAACGTCCGCGATATGAGATTTTTGATCATGTACCTAAATCTAAATGCGTGGGCCTTTTTGCATTTCTCGTCCACAAAAATGCAGCCATCATCTCGAAAAATTGAACGAACCCATGCCTTTGTGCTTAAAAGTGCTACTTCATACCTTATAAGGTACCATGGCAAGTTCTCGTGTTATCCTTGTGTACGGCTGGTAAAAGTAAGGAAAATAGACGTACGAAATCTCCTCTTCATTTCAACCTGAACAAAAGTTAGCCATGCTTGAACAAATGAAGAGTATAGCCGTTCATTGATGCATTTATTGGATGTGAAGCATCTTGTTACAGACCACAGGGCAATCTTGCAATGTACATGTATCTTTTTCTCTGTCTGACATCTTGTGTCTGCACGCTTTGGTAGTTTTCTTAATGAGGTGTTGCCATAAAATTTGTGGCTTGCATGTTTTTTATTGAAAATGTTTCTTATTCTTCTAGGAAGCATGGTGCGTGTTTTAGGATTCACGTTTTATTGCTAAATAATTTGATATCTCCTTATTTACACAAATTACTGCTTCCAGCTGCGGTTTCTGGGCGCCAAGATGGACAGTGATATTACTGCGTTAAAAGCTAGAGCACGTGGGTCCACAAAGCTGGAACACACAGAGTGGTGCATCCTCAGCTCTCTCTCTTACACACACACACGCACACACACACACACACACACACACACAATGTCAAAATTCACGAAAATTTTCTTATAAAAGGTAGTAGCACAGAGTGGGCATGGAAGCATTGGCAGAGGCATGTACTCACTCGTGCTTCCCTATGTTTTTCAGCTTCTCGTTGAGTGCCTTAGTACAGCCGAGGCCGGAGCTTCGCTGCCTCTCAGCGTACAATCCAGCGTGACTTCCCCGGTGGCTGCCAACAGCACCTACCTGGAGAGAAGCCAGCGCACGATGCTCTGCAGTTTATCTCATCGGAGCTGGCTATTCGAAAGAAAATATTTTTCACGTGCCGCAGCAAGATCAACATCGACCGTGACATCAGCGACATCAGTGCCTCCTTTAAAACTGTGTCACATGCATACCTCCGGCAGTAGGCATGGAAGCATCGGCAGAAGCATGTACTCATTCGTGCTTCCCTATGTTTTTCAGGTGAGCTATTTTAACAGACTACTATGTAGGAGCTTTCAATCTGACAACCTTTGTATTGTGGTGCTTCCATGCCCAGAAGCCCTCTTAGTGCCTTTTTGTGAACTGCTGTTGTTAATATGTGGTGATATCGAACAGAACCCAGGGCCCAAAGATGATCAACTTACTGAAATAGATAAAGTGATGAAAGATATGCATGAATTCTCGATTCGCATTGAAACCATGCAATCAGCTATGTCAGGTGACATCCAGGAGCTCAAGCAACAACATCTTTTGCTCACTAAAGAAATTGCCAATATATCGGCACGTCTGAAAATAGTCGAAAGTCGGACATCTAGTATAGATAACGTCCAGCGTGAAATAACATCAACAAATCAACTTACAAAGCAAGTGCAAAAGGACATGCTTGGGCTACGTGCGTGTCTCGATGAGGCTGAGGATCGTTCTCGGAGGGACAATCTATTATTTTTTGGTATTGCAGACAACGCCTCTGAAACTACGCAGCAGACTGAGCAACCAGTCTTGTGCTTATTTCGCCAGTCCCTGGACCTAACCTTGTCTGGTGATAACATTGCGCGCGCACATAGAATTGGCCGTTTATCCGCTAGTAAAGTTCGTCCGATTATAGTCAAATTCTACGTACAAAGTGAAAGAAATGGTCTTTTCAAAACGTCTCAAGCTCAAAGAAAGCAAAGTGGTTATGTGAGAAGATTTTATATCAATACTCGCCGTGCCAGAGTGAAGCTGACCAACTTCGCCAAAGAGCTTCATTGTCCTTTTCACCTGCGTTACAACAAACTTTTTGCTAACGAAAAATGCTACAGCTCTGATTACATTACTGATAATGTGCAGGAAATTGGACCATTCAGATCCATAAATAATATTGCTAGTGTCGCAAACTTCTGTTCGCGGCAACTTCGTTCGGGTCATCAATTATTTGCTTCCTCGGGGAGCTAGGAAAAAGCAGGGGGCGAGGGCACTTGCGATAACCGCAGAAATGTGGTCATGCTTTCTACCAACGTTCGCAGCCTCCTGTCCAAGAAGGATGAAATTTGCGTAGCAATTAATGATTGTGACGCCGATATCATTGCGTTAACTGAAACGTGGCTTTCCGACAAAATTCGGAACGAAGAATTGCTGTGCTGCACAAAAAATACAAAATATATCGTTGTGACAGACGTGATAGATGTGGTGCTGGTGTTCTTCTTGCAGTAAATGAGAGAATTGAAAGCTACGCTGTTGCAATGGATTCGGTATTAGAGGCAACTTGGTGTGTTCTCAGCGTGGCTTTTAAAAAAGTTGTGATTGGCGTATGTTACCGCCCACCATCCGGTTGTTCAAGTTTTTGCGACGACTTGCATGATTGTCCGAGTCACCTGAAAGTTTTGTTTCCCCGCGCAGCTGTAATTCTACTCGGCAATTTCAATTTTGCTAATATTGTGTGGTCTGATTCGTACTCATATTCGTTGCCTAAATCAGCTAAAGCACAAAATTTCATTCGCATCTGTTCTGATTTTGGCCTTACGCAACTTGTTAATTTTTCAACTTGCGTCACGAATACTACATCATCCATTCTCGACCTTATTTTGACATCAGAACCAGATATCGTATCTTCTGTGACCAATGTTCTGGTATCAGTGATCACAAAATTATTCAAGCGCATATCTTACTACAATTCTCACGCATGCGTAAACAGCTTCAAACTATACGCGATTACAAAAAGGCTGATTTTGACTCAATAAACGTTGATTTGGGCATTTTTTTAGATAAATTCTTACCCAACTACACCGAAAGATCGGTGCAGAGCAACTGGGACCTATTCAAGGCAAAAGTATCTGAGCTAACTGTTAAATATATCCTCATCAAAAAAGTGTTCTGTAATACTGGTGCCCCATGGCACAACAGATACGTTAACCGTCTTTCTAACCATAAGAAAAGGTTTTATCGTGCTGCTACCAAATCCCCGTCTGATTAATCTTGGTCAACTTAAAAATCTGCTGCTGCAACTTATTTATTTGCACTAAAACATGCAAAGTTTTCCTTTTTCAGTGAAACTCTACCAACTATGCTGAAAAATAACCCTAGACAGTTTTAGAATTTCGTGCGTGGCAGCGAGAATCGCGCTATAGCCTTGCTGACGGCTGAAGGGCATCCCGTGCCCGACGTTGAGTGCGCATCTCTACTAAACGAGACATTCATAAAAGCTTTCTCACACCAGGTGACCATCAACAACCAATCACTTTGCCTTGAGCCCATTACCTACCCATGGACGCTATCTTCGTTACCTGCGAAAGTATTTGCGCAGTCAGTAAAAACCTTAAAACCTCGTCATCATGTAGAGTTGATGGAATCAATACTAAATTCCTTAAAAACACCGTTGAATACTGCTCTATTATCTTGTCATGCATTTTTTCACAGTCCTTGCAGCACTCTAGCCTTCCGGAAGACTGGCTGGTTGGTAAGGTAGTGCCAGTTCACAAATCAGGGGGGACACACAATTCATTAAATTTCCGTCCGATATCGCTCACATCTGTGCCGTGCAAAATACTTGAGCATATCATTTTCACTCACCTTGTTAACTTTCTCGAGTCTAACCAGTCTTTCACACCCTCCCAGCATGGCTTCCGTAAAAACTTCTCCTGTGACATGCAGCTCTTAGTTTTTACTAATGACCTGCATGTCCTACTCGACTCTGGATTTACCATTGACTGTATTTTTTTAGATTATTCGAAGGCGTTTGACAAGGTTAGTCATGAGCTACTACTTCTTAAGCTGAAAAATTTAAATCTAGATCCTAACATGCTTAACTGGATTCGAGCCTTTCTTTCTAACCGAACACAATTTGTTTCAGGTAACAATGTTTGCTCCGCCGCCCAACCGGTGCTCTCGGGCGTTCCTCAAGGCTTTGTGTTGGGACCCTTGCTTTTTTAATTTTCATGAATGACTTGCCAACTAACGTCTCATCAAAGGTATGCCTATTCGCTGTTGATTGCGTAATTTATCGAAATATAAGTGAGGAAGACGATGTTACCTCGCTTCAGGCGGATCTAAATAACATATTTACGTGGCCCCAATTATGGAACATGGAACTGAACATTTCTAAATGCAAACCAATGCGTGTGGGCCCACTTCACTTGTTTGTCCACAGTATCATCTTGACGATACCTACCTCCAGGCTGTTTCATCTTACAAATATCTAGGTGTTCATATTTCGAATAACCTGACATGGAACCATCATCTGAAGTAGATCATTGCCAAAGCTAACCGTAAACTCGAGTATTTTCGCAGAAACTTCTACAAGGCACCTTCATCCCTTAAGAAGCTTCTTTACAGTACCTACATTCGTCCATCACTTGAATACGCATCATCCATCTGGGATCCTGGTGGCACTACACTAACACATGAGTTGGAAGCAGTCCAGAATCGTTCAGTTCGCTTTATCTTGTCCAATTATGCCCGCACGGCCAGTGTTACACTAATGAAATCTCAGCTCAACCTTCCTGAGCTCGCCATTCGGCGTAAAATAGCCCGGCTAAGTCTCTTTCATAAGCTTTATTATCATAACAATAGCCTTTGCGAAAATTTAATTAAACCCCCCTCATTCATATCACCCAGAATCGATCATCCACAAAAAGTTCATGTTCCTCAATGCAGAACCACAACCCATTTGCACGCTTTCATTCCGAGAACTACATGTCAATGGAATCTGCTCCCACGATCAGCTGCCGCAATCACCGACACATCACGTTTTAAGGTTTCTTTACAAAACCTGTTTGGCGCTACTTGATTTCTGCGTTGTGTTATATTATATTTATATATGGATGTATGTATGTGTATGTGTATATGTGTGTCATGTTCTTTTTGTTTTTTTGTTGTTCGTTACTTAGTGCTTGAACATGTACTACCTGCATTATCGCTACTGCTACGTTGTCTTTGTTGACGTAGTTTATATATAACATAATTTTGTATTATTCTGCCAATTATTAAAATTTTGTTCTTGTATATATTTATGAAGTGTTGTTTCCCCTTTTTACATGTAACATGCCCCTCCCCTCTGCAATGTGAAAACCCTGAGGGTATAATAAATAGATAAATAAAATTCCAGTATATGCAGAAATCTTTGCAGAGTACCCGGTTACTAGACGATCGTATTGACATCTTGTGACACTTCATGCAACCACAATTATAGAAACGTTTCTTTGTTTTTCCCGAGTGACCATGGTGAAAAATGTTTAAAGAAGGTTTGCATTCGGAGCTATATCACTGATGAGAATTGACACCATCAGAGAATTAGAATGTAGGTTATCGACAGTAAACCGGTTATCCCATTATTCGATTCATCAGATTTCGAAAACCGGATTGACCGGATATTCGGTTGGTTATTCGGTTAACAATATAGTGATATTTGGATAATCGAATAACCAGAATTTCATTTTGTAATGCTAGTATAAATATTCGTTTTCTTGGATTCTCCTGTTTGTAGGAAACATAGCAACAGTTTGTACATGTCCGGTATGTGCTTTAATTGATCACCTCATATTGTTCATTTGTCTTAATGTAGGAACATTACGCGGGTCAACAGTGATAATGCCTCTTGAAAGGTTGCTTCTTGAAAGGTGATTACCTATTCACAAACATACCATTAGATATTGCAACAGGTATGAGCCGAGAGAGGAGAAGAGGAGAAAGGCGTGAACTGGTGCAGATACCGACGCCATTATTACTCGACGCTAGTCGCTACCCATGCACCCAAATGACAAAGAGAAAACGGCCTATGTGACACCTGATGGCCTTTATGAATTTAAATGTTATGTCGTTCGGTCTTTGTAATGCACCGACAACGTTCGAACAATTTATGGACACAATACTTCGACGACTTAAATCGGGAATTTCTTTGTGCTATCTAGATGATGTGGTGATTTTTGGCAGCACACTTAACGAGCATGACAGACGTCTAAGTCTTGTTTTGGATTCTATACAAAAGGCCGGCTTGATCCTAAAGTCTAAGAAATGTCGCTTTGGGTAAATGGAGACATTAGTACTTGGACATCGGGTTGACAAAATTGGAGTAAGGCCAGACCCATGAAAAATCGAGGCTGTCAGCTCTTTTGTACCGCCAAAATCGGTGCGGGAATGGAGGAGCTTCTTGGACCTATGCTCATATTTTCGTCGTTTTGTTTCGAGGTTCGCTAACATGGTGCATCCCGTAACATGTCTTCTTCAAAAGGATGTCCCTTTCAACTGGACTTAAACTTGCAACGATGCGTTCCACCAGCTTAAGTTTGCAGTAATGTCTGAGCTCATACTGCGTCACTTCAATGCGTCCTTGCTACGAAAGTGCATGCGGATGCTAGTGGCATCGGCATCGGTGCTGTACTTGTGCGGAGTTATCAAGGAGCTAAGCACGTAGTGGCTTATGCCAGTCCAGTCGCTCTTTCAACATAGCTGAGCGCAACTATACCGTAACAGAACAAGAATGCTAGGCAGATGTTTTTTCGGTACACAAATTTCGACCTTATATCGATGGACGTCCGTTCACTATCCTTACCGATTATCCCGCTTTAAGCTGGCTGGTGAATCTTCGTTACCCGACTGGTCGACTGACACGTTGGGCTCTTTAACTTCAGGAGTACGACTTCGTCATCTCGTTCAAGTCTGGACGCCGCCACCCAGATGACGACTGTCTCTCCCGCCTTGCCCTGAAGATGACCGAGTGTGAAGAAAACAGTTTTGACGACTGTCTTGCCTCCATTTCTTCCCCATTCCCAGACTTAATTACTTTCAAGAAAGAACAAGAGGATGATATCAGCTTGGAGTCATTACTTGTCACGGCATCGCGTCCTCGAGCCACCGGCCGCTTTTGTGTCTGTGACAGCCTTCTATACAAGACAAATTATTCAGCTAAAGGCGCACGCTTCCTTCTAGTCGTACCACAGAGCCTACAATTTGACATACTGAAGGCCATGCACGACGATGCGACAGCTGGTCATTTGGGGTTCATCAGAACTTTGAATAGGACACAAGAGCGCTTTTACTGGCCCAAAATGCGGGACACAATCAAGCACTATGTCGCAAGTTGCGAACAATGCCAACACTACAAGCGGCCTACGACTCCTCCGTCAGGTCTTCTCCATCCACTGCCACCTCGTCATCTACCATTTGATCAAGTTGTTATCGATCTTTTAGGGCCATTTCCACACTCGTCTAACAACAATCGATGGATGATAGTATGCGTCGATCATCTGACTCGTTACGCAGATACTGCGGTGATACCATCCTTGACAGAGGCGTGCGTGACCATGTTTTTGCTTAGATTCATCATTCTTCGGCATGGCCCTCCCAGAGTGATTATTAGTGATCGTAGTTGTCAGTTCCTTGTGGACGTTGTCGAAGAACTTGTTCGTCAGTGCAATTCCCAGTTCCGCCATTCATTCCCTTATCGCCCTCAGAAGGGCTGGTATAAGGTACGAACAGAACTCTGACTAGCATGCTGGCCACTACGTATCATCTGACCACAAGGACTGGGATGACGTTCTCCCCTTCATTACCTATGCGTATAACACGGCCAAACATGAGACAACCAATTACAGTCCTTTTTACCCCCTTTGCGCACATTCACAGTTAAGCTGCATCTATACTATTCTACTACTTGACTTCCATAGCAACTACTCTGTCTCCAAGACACACTACCTAGCCGAAGAAGCCCGGCTAGGTAGTGTGTCTTTCTACTATGGCTTCGCAACGCCGATCGAAGCAAAGCTATGACAGCCGCCATCAGTCTGTCGCATACAGCAAAGAAGACTTTGTGTGGTTGTGGACGCCACAACCTGAACGAGGCCCATGCGAGAAATTTTTACCCTAGTACAGTGGCCCATTCGTCATTGAGCGATTTTACATACGTGGCAGCACGGCTGACATCAGCTGGCCATCAGTCAAATCGGACGCAGCTGGTACATGCCGCTCGCCTTAAACGGTTTCACCCTTAACATTAGAGTGATTCATACTCGCCCAGCGGGCTTCCTCTGGGAGCCGGGAAATGCAACGGGTATGAGCCGAGAGAGGAGAAAGACATGAACTGGTGCAGATATTGACGCAATTTTCACCCGACCACCAGCCTCGCCCTGCTAATGGACACCCTCCGACTTTAACCAAAACAATTCGAATATCCGCAAGGTGTGAAAGTGCATGCACAGTTGAGAAATGGAAAGTCTTTGCATGGGCCATTGTGATTACACCAATAATGAATAAACGAGCTGTGCACGCTGTGTCGGTGCATATCCAATAGCACTTGAATTTCGAGTAAGCTCTTAGCGCGACTAAATATTTGTTTCCGAATATTCGAATAAAAGGATGCATATTCGTTCAAACCGGATAAGCAGAATTGCCGTTTCTTAAAATTCGGACAACCGGCTTTTAAAGCCAAATTCGCTTTTCTCCGGTTTAACCAGAAAGCTGGTTTGGCAGATAGTTGCAAGCCCTATTCGAATGTGCCAGATATCTGCAACAATATTTCTGTGCTGCCCTGATATATCTTAGTGATGCAAAGTGGCCCCACCAATCTGGTCTCACATTTACAGCCACGGTAAACCAGTATGCTTAAGCCAAGATGTGTAAACAAAATGAAATTCACTAAAGTGGCCTTCAAAGGTTTGCATGAGGATGCAAAGCACTTTTCAAAATGCTAGCAAGTTTTGCTACTTCAACACGCTGAGAAATATTAGTATGTTAGCCTATTTGTTACCTTGTGCAACAGAGCTGTTGGTCAGTCGCTCTTCTTTGCATGTTACTGTAATGTAGTGTCGCATCACTAAAATTTTTTGTTACACTTCCAACACAGTGACGTCAGCGATAGTCGCACAAACGAGGGTTTTCAACCGCGAGAATGAACATTTAGGCACTTTTTGGAAGTGAATTAAGATATGTTATAAACATGTGCAAAGTTCAACACTTTGTGCTGAGTGTCCTTGCATACACAGGAAGCCTACTAAAGGCTTTTTAGGGCCTCCAAATTTGGTGGCACCACCCAATCAACATAGTGTTCAAGGTGCTTCGAGAAAAGTTTCTGAAAACGCTTCAAAATTGGAGCAATTTAATATTTACTTGCTGCCTTACTGATTACCCTTTCTATAGTAGAAAACATTGTAGAATACTAAAGACATTAATTATGACTACTTAAAGATTAAACTAACTCTTTAATTGGTGGCAACAGGTAGTCGAGTCAATTAGGGAATGGAGTTTTTCCTGTGAAGAGCCCACCGCTGCTTTGACATGGGTAAAATTCTTCAGCATAATTGCCATGACCTTGTGCGGTTTGACAGTATGAATGCGCATTGTGTGACTGAACACCTGAGCAAAAAACTGAAAGTAAAGCTGCGCTCTTAAAGGGCAACTGCGACGATTTTTCTAGGCCAATGGATATCAATCAAATTCACTGGGTACGTTCCTTTGCACATTTCATTCATTTATGCCAAATTACATGCTTGAGAGATGCACTGATTGTTTGCACATGATTTTTAAAGATTGCCTCAAAACGCTCACCTTTCTTGCTAGAATAATATCCTCCGAATAAATGCACAGAAGTATATTAGGGGCATTAAGGCTGGCGTTGACTTCATGCACACACTATTTGATGACTGAAGACCTAAGGTTCAACGTGGCAATACAGTCTACAACATTAAAATGCTTCGACCGAAGGTTTGGCAACAGTCTTGATTATCTAGGGGACTACTGCCAGCTCAGATTTTCAAGTGCAAGCGCAATGTCCAGAAAATGTTAACTCTCCTTTATCTTTTCAAAATGGTTGCTCACTACAAGGGCACAGTGTGCCTTTTCAAATGACAGCCACATTTTCACTGTCTTGTTCTTTTCTGTTGTCTGTGCCTGCATGCCTCATCTTCTTTCTTGTTGAATCTCAGTCAACTAGCTCAATTTTCTGTGATGTGCTTGGAATAAATATTAAAAAAAATGCGATAAATGTAAATGTGGGTCACTTTCTTAACAGAGTACAGGTAATCTACTGCGCCCCTATCACTACCGCAGCAACGAGAAAGTTGTGTTGGCAATGGTGTGGTAATTAACTTCATTCCAGAAGTGATCTTAATTTCAAGATGAAAAAACTTCACAAGGAAACCATGCTTGAGGGAAAGGGCGACATGCTAACAAGCATGTAGCCCACTAAGGAATAATGCTAGAGTACACGGTAACTAGACTGTCTGACCTTCACGCAAGTGTACTAACACGCTAATGTAGCCAGCGCTGGCAGTGCACCGGTCTTGCTTGCAGCTGACGCTTATTAACTCTACCTTCATTCGTGCGCTGTTGCAAAGTAAACGGCGGTAGGATTTCTCATGCAGGAGTATTTAAAGGTATGAAGCAGTTATTTCATATAAACTATGGGCACATTAGACAACGAGACTGCTAAACATGCACAACACTTCTATAATGCATTACCTGCATAGTGCACAGTGATGCCTAGTATCATTGAATGACTCTGCTAGTATGTATGTCGTACTCGGGCTACGTAGAATTGCAAGCAACAAATGCTTTTTTTTCTAAGCTTTAGTTTGTACCCACTTTTAAACACACAGACAAATATAAAGCTGTTTCAAATGAGGTTCAGCTTTTTCATCTTTTTTTTTTCTCTCATCTGAACTGGATCAGCATATTTTTTATTTATTTATTTAATACTGTAAGCCTTTCTCAGGCTCATACAGGGTGGGCGAGCAAATATACACAGTCGCGTACAACCAGGCAATATCGCACATAGTGGAAGAAAAAGAATCTCAAGATGATGTTGAAAAAAAAAAAAACTTGAACGATGAAAGCAATTGTACAAAATCATGGACAGGTCACAAAACATCGAGGTATCAGCAGGGGGTACAGTGATCAGTGTGTTCGGAAGCGCTCACAAACATCAAAAAACAAAAGTTGCTTTTAGTCTTCATAAAACAGGCTTTCTACATTCCGAACAAATTAATCTGCAGAGGAAAGATTAACGCATTCACGTGGCAATTTGTTCCACTCTTCCGCTGCTGACAAGAAGAATGAATATTTAAAAGTGTCACAGCGTGACATGAATGGTCTGATGCACTTATTGTGGTTGGTACGAAGGGAGTGATGGTTAGGCGGCTTTATATAGTTGTCTTTATCTATGTTTAAACCGTTGTGATACAAAAGAAAAATAAACTTTAAGGAAGGACACGGCGATGGGCTGCAAGGGTCGGCAAGCATGCCCGCCTGCACAGCTCAGTGACACTGTCATGCCTCGAATACTTAGAGTAGATAAAGCGGAGGGCCTTGGGTTGGACAATTTCTAATTTGTTGGAAAGATATTTTTGGTGGGGGTTCCAAACAATGCTGGTGTACTCGGGGATCGGCCTTATGAGAGATTTATATGCTGTCAGTTTTACATTAGAAGGCGCCAATGCAAGTTTTCGACGCAGGAACCCTAACTGGCGATAGGCTTTTGTGTATGTGCTGCTTATATGTGCATCCCACTTCAGTTTACTTGTAAAGGTGACGCCCAAGTATTTAACAGCGTCGTTTCTTGCAATGTTTGTGCCGACCGAATTGTAACTAAAATGCTGGATTGTTTTTCTGCGAGTTATGCAAAGGCAAGCTGTTTTTGACACGTTGATTTCCATTCCCCACTCAAGGCACCAACATGCAATATTAGCTAGTGTGGTATTAAGTCTAAGCTAGTCATCAGTTGTGCGGATAGTGGTGTAGATCATGCAGTCGTCAGCGAATAATCTCATTTTAACGTTTGGCTCAAGGCTCATATAGATATCAGTAACATATATTAGGAACAAGATGGGTTCTAAAAGGGAACCTTCTGGTACTCCGGAAAAAAGTTCCAATGAATCAGAGGCTGTGTTGTTTACGGTTACATACTGGCTTCGATTTGATAGATACATTTTTATCCATGCTATTATGTTGCTGTTAATACCAATAGACACAAGTTTGTCAATCAATTTACTGTGAGGCACCTTACCAAAAGCTTTGGCGAAGTCTATAAATATGGAGTCGGTTTGCAATTGTGAGTTAATAGTAGTTACGAAGTCATGCATTATTTCCAAGAGTTAAGTAACGGTAGACAGGTTTTTACGGAATCCGTGTTGGTTTGGGTGCAATCAGTTGTCATCTTCTAAATAAGTAGTTATTGCCTTGTTGATTACATGTTCCAATAATTTACAGCAGCAGCTAGTTAGCGAGATAGGCCTGAATGTTTCTATGGACAGCTTGCTCCCGCCTTTATGAATTGGAATTACCTTTGCACACAACCAGTCTGCAGGTAAAGAAGCTGTTAGCAGGGATGCTTTAAAAATTGCTTCAAGGAAGGGACATAGTTGCTCTGCGTAGCGTCGAAGGAATACATTTGAAATATTGTCAGGACCCACTGATTTCTTAACATCGATACCTTCCGTAGTGACAATGACATCGGGCATTAAGAAAGGATGCACCGGAGCAACAGGGCTGCTTGGTGCGCATGCACGTGTAAATACTGACTGAAAATACCTATTGAAAGCATTGGAAACGGCCTGCGCGTCCTTTACGATAGTACCCTCAATTTCTACTTCAGTTGTTGGGTTTCCAGGCCGTGCCAAGAAACGCCAAAATTTTTGCGGCTGATCCGTCATGAAGTGAGATAACGTATGTGAAAAAAAAGTTTGTCTTGCATTTCTAAGTTCCGCCTTAAGCTGAGATGCAAGTTCCTTTAAGATGATTGGATTCCTCTTTTTCTTGCGCAGTCTCTGTACCCTTCTTTTAAGGTGAATAATACGGCGATTGATCCATGGTGTTTTTCTTTTTGTGCGTTTTAGTTTCATTGGGATAAAATTTTGTTCACAGTACGTAATTATTTTTTTCAGTTGAATCCACATACCATTAACACCCTCACATTCCTCTAGAGAAAAAGTCTCTAGTGCTGTGTCGAGGTAATCAATAACACAAACATCATTAGCTGTGGTGTAGTCTTTCACGGCTATCCGTGAATTTGTGCCATCGGGTTTGGTATTTAAGCATTCAAGGTTAAAAGTTATGATTAACATTTTGTGGTCAGATATTCCATCTTCTACAGTATCTTTACCGGATAGGTTATCGGAAAGAAAAGCTAGGTCTAGTATGGCGCGAGTGTTTCCTTGAATTCGAGTTGGTTACTGGACCAACTGGGACAATGAAAAATTGAACATTAAATTGTATAATAGCTCGCTGTTTGCGGTATTTCTAGTACTTGTTAAGTTTTCCCAGTTAATAGCGAGATTGAAATCTCCAGTAAGTATTAATTTGGTACGGGGGTAACCTTATCAACCAGATAGTCATGTATTTGTAAAAGGTAATCATCAGACGCATTTGGCTTTCTGTAGACGCCACCGATCAGTACTGGAGCATCCTGAGAAAATATTGTGTAGCAAACGCTTTCCTGATTCGCGATACCCTTTTCTCTACAATATTGCAAACCACGTTTTATTGCAATGGCAACCCCGCCCCCGCGACCATCACGATCTGACCGAAGTAGGAAGTATGAAGAAGGAACAATTTCAAAATCAAGAATGTCTGGGTGCAGCCACGTTTCAGTTATCACGACAATATCAGGAGTGTACGAAAATAACAATTCTTCTAGCTTGTCAGTTTTGTTAACAATGCTACGGGCATTCAAACATACCAATGAAAACGGTGTGGCGGCTTGCGGGTGTCACGCATTGCTTTTCGCGCTACCATCGTAACGAGCCCTTCTCAGGGAAACTTGCATTTTTTGCTTCATCCCATACGTACAAGTCGTCATCTATCTTTAGTTTATCGAATACAAGAGTGACCTTAGCACCATTGTCCCGATCTTCCTTTGCTGATTGCCATAGTTTTTTGCGCTGGTCCCGAACTTTTGTGGAAAAGTGCTCGGATATCAATATCGCTGTTCCCTTCAGTTTGCCGCAATTACGACGGACTAACATTTTTTCAGAGAAATTGTACAGCTTAAGAATTACTGGCCGCTCTCAATTTTGTGTTTTCGTGCCAATTCGGTGCATGCGTTCTACAGATGTAACATTCACCTTGAGGATGTCTTTAAAAATGCCCTTAACAATCCGCTGTTGTAAATCTGTATTTTGTTCGTTATCACCCTCTTCCATGCCATAGATTATTATGTTATTCCGGCGGCTCCTGTTTTCTAAGTCTTCTACCTTAACTGATAGCTCTCGCACCAGTTTATTTGTTTTCACAGTCATCACCTCATGCTCGGCGAGTTTATCCTCAAATTGCTGTAGGCGAGTTTACTCTTTTTCTATGGCGGTTAATCTTTCCTGTACATTGCCTACTGTAGTTTCTACGTGTTTTAAGTTTTCGGAAAGAGCAGTGAGCGCTTTATTGGTCTTTGTTTGTTCCTTTAGAATTTTCTTGAGGAGCTGGCTATTTAAGGTGGCTTCTGAACAAGACACTGAGTCTGAGTGGGGTCCAGGGTTTAACTCCACATTACCTGATGTTAACAGCAGTAGCCTAATAACAAGCAAACAATCACACAATGAAGAAAGCAGACTCTGTGGGCTCGGCAGCACTACTGAAGTGAGCGAATCGTCTCTAATAGAGCAGACAGAATGTTTGTCACGCACCTGGACGAAAAAGTAGAAATTCATGAGCAACCGCCCGAACACGGTGCTGCCAAGCCCACTGAAAGACTGCTGAAGATGGCTCTGGGTTTTATGCTGAAGCTCAAGCGTGTCCGCTGACGTCACTCGGTTGACCACATGGTAGGGGAGGGGCACTTGAGGCGCTGCTTTCCGTGATGGTTCTTCGTCGACGGGGCTGTCCGGCGCAGGCGCGACGATGTTTCCCTGCGATGGGAAGAGTTCCGCCGGGCCAACGACGAAATCCACCCGCAGCAGGGCGACCTGGACGAAAAAGTAGAAATTCATGAGCAACCGCCCGAACACGGTGCTGCCAAGCCCACTTTAGTGCATACAACGCCTCTCACCACCTACGCTAAATATATCATTTGTTATTTTGGAAGCAACAAACGCTGCTGGCACCAATTGTTCTTTGCACAGCTCTACCGGTCACAATAAAACATTCTTTTTCGGCATACGCACAAGTGTTACGTGTCATAAAATCGGGGAGTCCACTTCACGGTAAACTTTAATTTGTTACACTGCAAAGCGATACAGACCATGGAATTGTAGTCTGTATATATATAAAGACACGGGGAAGGAATCAAAGACATGGGGAATGTTTCTAAGAACCACTACTCTGCGCAGCAACCGAACAGAAACGAGTCGAGCAGGCGATGTAGACTTAATTACAACACACTTTCACATACCTTTGGGGCCAGGCAACGTACTTGTGGGCTGAGTCCACAATCGGTGGTTGACATTCTTCGCGACCCGGTCTGGCGCAGACTTCCTTCCTCCAAGGACGCGAAGAATTCGTCTTTCATTTGATCCGGCACCCCACAGTCGCGATATGCGCGAGCCAAGAATACGGCCGTGCCAGCGCGCGCACGTTGACCCCGCACACGTTTTCATTTCGGCGTAATATTTACGCGTTTATACCTAAGTTTACACAGTGCGCACGCATTACACAGAACACTAGAGAAGACAACACCCAGCAGCGCTGCTGCACTTCGCTGTTGCTCTGTAGCAACAGTCGCACAACTGACACCAGAGTGTTTTGGTTCACCCGGTGGCATGAACCTTTTGATGGCGATAACACTCGGTTCACCCAATAGCTGCTTAAAACTGGCTTGACTTGGCTTAAAGTGTATGAATACACGGCGTTAGAAACGCTGTGTTGGAACAGGAATACAGGGATTCAAGGTTGTGCAAGGTTGCGCAAGTGTGGTTGGTGTAGAAGCAGCGTGCAACGAGAGATAAGTTCCTCTTCATTTCTTTGTGTTTGTGAACACCATTATTATTTTTTTCTCTCCTAATCAATAATTAGCGTTGCGAGTATTGCAGGTGTGGGACACGGGCAACGTTGTATTGACGTTGACCACGTGAACAGGATAGGCGGCTGTTTTAAAGGTCGGGGCGCCCGGTGAGTTGTTAAAGAGCTAGAGCAGAACACAAAAGGGACCTAGTGAGAAGCTACTAGCGAAATTGAACCTGTATGTTTGCGGTGTAGGCGGCACCTTCAAGCAGTTGTTGAGGTACGAGAGTTAACGGAGGTGGCTGGATAGCTGGATAAGGGTTGAACGTAGGCCGGTCGGGCACTCGCTCCGATGGTCGGGCGGGCGATGGCTAAGGAGGCTAGGAAAACCACGAGCGAGAGTGAGCTGGTGCAGTGCGAAGAATGCAAGTGCTGGTGCTACTTAGATGAGACAGAATTCACGAGTTTGGCCGACGCGCAGAAGGCGAGCTTTTTGTGCAGGCTGTGCGAGGCACTGAAGGCGGCATTGCAACGCATGGAGGCTAGCATCAAGGGGCTTCAGGGGGAGCTTAGGGCGGAACGGGAGCAGAGGATAGAACTCCAAAAACAGCTCGGAGCATCTCGTGAGCTGGAGGAGGCTACCGCCAGCCTATTAGAGCAAATGAAGGGCGACCTTCGAAAAGAACGGGAAGGGTGGACCGTGCTAGAGCGGCGGGTAAAAGAGCTAATGGCGCTTTGCCCCGGCCCCGAGCAGTGTGAGACAGAAGGCGTGGGTAGCGGAGAAGGCGACAGGCGGGAAAGAACAGGTGAGAAGGGAGGTCAGGGGGTCGCAGTGTCCGGCCACAGCACGGAGGCTCCGAGAACATACAGCTCGATGATGCAGCAGTTTTCAAGCAGGGCAGAAACACAGGACAGACGGCAGAGAGAGAAACAGATGAAGCAAACAGGGGCGCCATCACAAACAGGAAGCCAGCGATTGGAGCGTAGAAGGGTCCTAGTGGTGGGAGACTCTAACGTGGCCAGGGTTAGGGATAGCGTCTTCACGACAGTGAAGGAAGATGGGAGAGTTAGGGTGGAGGCACAGTCAGGAAAGAGCAAGGTGGATGCACTGGCCAAAGCTCAGAAGGTTGTAGAAAACAGCATGGAGGGCGAAAATCTCGTCATTATTCATGCTGGGCTCAATGATGTGTTCAAGGGCAAGGATCAGAACCTTCAGAGAAAGTTAGAGGATGGGATGCATAAGCTCCGAGAAACCTCTGGGAGTGTGCATGTGACCATATGCACAGTCCCAGAGGTCTGGGGGCAGCCTCGTGGTATTGAAAGGAGGGTAGTGGAGGCCAATTGTGTGATCAAGGGTTTGAGCCGGCAACTCGGATACAGCGGATACAACTCGGATAAACAAGTTCCAACAGCAGGATTGGCCCTTGGGTAAAGCAGGTGGTAAGAGTGAGCTTATTCACAAGCCATTCAAGAGCACCCACTGAAGGAACTAGTATCTATATTGCAAAAATTCCAGTGCACCAAGAAGGACAATGAAGGACGGTGCAGGTTAAGGTTCAGGAGGGTATCTTCTGGACATCATCCTTCTCTAGCCATAAGCTTGTATGGCCAATGTTTAGCAGACTCCTACTAATATAAACTGGGTATAAATGTTGCTTCTCTATTGCAAGATGACACACCATATACCTTTTGAAAGTCTCTTCACCACAAGCCCTTACATTAGCCTAAAAATATTTTTTTCTACGGTGCCCTTTTTTTGTCCCAAACAGTTGTCTCAAGCAACAATATGCACATTGTGACAGTCTAGCTGGTGACCACAGAGATGGCTCCAGCCATCACGATGTATACTCCACTCAAAATGTAAGACACTGCAAAATCATAGTCCGGTGTGCATGAATAGGACCTTGAACATGTAAGCAGTGACCACTTCTCTTGTGTTCTCTGCACTGGCACATGCTTGTCGCACACCTGTTCAAGATTGTGACAGTGAAATTAGTTCTGGCAATGCTGTCTCCGAGGTAAGACTGTGTACACCCCCAGGAACACCATGGTGGAGAGAGCAGAGGTTCAAATCAATTGTAGTAATAAAGTGGCAACACCATGGTGATATAAGCACACTTGCATTAATTTATTACATTAATTTATTGAGGCAGACATCGCATTGCTAAGCCTAGCTGTGATCTCTTTTTGTTATTGTCTTCATAGTTTTCCCATTGGTCACAGCACAGGAAAAAAAATTTCTTTGTGGGAGCACCATATTTTAAGCTTGCATGACTCCAATGAAGCACTGTGCGAACAAATATATTGAAAATGTCAATACTTTGGGTCCTGTAAATGGTGAACTGGTTGTCACATTAAGCTGGTGATCCTGCAGGAGCTCTAGCATATACTCTAAGGTCATTTTGCATCAACAATGCTACATACAATAGTTTAACAATAGTTGTTAATGGGCAAGATGGTGCATAGCTTCATGGAGGTATTAAGCGAAGGGGGAAAATTCTAGATGCCTAAGCACCACAGGAAAAATGAAAAAGCACAGGCAAAGAGCGTCACTCACAGCTGAACTACAGAAAATATTTACACTGCACCACACATTCGCATCGTCTAGAATTTCCCCTAATAATGTTATACCAACCTGCCCAGCAACAAGTACTTCTAAGGTAATAAAGTGCAGAATGACACTTGCATAAGACAAGAAACAGAGGACGCGAGTTAACTGCCATCTTTGTTTGTGGCTTTGGTAGAAAATATATAAGGAAACAGACACATGTGCAGAGTGACAGTGTGCAATGTCACAGTCATCAAAAACATTGCATAACATTTTCAACAAAGTTTTAACAATTGTGTCACTAATAAATACGCCACTTCTTTTCCAGCTTGAACTGCTTCCAACAGTTCGCACCTATCAGGACTGCTGCCTGTAATCTTTGTCTGGTATTTAATCTGAAACGACATGCCTAATACTTGTGCAACAATCAGCCAGATTTGTCTATCTATCCTTAACAGCCTGTACGTCCACGTGTAACAACACCCGCTCCACCCTTCCAGTGGTCATAGTCCAAACGGGTCATTATATCATTCAGATAGCTGCCCAACTATACTTTCATTCATTCACTTCATATTTCTTGAAAATAGAGATATGTGAACCCTACAACTGCTTTGCGAAAAACAAATAAAGTACAAGTATAACACTTGCTCCTAGAGCGAAGCTGGCTGCTTCGCTCTAGGAGCAAGTGTTATACTTGTACACTTCTGTATATTTTTCTTAACACTTCTGTAGATTTGAAGGCCTTGATGTTTTCGCCAGATACTCGATTCCTACTTTTAAAATTGCTAGGAGTCCTTATCATAACTGTAAAGAAAGATACAGCGGTATTTGTTGTTCTTGTTTTTATATTGCAATGGAAATAATACATCAACTGGGAAATAGCAATGAAACATTTTGTATTAAAATTTATTTCAAATTCATTTTGCTGCACAACATGTTGCCAAACAGTGGCCGACAACCATTGGGTGTATTCGCACCACGCTCTGCCATAACGAAGCACGTGCATGAAACCTGAGAGACACAAGCTCTTGCATGCAAGTGCAAATATATGTAGTCGTCCCTTGAAAATTCCTTGGTAGTTTTAAACACTTGGCTGGGCAGATGTCTGTTAGATTATTCTTGCATGTCCAGGCTGACTACAAAGTGAGCAATGCTAATAATGTTCTTGGCTTGTGTCACAAATTTTTTGCCACTCATTCTTTAAAAATATTTCCTAACGCTGTTGTTATACAATCAAACAAAAACATGTACATGCTCTTTAGCATACTGTTATTCACAAACAAAATGCCAGTTCATTAAAGCTCAAGATAATTAAACATTCATATTCCATAATTACCATCAAACTGCAGCTGAGTTACCACAACAACCAATCTTGCACTGATGTCATTATATTGTCATTATGAATTTACTAATTTGCATGCTTGCTTCTTTTTCACAGAGTATGCATATTATTATACAAGACACCACAACTAATTTATCAACTTAAGCATTTTATCACTTTGAATCAACAATCATATTGCAAAGTCTTGAAACAAGTCACTTTTAAGAACCACAAGTTTTCTTGTACCCTTACAGTGCATCGAAGGCCCTGAAGTGTCAAACAGGCCAAAAGGCATTGGTAAGGCTTGTTCATAGGCATTGGACAAATCTGTTTACAAAACGTGTTAAAGGCACATGCGTGCACATGTTTCGGTTTGGTTGTACGTTAACATTAAGAAAGAAAGTAGTGGTGCGACATTTCTGGCACAAGGCAAGCATGTGGTTAGTATTGCTAACTATATAGTTAGTACTGGAGTTTCAGATTGATTCCACCCCACTTTTTTTTAGCAACATATCTATAACATGTGGTACTCTGTTAGTAATTTCACAACTGACAACACCATTATCAGCAAATTATGATGGAATTTAGATGATAGCAAGAAAGGGGCATTGGCAGTTAAAATGAGAAATAAGCTGGGCTTAGCTGAGCACAGAGTGAGTTCAATTTCATGCGAAGCATCCAAAGTACTAAACGTTGTTAGTGCCAAGGTCCAGATGACTTAATTTTAAAGTAAACGTTTATGACTATCCTTGTCAAATGTGTTAGAAAATTCTAAAACATATCAGTCTATGAATCACTGCATCAAGAGAATGGCACAATTTATGAGTAAATAGGTGGAGTCTAACTTTCAAGCGTACTTTTAAACCTATACTGCATAGTGTAGTATGAAATGTAGGGCGATGTAGATGTACTGAACTGCTGAATAAGCTTTGTTAGAATATAATAATAGTAGTGGTATTACAACATATGTGCAAGTTAAAATGAAAAAAAAATAAATTTTTTAAATCCCAGAAGAAAAAAAGAAAATTAAAAAAAGATCAACAGCATATTCATGAAGTGATTGATCATGAGTGGTATGAAACGTCTGTCCGTGCATGCGTCTATGCGTCCGATCGCGTTAGAGAATGCAGATGGCGCATGGGTAAAACCGATGAGACGCGTGCCAAGGAAGCCGAGTGCAAGCGTCTCTAACGTGCCCGCCACTCTGCTTCGTTCATGCCCCACCAACGATCCACGTATGGCGACTGTCCAGAAGACTGAGAGATCCACTCATTCTATGCATATCCAGGCACAGCCCCCCCCCATGCAGCCAATCGTATAGTAGGGGTGCAGCGCCATCTGGTTATCTTTACCCAACTGCAGTTTTTATGTAATTCTTAAGAAAGCACTGTCTATTTTACTGTTCGGCAAATACTGCCTTCTTTTCTTTCTCGTCACTTCTCTCGGTTACGCGTGACGCTTGTACCATATCTAAGGACACAGTGAAAGTTGAGGCAACAGTACCAAAAGGACTTATTCGGTTTGCATTATTTTATGATTTGGGGAAAGTATGAATATTTATAGCAATTAGATTTGGAAGTGCATTTATTAGGTGTTTGCGAGTGCCTGTAATGTGTCAACTTAAAACGACTGAAAAAAATTACTTTTGACGTGTCGATGTTTATGTCACTATGAATTAATTGAAACAAAATCTTTAGTCTTGCTATTTTTGCCCTACCTTGTAGTGTTAATAGACCAGCTTTCGTTTGCAACTCAGTAGGAAAATTCGTTAGATTGCATTTGTTTTAAATATACTTCACTGCCTTCCTGTGCACCCCCTTTTAATCCTCGCAATTAGTTACTTTGTATGCAGAAACCAAACAATGCTATTACAATCATGCTAGTAATATATTTCTTCTTCTTCTTCTTCTTATTATTATTATTATTGCCATTGCAATGATAACATTGACCTTGATTTGCAGTTGACTCATTAAATCTGTGTTCCACTGTTACACTATTCAAGGCAGTACTTATAATGTCCTTACAGAGACCTACATAATTTAACTGCATTTAATGTACTCAAATATATCAGCCAGTCTTCTGGCACACCCTACAGGACAAGAATATGCTCGTCATTTCAGGACTTCCTGAGAATGTTTTGGATTTTTGAAGGAGGTACATATTAGGGAATGACTTATGCACGGCTACCTGTTTTTCATGCAACCTTACCTTATCTCCAAAAGATCAGGTGATGGCAGTATGAGGAAAAGCAGTTAGACCTTTTCAGAGTAGCTTTATGCCTTTCTATAAATTTCAGTGCCATGTCTTCTTCTGGCAGAGAAATGCAAGGTAATATGAGAGAAGGGAGTGCCAGCCCCTTTATACTTCGATGTAGCATGCAGCAATATTTGGTTGTGCATATGTCCTGTTCTTTACACAAACTGTTTTTTAGTTGTTTGCACTGCTTGAAATACCCTGTGCCTTTTTGAAATGAAACTTGTATTGGCATACAATGAACTGTAAATATTGTCAGCATTAGATGTACAAAAAAAAACCATCACGAAGGCAGTGAGCCCTTATCACTTATTTGCCTTGCACTGCAGGTATTCTGGGATGAAGAGAATGGCCATAAGGAAGATAATAATAATAATAATAATAACAATAATAATAATAATAATAATAATAATAATAATAATAATAATAATAATAATTCACTCCAACTCGTTTCATTATAATAAATGATTCTAGCTGATTCCATTTTCAGGCCAGCTGGTTTCATTTTCAGTCTCAAGTGGTTCATGCTGGGACCAACTGGAACATGTTGCTAACCTGCTGGCTTCCACATAGTCCCAGCTGTATACAGCCATGGTTTCAGTTAAAGTGAACTGAAACCGTGTAGTATTTTCACCTGGAAAGGAAAGAATGTATAAAGTGATGCATCCAAAGGCAGAAAAGAATACAAGGAGGAAAGATAAAACAGAGAAAAGAACAAAAAAGGTGAGCTTTTAAAGAGAAAGAGAGAAGAAAAAGAGAAAGAAGGAGGCACACGCACACCGAACTTCTCTCACCCCCATTTTTGAGGGCTCCTTGTCTTTTCCCTATGCGTCACTTTTTTACCATTACCTGGCAACATTTTCGCTCCTATACACAGATCGCCTGAATTGATGGCGCACTCAGATTTAGCGTACTTGCTCGTTGTCACATCCTGTCCCTAAATTCTCATGCCTGTCATGTCAGAAAACAGCTTTGCGATGGAAATCACTATCGTGCGGCTGAGGAGCTGGATCATGCACAGATCATAATGTCAGCCTGATCGCACGAAGTAACGGTAATAACTTAGTAGTACACCATGCATAACATAAGCATTCAGTAGGCCCTTAAGTTATGTTGTGTTAACTGCAGAAGTGCAAGTTGTGCTTTGCCAGCATTTTTTTCAACCATTAGCCATACGCTACAGCTGTGTTTTGTATGAATATAAAAGAGTACTGCTTGAAATGTCAAGTACACTGACTATACGATTCAAAATATAGTAATTGGCATTCCTAAAAGTTACATTTTCTTGTAAAAAACGGACACATACTTATGTCAAGATTCGTGCCGAAAGAACGTCTTGCCCAAGGATATTTCTGCAAAATTCAGCAGATGCCACGTAGTTTAGGAATCGACGTTATGCGAAGCATGCGGAGGCATGCTTAGCATGACCATGTTGTAATTTTTTTATGGCGTCACGTCATGAAATTACGCCAAATATATGTCCAAATGTTTCATGCACAGACATACATTGCAGAGTTCCTAGTGTTTATATAACCAGTTGTTCGCACTTGTGCAATGATGCAAACATGAACTTGAGCATTAAGAGCACCAGAAGCAATGAGCTGGTATGAAATGCTTGTGCTAGCGAGAATGGTAGCCCTGGACGCTGCTGCATAAATCAACTTCAGCGCATGGCACCTAGCAACAATTGCCGTTAACCCGACGTCACGACTGCCTCATAGGAGTACAAATGTAATGTTTATAAAGCTGGATTGCCACCACTGCTACCACTAATAGTGATTCATGACCATATTAAGGTATTAAGCTATTTGAAAAGTAGGCCCGAGATCTGGCGTGGCTTTGTTGTAGAATATGCTTGATTGCCGCGCAGAATGCTTGGGTTCGATTCCTGCTTGGACCACGACATTTATTCTTTGCATTCGTCGAGTCAGCGCTGCCGATGTAAGGCTTTTTAGATGCGAAGCATCTCTGACTCACGTCTGTAATGCCGTACGTACGTCCGTGTGAACGCCCCGCGGCGCGTTTCTCTCGCCGCAGGTATCGGAGCAGTGCCAAGTAGGTCAAGTCGCAGCTGCGCGTTAAAGTCTCACCCGCAGCAGCTGCCGGCTTCTCCACCCGCTTATAACACACATCTCTCCCGCTTCACCCTCTCCACCACCCGCAACGCTCGACCGCACGTCGAGTGGAAACACTCTTTCAGCTCGTTATCTGTGCTGAAACTTACACAAACCCAACCCGCCTCCCATGTCTTTGCGTTTCAAACAAACGTTTACTTGAGTAAACGGTACACCGAGTTCGCTTCAGGCCGTTCTTCCAGCAGCCGCGTTGACGCCCGTTTCAACTGGATCAACGACGTGCGCACCACTGCTGCTTCGCATCCCAGCAGGTTCACTTCGGGAAAATGGTTCATAATTTCTCAATGCTCACGCGTCAAAATTTTCTGCGCGTGTTCTCGTCATTCCTGGGTAGATGCAAAAAATTAAGTGTCAATGACTTGTGGCACATACCCACCCGCGGGTATGTGTCACTGTTCGGCAGGAAACGTTTGAGGACGCGCGTGACAGGATTGTGACTTTATTTATGTCTTGACCGGCGGGTCGTAGTCGTCAAACTATGGAACCCTCCCATACTAATTTTGGTTCACGCCAAGTTAAGGAGGTGATCACGAGAGCACCCAAACGTGAGCGGCTAGATAGATAGATAGATAGATAGATAGATAGATAGGTTGATATATATATATATATATATATATATATATATATATATATATATATAGATATAGAAGAAATGTTTCGCCTGTAATAGCTTTACTCACATTTGTAAAACAGCATCGGTAAAATAAATATGAATTACCTTTTTTAGGTTTAATCAAACACAAGAAGGCTGTTTGTGTATGACATGTTTTTGTTGATAATCTGCATGCTGTGAAATAGCTTTTCATATTGCCCTTCACATGTGCGTTAATTCGTTTTATTTATGCTTGTAGCGGCCGAGAGAAGAGACGACGCGAGACGACGTCGAAGGCGGCCGATGGGGCCGTGCCGATCTCGCCACTTTATTCTACGCCCGAAGCGGAGCCACGTCGGATACCAGCGTCCGCCACGCCAGGCGTGTCAACTCGTTCTAAATCTCGCGCAGCTCGAGCTAGCATCAGCTGCGCGAGAGGCGCGGCGCGGTGATGAAGAAATGATGATGGTGATGATGGCGCTACAGGGCTCCCCCCCTAGCGCTTTGCGCGATTTGAACGCATATGAAAAAAGGAAAGAGGGCGACAAATGCTATGTACATGAACGGCAGTCCATAAAGTGTTCCTTTGGCAAGTCCAGTTTGTCAACGTGTAGTGACCATCAGTAGGCAGCGGTCTCTGGCGGGCGACACTGGGAGTTGCGCAGAGGACGCAGGAGGAAGTGCCGGGTCGCTGTGCTGGCCAACAAGCGGGTCTCACGGTGACCTGGTCGGACAGGCCGAGAGTGGACCGTGTGTCGCGAGGTCTTGACAGGATGGTGGGTGACAATGTTGGCGCTGGGTGCACAGGACACTATACTGCCGCCTGTCGAGATTAGAAGTCCCGACAGGGTCCCATGATGGTGGTGGTGGTGGTGGTGATGGTGGGCATGCGCCAGTATCTGCGGCTGGGTGAACGTCGGTATCTGCACCAGGGATTGGTGCTGGTCTGCCTGGAACGCACCCAGTGTGGGCTGGGCTAGCATGGTCTGCGTGGGCAGCATGGACTGCAGCTGTTGCAGCGTCAGTGGCTGTCCCAGGACTATGGCAAACGAGGGCGGCGACATCATGCGTGGCGGTGCCAGAAAGATGTTGGGCCTTGGCCCCAGGTTCTGTGGAATTGCAAGCGTCGGGGTGCCAGGCGGTCCTGGATGTCCCCCATGGGGCCTGGGCCCCGTCTGAGGTCCCAGGGTCAGGCCCGTGGCATGGGGTGGCTGCAGGGCCAGCTGGACCTCCTGTATCTGTCCGAGAGAGCTCTGGGTCTGCCCCAGTGCGCCTTGTATCAGAATCGGGCTGTGGCCCAGGCCCGGAATGTACTGGTTCAGCAGGAAAGTGCCGTGCGCAGGTCCAGCCGGAAACATGCCCGGCTGCGCTGCCGCGGGGTTCCCGATGAGCAGTGGACTCCCCGTGTTGAGCCCCATCGCGGCTCCGCGCTGCACCGTGGTCGCAGGCTGCGGCGCCGGTACAGGCGTGGGCCGCGGTGTGGCCTTGTGCTGGGTCGCCCAGGGAGACTGGGACCGGGTGGTCGCCGCTGCCGAAGGCGTCGTCATGTTCGCGCTGCCGCTCGACAGCTTGGGCAGGATCTGTGGCTGTTTCGGCTGGATGAGCCGGGGGGCACCAGAGGTGCGAGGACTGGGGCTGGCCGAAACTACCTGTGCGACGCCGGGTCTCGACGCAGGTGCCTGCTGCGGCGCCACGGGCAGAGGGGCGACGGTGGCAGTTGCTTTGGTGGTTGCCGGTGTCGACGCCGACGATGAGGGTAGGCTCTGGCTCCACGAAGGCACGGCGCTGGGGCCCGTCGTAGACCACGAAACAGAGACAGGGACAGGGTCGGGGAGCGGGGACGCCGAGTGTGGTCGGCTGCTGGCCGGGTAGGTGCGAGTGGAATGCGGCGAGGCACCCTGCAGGCCATTGCTGGCACCAGTGGCAGGTGGTTGAGCGGCAGGGGGCACCGTCGAGGAGCTGACCAGCAGCTGCGGCGAGGAGGAGGCCGAGACGTCTGAGCTGGTGGTCGCGGAAACGGCGAGGGCCACGGTGTCGCGTGCCGTCGCTTTCCTCTCGTAGGGAAGGTCAGTCGCAGTGGGGAAGTCTTCTACCTCGCGGTCGTGATCAGGTGCAGGAGTGGATGTTTCTGCGACCGGATCAGGTGTAGAAGTAGTCGAAGCCGGGGTACCGAGGTAGCGGTCAATGGAGGGCTGCGGACCGGTTCGTACCTTGCTCTGCGACGCCTGGGAAACCTGCCTGGTGCGGGTAAACGGAAGCGGACGGTATGTGAGGCCATGTCTAGCAAGCACCGCCGAGCAGAGGTCATCGTAAGGCTGCTGGCTGGAGGTTGAAGTGCCAGAGAGATGACGCAACTCTGCCGGAAGGGCGTCTTGAAGAATGGCGTGCATCAGCAGCTGGTCCGTGATGCCATTCACCGCAAGAACAGCGTCGAGCTGCATAAACCATACCTTGGGGTAAGTTGATTGGTACGGCGGCACTGGTGGGCAGAGTTGGGGGAACATGGCCTCGGGCCGCTCGGCGAAGGGCGTGTTCTCCGGGTCACCAATGTAGCGGCCGAGAGAAGAGACGACGCGAGACGACGTCGAAGGCGGCCGATGGGGCCGTGCCGATCTCGCCACTTTATTCTACGCCCGAAGCGGAGCCACGTCGGATACCAGCGTCCGCCACGCCAGGCGTGTCAACTCGTTCTAAATCTCGCGCAGCTCGAGCTAGCATCAGCTGCGCGAGAGGCGCGGCGCGGTGATGAAGAAATGATGATGGTGATGATGGCGCTACATGCTCTCGGAACTCCATGCATGCTTTCATGACGCGAGGACGCGCTTTGCTGTTACATGCAGCATTCAGTCATAGCCTCCTCTATAACTTTGTGCCCGAGCGGTCGGTCCCTCAGCGCCGTCCCCCGAGCTATTATGGGATGCGAGCGCTCCTGGCGGAGCGCCGAGGCGCAAAACGAGAGAATGGATGGCAGCTATGGAGAAAAAACCGGCTTTGAGTAACTACCGAAAGGGCAAAAATGAAATAAGGAGGGAGGCATTTTACGATAATTCAAGGGGAAGCGCTTTACTGTTTGAAGCGAGATCGGGTTGCCTTAGAACGCGTAGTTATAAAGCAAGATTCAGTAAAGAAGAAGAACAATGCACATGCTGCGGGAAAGATAAGGAAACGGCGGAGCATGTTCTGATTGAATGTGGAGATATCCACCCAGGTGTACTCCTGTATCCGTCAACTGAGCTCGTAATGGTTCTAAATTCTCTAAAGAATTACGCGGAAGTTTTCCTCGCAAGAGCGAGAAAGATGAATCAGCCACTGAAGGCTGCCGTTGACAACGCCGCGCAAATACTACAGAAACGTGACAAACTCAAGTGCTCGACCCCGGGACATCATAAAAAACTTTTGGAGGTTGTGCTCGTGAAGTTTCTCCGCCCACTTTTTCTGAACTTCGCATAAACGCAAGCGTGCATAGGCCGCGTCGTCTGCTGTTATTATGGGATCGGTGCGGCATCTGGCGGCGAGCGCCAAAACTATAAGGGACGGATGGCGCGTATGTATTTAGCGCTAATGCGCGGGCACAAAAAAATATAGGAGGCTATGATTCAGTATTTCTTTTGTCGAGCTACACGATAGGACATGGCACAGCGCTTATAAAACGCTGCGCAGTGCGCCATGTCCATTTATACTCTATGAATGGGTCTTGGTGCTGTCAGCCACAATGATTCTTCACATCCATTTGCCAGTGCGCAAAGTTTTAACACAGTGAAAGTGCATGCAGAATATATATATATATATATATATATATATATATATATATATATATATATATATATATATATATATATATATATATATATATATATAAACCCGCTAGCAGCATCCGCATCCACACGGGCGCTCGCACACGCATGTTTTAATGCCGGGTACCCCTAACTGCCTATGGCATGCGCACGCTACACGCTATCGCGTTTCTTTGAACTCACCGTCGCACCTGTGGAGAATACATAAGAACCCAAGAGCTCACGTACGCAAGCCGCTTGGAGCCGCCGCACTGAAACTCTGTATTGATAGCCTGTTTCACTCCTGCAAGGGCTGTGTGCCGCAAGGAAAACATAAAGGGGCAAACGTCCTCCGGCTAGCTCTTACCTCGAATTTTCACTGACACCCAACGCTGCTTTTTCTTAAACGCCGATGACGCATCGATACCAGAATTTGCCATGAAAAATTACCAAGGAAGCACCGGTAATTACCAAGGAAGCACCGGTAAGGAAGCACCGGTAAGGAAGCACCGGTAAGGAAGCACCGGTAAAGCTGCACAGCTATTCCTGTTTAAGGAGTTTTTGAACACTCATAAGGAACCAAATGTAATGCATCCTGTCTATTGTCGCTAAAGCTATCGGTATGTATACGTTGCGTACTTACAAACCCGCGTTAGTCTTGCAACAACGCGTTCGCATGCACGCGCTGCAACAGCGCAACACGCTCCCATGCGCTGCAAGCAAGGGTGCAAGTCGAGCACACGAAACTTCGGTGGTCGAAGCCCCGCAGCGGCTTGCGCTTCGCCTTCCCATACTGCCTTGCGCCCGCCTTTGGCGCGTGCGCTGGAAGCATACCGCCAAAAGCTCTCATTTCGGAACTTTGCTGCCTAGCACTTTGCCCTCGTTGTTCAGTGGTGGTCAGTTGTGCGGTTGACTGTGCGGACCATTCTAACCGTTGACAGCCGGCAGATTCTGCTACGGTATCGTGTTGGAGATTGCATGTGATCTTCCAGTTTTGCCTGTCAATTCTGTTGAGCTTTTCGCGTTATAGTTAGTTCGCATTTATTTCTCTGTTTAAGTATGCTTGAAGTGTTCGTGTGCGGCTGCTGAAAAGCCAACTCTAACATTACCCGTGCCCTTGTTGCCGGAGATTCAATGTTGAAGGACCTCGCAGGGTCTTCCACATTGAGCTCCAGGACAATGTCGAGGTTTGTTATTCAGCGGTGTGCGAATCGAGAAATGGTTCTCTTTAATTGCTCATTCTCTGGCAGATGTGCACGTGGTCGTTCTTCATGTTGGCACTAACAATTTCGGTGAAGTACCCCTTGTGCTAATTGCCAGGTTTTGATCACTGATCTCCAGAGATTTTGATGTCAATCCGTGTGGTAGTGTCTGGAATTCTGCCGAGACAAGCAGTTTGCACAAGTGCCAGTGGGCGCTGTGTGTCGGATAATTGGAGGCGGTCAACACGGATGCCGGGGAGACGAATGCCATTTTGCAGGCTCTGTGCCACAAAAACGGCTACGGTTTCGTGGACGGCACACGCGAGCTGATGGGGATGCTGAAGGCTGACGGCGTGCACCCGACGAAACGTGGTAGCCAGGTAAGCAATTAATGTGGATGTTACATAGGGGCTAGCTGCCTAGTCGGTAGCAGCTGCGGACAATCAAAGTTACGGGTTAGCGACGAGTCAACGACACATATTGCAATTGTTGCATTTAGAAGGGACGAATTCAATCCTCCAAGAAAACGCAGGTGTGCTTGCAGCGCTACAGTTCACGTGCTTCATTGCAAGTGCTCGCGAAAGATAAGGTTAGGTGAAACTAGGCGTGTGTAGCTGTGATAACCGTCTTACGCATAATTTTCGCGCAGTGTGGTACCGCGCGGTGAAGGCCACGTAAACGTGGACGTTGGAATATTTAGTTAGCGGCATTCCGCTACAACCTTTTTCGTTTTTTCCCGAGTTAATTCATTATGTTGGCACTGCAGGTCCACGGAAGACCTTTGAACATAAGTTGCATGCTTAGATCGTCGGAATCGAGCTCCTGCCTGTTGGTCATGTTTTGCACATGTAGAGCCTTCCGAAATGATTTGATTAGAGTGAAATCACACGTGCAGTGGGACTATTTGCGACTTTGGCAACCAATGATATAGGCGGGTTTTACTGTGTGTTCATTACCGCAGTATATTCGAGAGGCGCCAACGGGTAAGCTCACTGGTGCACAGCCCTTATGCAACAGCAGCTCCTTTACTCAGAAGTGCAGAATAAGCAAGCTGACAAGAACTACTAAGGAGGCCAGTTAGGTTACCTCCCCTAGGTGCATTTTCTCTGCCATGAGTTGACAAGCATCTGGTGTAAATGTGAATTCCCTATTGTGCATCACAAGAGAGATTAATACTACTATTACTGTTATTGTTACAAACACAGATCATATTTCATCAAACCCATTTTAGCCCATTTTATTCCCTTAATTGTAATTATGAAAATTATATGTCTAATATGCCTTACTTGTTTCCAAAACAGGGCAGTAATGTCTGATATGTAAAGTGAAAATTCTGCAAGTCATCCATGTAATTGGGTCATAATACACCGAACGTCCCAGCCATTTTGGCGACCATCTCAAATGTATTCGAAAAAAAAAATCTTGCTGATTCACTGCATTGAAAACAGTGTACTGGTAGAATTTTTCTGAGAGAAAAAATTTTTTGGTCACGTGGCTGCCTTCCGAGTTACCTGAAAATGTCATTTGGGTCTTGTTTGTGGAAATTTTTTCTTAAGTACCGCTCCTTCTTTCTATACCAAATTTGGTCTACATGTTAAGCAAAGGTGCTTGTGCATAGTCTTTAAAGCTCAGTAATATTAGTGCAATTTTACTCACGCATACGCCTCCAAGAATGTAGCCAAAATGTCTTATGTTTGCAGTTTTTTTTATTGCAATACTGCAGTTTGTAAGAATACCTGTGTAGTGAATACTGACTCTACAAAAAGTGTATTTTAAGCAAAAATATTGTTCGATCTCTCATGCAGATAAAGTTTAAAAAAAACAAAAATTTCACAAAATTGTGATTTTTTTTATATTCAGATGCCATTTGCACCCTGCGGTGGTCAAATTGAAAGTCACCTCAATTTTTAAATCAAAAGTAAATCAGCACTTCTTTTCAAATGGCAAAGCTCATCATTAAATTTTTTGTTTTAAGGAAGAAAATAATTTTGAAACTTTCCTATTGACGCCAATGTGGAATTTCAAAGCGGCAGCTGTCCTATTGACGGCAATGTGGAATTTCAAAGCGGCAGCTGTTGTATGACCAGGTTGGAGGATGGGCTCGAATGGGAAAGTTCAAAAATTACTTTCTTTCCTGAAACGAAAAATGTAATGAGGAAATTTGCATACAAAAATAACTGCTTATTTGCTTTTGATTTAGGTATAAAGGTGACCTAATTATAGCACCAGAAGGGGCAAATTTGAGTTTCAATATAGACAAAAAGGACGACTTGCAAAATTTGTGATGTTTTTCTCGTAATGTTTAGCTGCTTGAGAGGTCTGAAAATATTTTTTTCCTAAAAATATACCTTTTGTCGAGAAAGTATTCACTGCTCAGGTGTTCATACAAGCTGCAGTATTACAATAAAAAACTGCAAACATAAGACATTTCGGCTAAATTCTTGTAGGCATTGTGCCACCAGTAAAATTGCACTAATATTACTGAGCTTCAAACACCTTACACAAGCACCTTTGCTTAACACGTAAGCCAATGTTGGTATAGAAAGAAGGAGCGGTACTTTTAAAATAAACTTTTCCACAAACAACACCCAAACGGCATTTTCAGGAAACTCAGAAGGCAGCCACATGACCAAAAATTTTTTATCTCAGAAACATTTTAGCAGTTCACAGTTCTCAACGCAGTGAATCAGTATGATTGTTTTTTTCGAATACATTTGAGATGGTCGCCAAAATGGCTGTGACGTTTGGCATAGAATGACCCAATTGCGATTCTTTGATTGTTTCGGCACTAGATATACTATCTGGTACAGACAAAAGGTGTATTAATGCCGATGTGCTAAAGAGAAAGTCAAGCTAGCCCAAGAACAGGGAAGGGACTGCTATTTATTTGGAGAAAGCGTGTAAGAATGGGTTACAATAAATTCCTGTTGTGGGATGCTGTGTGACACATTACAAGAAACTAATACCGGGGAGTCCACATAGCCCCTAAATTAGATGATGAGAATCAGAGAGATGAATCAACTTTCATTGAGCCCAACTATGTTGGTGGTGTACACAGGCACCAGACGAGGTGGTTCACTGGTTACAGGGCCCATATGTTCTCAGCAGATCCTGGCCCTTGCTTGTCAGTGCAAGCCGAGCTGGTAGGAGGGGATTGGATATCAAGGTCTCCCACGCCAAAGAGGTTGGGTATTGAGAGTGTCAGGGGAAAGGGAAGGAAGGGGGGTGTTGAGTTCTGAGCACTCTGCCAAGATAGGTGGCAGGAAGCCTTTTTCTCTTTTGCAAAACGGACTAAGCGTGGCATGTTTCGCAGGGCACATGCAGTTTATTTCATTGATTTAACCTCAGGGTGCATAAAGGCCTTACAGAGAAGTAGGGTTATACAAAAACAAAAAAGGCAACAAACACAACATAGCAATACAACATAATAATGAAAATACATGCTCAAACAGACTAAGTTACAATAGGCAGAAGACGTAATCCGTTAGTGCAGCCTTGAATAATGACGCATCCTCCATGCAGGCGATAGAATGCGGAAGGCGCCTCCGCTCAGTGCTCGTTCTAGCCAAAAAGGAGTCTGAAAAAAATAAGTGCAGTAAAAAAGGAATGAAAACCTTAAATGAAAAACGAATGAAGATGCAATGATACGTATGAAAATGCCGAGAGGATTTTCTGTTTAAGTGAACATTTATGGTAGCTGATCTTTTGAAAAAGAAATACACGAGACATTTTTCTTCGAAGTTTTAAATTTGTTAGTCCAAGGTCTGATTTCGTCAGTGAAATGCTAGCTGAGCGGGAATGATTTGAGTGTGTGAAACGTGCTGAATGTTTCTGAACTGATTCAATTATAGTTGTTAATACCTTTTGACCAGATCCCAAAGATGAGCAGCATATTCCAGCTAGGGTCTAATTAATGTATTGTAGAGTTGTAATTTTGAATGACATGAAGCGTTGGAAAAACTTCTGCAAATGTACCAGAGAGACGTACGCGTATCCACCGATGGGGGAGCAAGGGGGACGCGAGCCCCCCCCCCCCATTAAGAAAACTTGGGGGGCTGAGCCACCCCACTTTCGAAAGTGGTTACTCTTGGCTGCACGCTGGGGAAACGAACAAGTAAAGTGTAATTATTTATCACAACAGCATTTACTCAATTGTGTTTCTATAGAGGGCCGGATAGAGTCCAGACCATTTACTCACCGCATAAATCGCTCACCGCACTTCAAGACACACTTAATGCAGATCTTAACAACGTGCATTCATGGTGTAGAAATAACAAACTTCAGATTAATCCTACTAAAACAACTTTCGTACTCTTTCATAGCCCACAAACTGTGGTTTCTTCTTCCATAACTGTCTTGCTGGATAATTATACTTTACTGGCATCTGACAATGTTAAATTCCTTGGTGTTACTCTCGATAAACATCTTAAATACAATAGTCATGCCAATTCACTTATAAAAAGGGTTTCATTTGGTATCCGCATTATCATTACAACACGTGCATTTTTTCAACCTCATGTTCTCATCTCACTTTATCATGCTTATATTAATAGCCATTTATCATACTGCTTATCATCATGGGGTAACACATACGCCATTCATTTCAAACCGCTTCAACGTCTTCAAAACCAGGCGATCAAGTTAATGCCTTTTAGCCCATTCCATTGCCATTCTCTACCTATCTATCAACATCTTCGAATCCTACCCATTCAACAATTGTTTTATCATAGATGGTCGCTCATCACATACCGTCTCATTCATCGCGAAATATCACTTGATAATATTCCTTTCCATATCTTCGTCAACAAGAATAATACCAGGTTTTCAGAGCGTAATAACTTCCTTTTATCTAAAATCAGATCAAACTATGGCAGATACACAGCACGCTTCTTTTGTGTTCATCTTTGGAATAATATCCCTCTTCATGTTAAGTCGTCTCATTCATTGCAGTCTTTTAAACATAATATGAAAAGCATACTGTTACTTGAGCCCCTTGTTCATTTGTAATTAAACATTTTCATTATTACCTCTACGTTTTCAATTCCTGCTTTTATGTATTCTTGTAGTTTTGTATAATGTTGTTCTGGTAAATTAACTTTTTCGATTTGACTATTTATTGTCCTGTGTTGAATGCATTTTTTATTTTTGTTTGCACTTGCAGCTTTTGCTGCTGTTACTTACCTTTTATGTACCCCATTAACGATAGGAGGTCCCCCTGACGGTTTCTTACTTTGGGACCTCCTGACACTGTATATATTATGTGAGCTCATTTTTTTTGTACTCATGTACTCAGCAATGAATAAACTTGAACTTAAACTTGAACTATAGGAGAATAAAATTGTTACGACGATATGTTACAACATAGTGTAATCTTGCCCCAACATTTCTGCTTTGATGATTTTCCTTGTAGGTTCATATATATATATATATATATATATATATATATATATATATATATATATATATATATATATATATATATATATATATATATATATATATATATATATATATATCCCGGGTGACGAGTGAGGTAGGCTTCCCCGCCCACTCACAAAAGAATTGGTACGCCACTGCAGAGAGATCTGTTAGCATTGTTAGTGATGTATTCGATGTGTGCATGCTATGAAAGGTTATTGGCAATCGTAATTCATGATTGATGATTGATATGTGGGGTTTAACGCCCCAAAACCACCATATGAATATGAGAGACGCTGTAGTGGAGGGCTCCGGAAATTTCGACCACCTGGGGTTCTATAAGTGCACCCAAATCTGAGCACACGGGCCTACACCACTTCCGCCTCCATCGGAAATGCAGCCGCTGCAGCTGGGATTCGAACCCGCGACCTGCAGGCAATCTGAATTCCCGAGGTATTTATATAATGTTACCTACTCGAGGTTGATGTTATTGATGGCATAGCCGAAAGATTTTGTCGAGTGAAGGTGATGCAATAAATGCATGATTTAGCATTTATAGTGGGATTTAAGAACATAAGCCGTTGCGAGCAGTTGCTTTTATGTTATCCAAGTCAGATTGAAAAATAGAGTTATCATGCTGATTAGTGATTTCATGGCATAAAACACAGTCATTAGCAAATAGTTTAGTGGGACTATTAATTACTGTAGATAAGTCATTAATGTAAATTAGAAATAACAATGAGCCGAGGACAGAGCCTTGAGGGACTCCTAACTTTACATCACAACAAGGGGATGCTGCATCAAGTTGCAAATTGAGTATGGTTATCCAGTTCAAGATGCTAGGGTCAATGTTAAGAATACTTAGTTGGAGAAGTAGTAAGCGATGAGACACCTTTTCAGAAGCTTTAGCAAAATTTAAAGAAAAACTGAATAATATGACCTTTGTCAAAAGTAGAGGAAATGTTATGGTTAAACAATATTAGTGTTGTTTCGCACGGGTAGTTCTTGCGAAACCCTTGCCGAAATGAAGTAAAATAAAGAGTTTGATGTGAGGAAGGAAACGAGATTAGTAAATAGGGTGCGATGCTTAAGCGATCCTGCCTGCGCTCAATGTGGCATCATCTGCTGTTGCCTGGCCAGTTTGGGCTGCGGTTCTGGCAGTTTGCACCATTCCTTTTGGTGTAACCGGGTAATGTCTCGAAGGCCGTTACCCGGGTGCAGTAGCTCTTGCTGTTCTTGCTCGGCCCAGGTTAACATTTCTCAGACATGGTAGTCAGCGATGATGTTGCCTGCTACCTGTGAGTGAGCCGGAACCCACACAAGCTCTAGAGAAACATGAATTTAGTAACATGGTATGTGAGGCACCACAAATGTCTGTGCGCAGAAATTTCTGAGCTTTTTTTTTTTCAACTATTGCAACTGCTGTACAGTCGAGCTCCTTAATGTCTGTTCGTTGTCACAATTTCTTTGCAGCGAGAATTGAAAAATATGGAAATCTTGCAGTCACACAGCACAATTAAAATTTATTTAAGGTTGTTGCTGACCTTGTTCTGTTTCATATAATGACATTGCTTTGAAGGAGTTTGATGGCTGACTGCTTAATGCGATTTGCATAGCTTCAACATAGTCGTGGGTGCTGAAGAATGTGCGAGCGTTGTTAAAAGCATCAACAACTCCACCCAAACTTGCCTTGCCACTTTCCTCGCTCTTGTTGTCATCCTCATTTTTCTTTGCGCCTAGTCGGAGAGGTGTGCGAACACCCCTCCGATATACAAAATAAGCTCATCTGATTTAGTGGCCTATTGAGGCACGGGATGGCTGTCAGATGCAATTGTAAATGCAGCGCAATTTATTATTTCGCGTCAGTTTCCTGGTCTGTGCAATTATCAGAATGTTCATCTTGGGGAGAGCTTGAAATTTATGAAGCGAGGCAACTTTATTCAAATTCTGCATACTCCTTGGCTTTGGGTTACATTGACAAATTATGGTGCCCCTACAAACAGCGTTTTTTTTGTATGATTCGTTAGACCAGGACATTATGCCAAGTGTAGAACCTCAAGTTATGAACATAATGAGTCTAGCTTCTAACACTCTTATCATTCACGCTAAGGCAGTACAGCGTGAAGAGAACTTTTATGACTGTGGCGTTTTTGCCATTGCTAATACATTCACCATTGCATGTGGCGTCGATCTGTGCACCGTTGCTTTTGATAAGACCTTAATGCGCAGGCATTTAATATCATGTCTTGCAGACAATGAGATGGTGCATTTCCCTATTGCTACAATGCAAGTGCCCAGGGTAAAACCAAAATCAAGTTGCTTTTTTCTTCCAAAGTAACATTTTATGTTTAAACCATTAAAAAAATCAGCCTTAAATTGAAACCATGTAGTTCTATAGCTGCTGATTTGAGACCTTTCTATAGATTCCAACTCTAGGTTATTAATATACTCTGTCATCCTCATTACCATGCTTAGTTCTTTTGCTTAACAAAGAATTTTAAAATAACATTCTTTGGTCCGTGTTATTCAGTGAAATAACTTTCAGCAGGCGTTATTTATCCAGAAAATAATGCGAACCATTATACTATATGCACCTTGCTTTTAAAAACTAAGTGGTTTGAGAAAAAGTAAATAAATTTTGATGCCCATCGGCCAATAAAATGATTTGTGTAAATAACGCAGGCCAGAAAATTATTACTTTTGTGGTATATCTTAGGGACCATGAGCATCCTAGCATGTTGACACCTTTTTAGATGTTTAAGTATACAAATGTATGAAACCTTTTGAAGGGGCCCCAAAGGCATACTGTTGGTGCACTGTTTGTGGTGCACTGTTTGTTCCGTGCTAAGAAAATGCCTTGTTTAAAAAGAAGTTATATATTAAGTGGTCGGCATGCTACAACTGGTATTTAAACAACTTTCCAAGTAGGTCCTCTTGACATTTTGTCCCGTAGGTGGCGTGAAATACAGTAGTAGCAGGCGTGGTAGACGGAAAGTTTAGCTATTATAAGCAGACACCAGTCAGTAGCTTTGGAGAAACTTCTGTGGCACAGGTAGGTAATTTGAGAGAACTTTCACTGCCCCCCCCTCCCCCCGTTTTTGAAGGATGATTGAAGCTAGCCATGAGTCTTGTCGGCGGCTCTTAGTTCAAAGAATGAAATAGAAAGAACCAAGCAGCATTTCATACCACTTTCGGGTGCACGTTAAAGAACCCTAGGTGGTAGAAATTTCCTGAGCCCTCCACTACGGCGTCTCTCATAATCATATGCTGGTTTTGAGACGTTAAACCTTACATATAAAAAAATAAGCATTTCATACAAGATTTTAATGCGCTGAAATCATCTTTTCTACTGTGGACAGTTTCAGTAATCACTTTTCTGGGACTCGACTATGTCATTTTATAGAGTTACAGAGTTCGCAGTATATTGCATGGGTGCCTCGAGCCTTATCATACATTTAATTCTTTCTTGGTGAACTAAGCCCTGTAAATAATACTGACGTTTAGGCATTCTTAAACTTTCTCTCATCATTAGAACGGGAGAAATATTTTGCCTTTCGCGTCCCTTTCAGATGAAGAAGATTTGTTCCTTTGTGATTGAATGCATGACTTCATTTTCTAAGCTGTGCTATGTGGAAGCACATACTTCGGCAAAATAAAAGCTAATGCGGGCAGCTGGTGAAAATTTACTTTTCCAACTGTAAATAAATTTTATGTGATTATATTACAATGTAAGATGTTCTTAATGTATTGAGAAATAGTTCATATTCTGAACATTATCTGGAAAACAGCATGATTTCTAGTAAACAACTAAATGTTTGCTATGGCAAAGTTTGATTCCATTAGGCTGGCTGCAGTTTGAGGCAGCAGTTCAGCATGTCCTGTATTAGTTTCATACTGTCTAAGTCTCTGGGCGGAGCCTGACCGCTACAGAGCGCGTTCTCGGGTGGCGGATAGAGAAACGTTCCATGATGTGAAGTTGCACAAAGCTGCTTCATATCATGGTACAGGCAGTTATGGCCGCGGACCGACAGGCATATAGTCATGATTCATAATAGTAACAACCATACTTTTGCTGCTGTTAGTGGCCAGTGGTTTTTACACATCACCTGAAGTTAAGTCAGTGCATATACTTAGATATTGTGATGTGCGTGTAACATCAGTGCAGTGCTCATGTTGGTTACCATTCACGAGAACATAACAAGGACCTGTTGCCAGCCATCATGTCCTGGTCCTGACCTGCCTTTGGGAGGCTGGCTCAGCCGTCTAGGTTGGCGAGCGGGTTCCTGCTTCTGGTCACCAGCCACAATGGTGCAGTGACCAGCCACCATGGTGCATGCATGGGTAGATCTGTCTGATATAGAGTGTTAATGCAGGCTTGTTAATAGGTCATGAACTTGCTGTAAACAGCACTACAACTAGACAAAGAAAGAAGAAACAGAAGCTGCAAGGGACATCCTGTCTCTTGCAGCTCTATCCATCAGATATTCTGATCTCTCCGCTCACATTTGGATATTGTTTTCACACTATGACTGAAGCGCTTCTGTCCATGACGTATGCATGAACTGGGCTTCTCATCTGCTTCAGCCAACAAATACACCTGCAAAGAGTGAGTCTGCCACTGTGGATGACACCAGCATTGGAACTACTAGCGACTGTTTTTGTTTCAAATGTTCAGCAGAACTTCATTTAATTACAAAGCTTTGCTTGTCTTAGTAGTTTGGTAATGGGTGCAGTTTCAGTGTGGTTGTCTTGCTTTTATTCAAAATTACTTTCGTTTTAAATGTGTGTCATTTGTGTGTAAACAACTGGCTCATGCTTTCCTGAAACGAGACCCTGCCTCAGTAAAGCGATCCTGCATCGCAGGCATGATGGCAGAATGGCTGCAGCTGCTTCAATGCTGCCCAAGGATGTAGTGTTGATGTTTGAGAGCAGCAGCCATAGCCCGGTAGAAAAAGTGGAACTTATTTAAACTCACTCAAGAAATACGTTTCACCATGGAAACTCACCCAGACTCAAATTGACTGAAATTTAGCTCAACAGAACTAATTGGGACTCGCTAAACTGTTTGTCAACCACTCTCACTCAGGCTCAAATCTACCAACATATTACTCAGTTTGGCACGCTCAGACTCGTGATTTGACCTGTGTCTGAGTGAGCAAACAGCTGTCACTAGTCGCAATCCAATAAGAATATTTTTATGAAATATGCAGCTCACATAACAAATTTTTGCCATGAATGTCCCGTGAGCGAGTTTGTGAAGAGAGGTCTTGGCGACCCCCTTATCTCCTAACTTGCGCCTCTGTTCAGTAGCCGCATGAACGGTTGTGTGTTGACGTATTCTTGAACAGACTTGATTACTAATGTAAGCAAATACGACGTCGATAGTTATGCAAATACGCGGGTATATAGGAACATAGATTAGAAATAAAAAGGTGGTGCTCACTAAGGCTCACCCAAGCTTAGGGTTGAGCTTAGGGCTCACCACCTCAGACTCGCAAATATTTTACTCACTCGGATTCTAGCTCATTAAAATTTTCCTTAGCCAGACATACTCTAACTCAAACTCATGTAATATTACTCAGCTGTACTCCCTCAAACTCACGACTAGATCATAGTCCAAGTGAGCCTGGCCCCAGTAACGTCCAACGTGCCATGCTCGAATCAGCCAATCGCTGATACAATGGCTGTGATGAGTAACTTTTGAGCTTGTAGCGCAATTTGTCCAGTGAAAGGAAAGCAATTTTCAGGTGAATTTGAACGTTTATTGAAAAACTCTAGCCTCGTGCTGCGCAACAATAATTGGCTCACGTGTTCTCAGGAGTCTTGACTACCCAATGGCCGTGTTTTCCGACCATATTCAATAAGTGTTGCAGTGCCCCTTAAACTTTAAAAAGGTTTTGCGGCAGTGCAAATTATCTTGGATAGGTGCTTTCACGGCATAGCACACATTGTTGCAGTGAAATTACCTTTACAGGAGGTTATGTGCAGATCAATGTTAACTATTTGTTCATTGCAAATATTCAAAATTTTCAATAACTTAAAATCAAGTCGAAGCGAGTTTGAATACTGTACTGTTCCTTCAAATATTTGAAGCAATCGATTATTTGCACAAGCCTGCTTTTTTAGTTAATACATTTGTCTTTTTTGCTCTCCCAATGCAATTGGTCGCTCCCCTTCGTTTTTTCTTTTTCTCCTCTTTCTAATGGTTCTCCCATCTTCTTTTTCACTCTTTCCTTTGCATCCTCCCTTGCCTTTCCCTCCCCCTATACTATTTAAGGCTAGAATTTATTCTGTTACCGTGCGTAAATAGCTGAAGAGTTATTATGCTCAGCTTTCAATTGTACGTTCGCTTGTTCGAATAGTGCCTCGGGTTGAGACGTCCCCCGCTACGCCACCGATTACCAAAGAGAGGGAAGAACACTCAACCCTTTTTCTATCCGGTTCCCTCTTGGCTACGTGTCTCAATCACTTCCCACATACAGGAATTCGTGCTGGGGTCGGGAAGTAAGAGACGCTACGACCTGTTTCTGTTTACTGATTCATTAAATTTAATACTAACTGCAAACATTGTATACCCGCGTACATGAACAACTACACAAAATTATGACACATGATTTAAACACTCGCGACGCGTGAAACAGGATACATAAGCAAAGTAACGGTGGCAATACAAGGGTGCCTCAATACAGAGCAAATACACGACGACACAAATGATAAAGTGATAACTTAATAAAACCGCGCAATGTCTCAACACGTCACCTCCCTTTCCCGCAAAGCTAATCTAAATAAGGTGCATAAAGTCCGTTTCACGAAAGGTTCATGTTGACGGGGGCCTCGGAGCTGGCTGCTCGAGTCGGGGCTCAGGGCTTCTTCCTGGGGTCATTGTCCAATTCGTCAGCGTCTTCATCGTCTTTGTCATCGTCGCCTTCGTCGTGCCTCACAGTGATTTCCATCTTAGTCTTCTCTCGTAACGTTCCATTCACTCGACTCCTATCCCTAGCTCATTTCTCATCGTACCGTCCTTGCCCCAGTCATCATCTCATCGCCTTTCATCGCTATCTCTTCGCACCGTTATCTTCCATTTCCATCCCGTCTCCCTACCATCTCGAGCTCATCGCATCGCATCTCTCCAACCCCCTCGTATTGTCTCGTAGTCCCTTTTCGTAGGACCCGACTCCGCCCTACCGGGACACCAAACCAGTCTCCACTCCACGCGGCATATTTTCTTGTCAGTCGGAGTGTGTCGTCTTCGACGGCCGCTCCCGTGGCCCATACCAGTAGAAAACCCTCTCCTAAACAAATCCGAGCAAGTAACAATGTACAAACTCAAGCCTCAGGGAGAGTGATGGGCGAGCCGTCCGAAGACACTTTAATTACGGGTGAACAATGGTCCCGATGCTTCCGGTACATGGTGAGCCGATGTCCAGAGCAAGTCTCAACGTTTCCATAGGCCCGTTTACATTGACCCGACGAGGGCGCGTTGAGTCGAAATAAACAGGTTTTCTAGACTCGCCCTCCCCATGTATAAGCGGACGCGTCGTGGCGGAGAGTCGTCGCGGCGAGTCCCGTCGACCCGGAGACAGGGGGTAGGTTCACCGAACTCGCCGCGCTCAGAAAGGGCATGTATAACCGGTCGTGCTGAGTTGACGGCTCGTGACCTCTCCCGCCCGTCGCGGTCTCCGCTTCCCCTGTCCCCATCGCTCCGACGTTGCTCTTTCTCTGTCGGCCGGTACGCGCGCGCTAGGCACGATGACATCTTCGCGGGCTCCACGCACCATGTGGACAGATGATGAAATAACGACGTTGCTAGCTTTAGTCAACGAGAAAAAACTGAGTGATTTGCTCGATAACAAGCGGCAAAAAAATAAGGACATATTCATGGACCTGGAAAGATGTTTGAAGGAACAGGCCCTGACGTGGACGTGGGAGCAAATAAGGACCTGTTGGAAGAATTTGAAGAAACGCTTACGTAAGCCGATAGAAATTTTACTCAAAAATGTATATTGCATTCCAATTGAAATTACAAGCCCTCAGATTAAAAATTCATTGTGTAAGGATCTCACTGTCCAGTCCAAAAGCCACAGAAATCAGATTAGCCAAAGAGGGTGAGCGTATGAGGCAAGAGGAACACGGTGCACTTAATTGTGGTGGAACTGTACACTTTGTTCCAACAATTGATGAGGGTCTTTAGTCATTTTCATTTAACAACTGCTTATTGTTTTCAATTTAAAATTTTCAACGAGGTTCAGGGCGCCGCTTAATTCGTATTAGCGACAAGCCAAGACAGCCATCGCGGTGGCGGAGCGACAACTGCGTAAACAACCGCAGCCCACAACGGCGAGAGCGCAGGCTTGGAGGAGCGGAAACCGGTACCGGAAGACGGGCTTTCGGCTCGACGCAAAGCGTCGCTGCGATCACCGCTCACCTCAACTCGTCCGTGCGAGTTCATATAAACTCGGGCGCGTCGAAGTAAGCTGAACCCGCCACTCAACTCAGGCCGCCCCCGTCGCGTCCATGTACACGGGCCTCATGTAGCTCGGTGTCTCCCGCGAAATTCTCCGTAGCCGCCGCTTCTTCGTCATTCACCGCCGTGGGCGGCCATCCGCGCTGAACGCAGTAATGAGCCCTGGAGCCACGGAGGCTGACGGAAAGTCCTACTGGACCCGGCACAAGCGCTGCGGCCGCGTCGCATTCCCCGAACCAACAAAAGGTGCTCTTCTGCTCCCCCATGCCACAAATCTGAAGGGTGCGCGCCGATTATCTCCACCGTACACTGTCACACGGTCTGTAGATGACAAGGCGCCGCCCGGTCCTCGTGTTTGCGCGGGGGAGCCCGTGAGAATAGTAGAAATAATCATTCTGGTACTTCACTCCGGAATGCCCATTCGTTACACCGAAGGTTTTCTTTTCCTTTTTTTATGCGTGGGTTGGAGAAACGAACGAAAACATCTTGAAAGGAGCGGGGTTCAGTCCGTGTTTGCGGGGACGTCAAAGGGTAAGCAAAAAAAAACTAAGAAGTATTTTTGTTTTCTTTCCTTCCGCTGCTAAAAAGTGGTTCATTGCAGATGGGACCCGTCTTCTAAAGCTGCACAGGCTTGGAGGTGCCAGTTAGCTTGCTAGTATCCATTCAAATGTTATGACTGGCAGTGCAAGGACCCATTCTGCAATAGACAGACGCTCATTGGCGTACCTGCCAAATGGTGTACGCGTCCAGCAGAAACGCGAGAGGTGTCTGGGTGTGCTGCAGGGAACACGCATCAGCGTTGCTGGGACAGACAGTTCGCATTTGAGGAGAGGCGCATGCACGGAGCGAGGATATAAAAAGCGCGTTGCGTGTGCTCTCAGGGCTCTCTCTGTGGCCTTCGTTACGGCCAGTCCTGTCTCCTGTAAAAGCGCATCTCGACGCCTTGTGGTTTTTACACCTGTAAATATGTATATAAATCGTGTGTTTCTCTCATCAAGAAGCCTCTCAAAGGTGTCTCCTTCCCCGGCACCTGGGTGAAAGCCTGTGCCCCTAACCTCGGTCACATCAAGGCGTGCTTCCCAAAAGTATCGCTGTTGTATGTATTGTGTGCTCACAATTGACAACAATGAAGGCATGGCTAAACTTGTTGCTGGTTTATCATCAGCCTTCTTGCAATATGTGCCTGTTTCAAAAATATGAGGGCTAGGTTTTCTTTACTTAAAGTCCTAATTCGTTCGAGATAAAACTACAGTGAATTCAAGACGCTCATGTTTGGAACATTTAAGTAGACTTTCCAGCTGCTCCTTTGCATAGTTGCCACTGCAATTGAGGCATCTGTTTTGGCCTTGTAGCAGCTTTTTTTATGCTCCCCCGCACATAATGAAGACAGCCAAGTCAATTCTGTATGCCACTCACTGTCTGTAGATTGTTGTCTACACAACTTGCTTCAATATTTCTATACTGTTGTTACATTTGGTTGTCACCAGGGTTTCCACCTTTTCTCAAACAAAAAACAGGCCTTTCAACGAGGGAAAGAGGGAGGACCGAGGATACCAGAAGATTAATGTCCAACAATAGACATCATGTCAGGTCTTTGGCATACAGTGCCATTTCAAAATAATATTGCTCTCCTTGAGTAAAATAAACTTGATATAAATGCAAAAATGGCCCACTGAGCTAACCTAATAGTCAGATTGCTGGCATAAAAATATCCATGGTTGGAATAATGCTTCGTTTTTCTCACTTAAAAAAGAAAAATTGGGAGACCCTTAAGGTTCGCTTTCAAGAATTGAACACGATAACGACACCTTGGCCCTAGTGCGTACTTCAAGCACTTGGTGCATGAAGTATTTTCGAGCTTGGTATGCACTCACTATGTGGTCTGAAGGAAATGTGTGCAGCAAAATGTGTGCGTTTTGTTATGGCTGGCCACCATTTAACTATGAAGTCCTTAAGATAATCACTTGTTCTGATGCCTGATTACAATGCACACATGTATCAAGAAATATTACTGTGATGTTACATACTGAATTGTGAAGGCAGTATACAGGACACATGTGTTTGCAAAGCCTAACGTTATTTTCACTGCATTTTAAAGCAGATGAAGTTATTGTCTCTGAATTTCCAAGCAGACGTGTGGATGTGTGGTAGAACGCTTGTTTGCCATGAAAACGTCCTTGGCTCGATCCTCCGCAAACTGAAATTTTTTATGACTTATTTTATTTGCATCTTTCTTGATTTTCCGGTTGCTCACAAGGTTCATCACTCACAATCAATGATGCCCACGAAGTTTTTTAAAACGATCGCGTTAAAACTGGCATAAAAGGGTAACAATGTATGACTGATTGAATAAGCTTTTACAGCTTATGCCAAATCACATTGGTGTGATTTTGGAATCCCAAGGTCCATTGTTAAACTACCAAATGTCATGGCTTTCACTTTTATGTCTATTTAGGGGTACAGCAAAAACTGGCCAGAAAGTGTAAATAGATATTTTTTTATTTGGAAACCTGCAGAAGTATGATAAAATCAAGCTCTCTTTCCCTTGAGTAATTTGAGTTGTATATGTATTTTGAAATGGTGTTTGAAAATCACAGCCGCCGTGTCATTGCACCGCTTCGTGGCAAAAGCTTAGTATCGAGTTCTAAAGAATTTCTGCGCGTTGCCTGCTGCAGCTCAGATAATTGTTAATCTGGTTTAAAACTATATAGTATATATATTGCATTCTCACTTTCAATTTTGCTTATTATGCAGTTCAACTTACCCTTCGTGGGTTCATCGATATTTTTCACATGGTAACAGCAATTTGCAGAACTTCATGCCTAAAAATAGTGTGACACAATCTTCACTAAAATATGGCCATCAATTTATGAGAACAAAAGTGGGACGCATGTGGCTCATCGACCCATGAAGCATCTTTGAATAAGTGGGGCAACACCTGTCACATTGTCTCATAAAGGCACTAAGCTGTAATTCTGCTGCCAAATTTCTTGCCCAAAAAGGCCCAATGGAAGCAGTACAGAGGAACACTTCTAAAACTGGGAAAAAATTTCAGTGAACCTTAATTTCACATGTTCTACACAATTCTGCGCCTCTGCCTGTGACATTGAGGCTAGCGGCTCTGTCCCAAGGTCTGCACATACACAAACCCTTTCAGCTTGCTCTTCCTTTCAGCTTGTGTCTGTCTTGTCGGTAGGTGTAGATAATATTGACACTCGATGAAGACAGAGGAGGATGGCCACCAGGGGGCTAGGGTGTTCTGATGTGCCTCGCATCAGCTCCGCGGAAAGTTGTTTGGTCTGGTGGAAATTGTGCAGTTACAGCAAACAACTCCTATAATCGCCTGCCTGAAGTTCTAGGGATCATCTAGACCACGACTTCAGGACTGTGAGTACGTTTTGGGACATTTTATGGCTATTTTAGTGTCGACTGCGTCACCGCCCAGCAAAGCCTAACGCTAACGGTGAACAAACGCGGCGGCTCGGCGGTGGCAGACGCCCCCGGCGTTCGCTTCAGAGCCCCGTTGTGGAGACGCGACGGCAATGGAGGTGACCGTGGAGGGTACTGAAATTACACCTGAAGAATTTATAACCGCTGACTGGATCACGAAAGTTGGAAAACATGTTAAAGAGCTGCGTGACTCCGCTAGAGGTGACAGACAGGGACGCCAAGATGGAAACGCCCGGGCAGAAAGTGGAGTCAAGCCCAGCGAAGACAGGAAAAGACGGCGGCTGCGAACGCAGCATACAAAAAGCTGGGGCACAAGATCGCGGAGCGCTCGATTGCGTCGTACCTACCGCGGTTGCCGGCGAACGACTACAAGATAATCATTCGTCTGAAGTGCGGGCTGGCGCTCACAAAAGTTCCGAACACCAGGCTCAGTGAGGCGGTGCGCATGGCTGCGCGAATTCCGTGGATTAAGGGACAAGAAAAGGAAGTGCTCATTGTTAACGACAAGCAAGGCACCCTGATTTTCAGCACTCCAGACATAGACACTGCCTGGAAGGTGACCAGGATTAAGTCTATCAAGATTGAAGGCAAGAACTACGACGTCACGGCGTACCTCGCGCCGCACGAGGATAGCGGGCGGGGTGTGGTGCGCGGCATCGACCCGAGATTGTCAGTAGAGGAACTGACAGAGGCTTTCGGCAACTCAAATAACCCGCCGATACTTGGTGTTAGGAAGCTGGGGAACTCAAGTTCAGTGGTGATCATCTGAAAAAATGAGACAGTGCCCAGGTGGATGTACTGTTACGGCGTACTGCTGAAGTGCGTGCTTTATAAGAAACGATACGAGGTGTGCTACCGATGTGGCCAGCTAGGACACAGTTCGGACGTGTGTATCAGCGACCATGTTCGCTGCCGGGAAGGCGGAATGACAGCTCCACCCGAGGACCATGCATGTGAGCCCAAGTGTAAGCTGTGTGGCAAAGGTCATCTGACAGCAGATCGGAAATGCAAGGAAGCTTTCAGGACCCCTTATACAATAAAGAAGAGACAGGGGGAGGCCTGGCAGCGAATGGAAGGAGAGGAGCGGAAGGCGCAAGACGCCGATCCACAAACGTGCAGAATGGAAGAGATCAAAGAGCGGTCCAGGAACCGGTCGAAGCGTCGGAGAGGGTCAAGAGGAAGAGCAGGTTCCTTCCCAAGACTACCGGAAAAACAAGAAGGAGAGCTGCCACCAATGACTGGTCCAGTAAACGAGGGGATTTCCGGCAGTGCTGTCCTCAACAGTGGGAGACCCACGTCGCCGAACCGCAAGGTAGGGTGGGGAGGTAGGGCCTCCCAGGATAAACGCGATCAAGAAATGTTAAACATTAAGGAAGAGAATCGCATGCTTAAAGAGCAGCTAGCAATGATGAGTCGGCAAATAGAGGAGCTTCAAATAGCTATTAAGTCGTCTAACACAACACCGGTTTCCCTACCACGAATGCCACAGAATCAAAATACAGAAAGGCCGGAGAAGCAGAGCACTACTCCGCCTCCAGCGAAAAAGAGGGCAAAAAAAGCGGAAAAGCCCGTAATAGATGAGAACGTAGAGACAGCGATAGACATGAAAATCGCGCAACTGGAGGCAAACATTGAAGCCAAATCTGCCCAGGATGATGAATGGCGTAAGGCCTTCGAGAAACGAATGTTCGAGATGTTTCAAAATCTGACACAGCAGTTGCATCAGCGGGATAATAAACTTACCGAGGAACTTAAAACGGAATTCGCGAAGAGGGATCGGGCGTATGAACAGCTCGCCCAAGAAGTATTAGGCAGGCCGATGAACCACCTTATTGGCAATCATGGCTCACAGATTCAGTAAAAACACCGTTTGGCAATGGAACTGCAGAGGCTTCACGCGCAAGCGTGCGGTTCTGCAGGAATTACTGAGGAAAGGGGATCGACCGGATGTTATAGCTTTACAGGAATGTGGGAGAAAGGCGACATTTCCGGGTTATAAATCCTACGCAAGCGAAGGCACGAGTACGCAGGTGGCCACCCTGGTCAGGCGAAACGTTACGGCGGTGCAGCATGACATTGGTAATGCACACATCGACCATGTTCTCATAGAACTAATACCCTTAAAATGAAAAACGCTAGCTTGTTCGTATTAAATATATACCGCTCTCCCAGACAAAGGCGATGCGACTTTGGGGATCGCTTCGCTTCTACGCGACGTAGGAGTAGGAACAACCCATTGTTGATCGTCGGTGATTTTAACGCTCAACACACGGCATGGGGATATAAGCAGGCTTCAATTAAGGGCAGGAAATTGCGGAATGACATGCAAACTCATAATCTGGATCTAATAACCGACCCGTTACAGCCAACGAGAAAGGGAAATAGTGTCGCGGTTGACACCACACCCGACCTTACTCTGACGGGGAGCGGCACTAGTGCCACGTGGTGCAACACAAACGAGGACCTAGGCAGTGATCACATGATCATAGAAATAGTAGTAGAGGGAGGCCCAGCAACACCTCGGAAACGAAGGGTAGAGGCCGTAAATTGGGACTCTTTCAGGGACCTCAGGGGCGACCCGACTCCCATTTCCGACATTGCCGAGTGGTGCGATGGGGTGTTACGTACTGTTAAGGAAGCCACTGAAGTGGTGGAAACCGAGGACGACAACGAAGTGGTAGACACGAGATTAGTAAATCTTTAGAAGAAAAAGAAAGCTTTGGAAAACCGAGTCCAACAGAGGAGATGGGATCGGAGTATCAGGAAACAAATAGCGGCTTTAAACAGGCAAATTGAAGAGCACGCCATCACGCTCACGAAGCAAAGGTGGGGGAACGTCTGTCAGGAGATGGATAAGAATATAAGTACTTCCGGGACGTGGCGACTTCTTCGTCAGCTTTTAGATCCGGAGAGCACGAAGACAGCGTCTAAACAGCATTTGGAATGGATGGCGCACCAATTTGAAGGCACTAGGAAGGAACTCTTAGAAGAAGTTCGGAGCAGATACATTAATCCCGCCGGATCCGAACCTCTCCCAGATTATGGAGGACGAGAAAACGCAGCCTTAGACGCCCTTATCTCCCTGGCTGAGGTGCGAGCGGAGATTAATCGGCTAAGGACTAGATCAGCGGCAGGGTCGGACACAGTGACCAACAAAATGCTCCGTAATTTAGACCATAGATCCATCGCTAACCTAGCAACGTACATGCAGGAGTGTTGGGAAAAAGGGACGATACCGCAGGAGTGGAAACTCGCAAATGTTATTTTCATTCCTAAACCAGGTAAAAAACTACGTTTCGAGAATCTTAGGCCGATATCGTTAACGTCTTGCGTAGGTAAGCTCATGGAGCACGTCGTTCAGACGCGGCTCAATAGGTACATGGAAGACAATGGTATGTATCCAGACACCATGATCGGTTTTCGACCCCAACTACCAGCGTGCGACGTGATGCTACAGCTCAAGGACCAAATTATAGACAAGCCAACGCGAGACACAAAAGTTATCAAGGGGGTTAGATGTGGCAAAAGCATTTGACAACGTGAGGCACGTATCGATCTTAGAGAATCTGAGCTCCCTGAACGTCGGAAAGCGAGTTCATGACTACTTCAATGACTTCCTTTCGAACAGGACAGCCACTTTAAAAATCGGGGAAGAATCCATCGAGGACATTAAATTAGGCAACAGTGGGACACCTCAGGGCTCGGTGTTATCACCCACCCTTTCAACATTTTGATGTTGAAACTGCCTGAACAGTTAAAGGATATTGAGAATTTAAATCACACCATTTACGCGGATGACATAACATTATGGATGAACAAGGGCAGTGACGGCCAAATTGAAGGCTCTCTGCAAATCGCCATTGATAAAATCGTGGGGTACCTGGAGCCGAAAGGACTTAAATGCTCGGCCGAAAAGTCGGAAGCACTCTTCCTCATGCCCGCCGGAAAACGGCGGCTCCACAACAGGCCTGAAGTGGACATCCACTTGTATGTTAACGGCGCAGAGATCCCCGCGGTCGACAGTATCCGTGTCCTTGGACTAAGGATTCAGGCAAACCATAAGAATTCTGAAACTCTTGCTAGGTTGGAAACCAGTTCTAATCAGACATGTCGTCTCATCAGACGAATAGCAAACAGGCATGCTGGCATGAAGGAGGCGAACCTTCTTAGATTAGTGCCGACCTTCATAATAAGTAGGATAGTGTACGTGGCACCTTATTTAAAATTAAACCAAGCGGAGCGAGGCTAACTCGACACCATTATCAGGAAAAGTGTGAAAGTCGTGCTCGGACTTCCCCCAAACACGTCAACTGACAGACTTATGAAGTTGGGGGTATCTAACACACTCGATGAGCTAATTGAGGCTACTGTGACTGCACAACATCAAAGACTACTCGGATCTAAAACTGGGAGAGCAATATTAAAGAGATTGGGCTATGAGCCCACGCGTGAGCAAGCGCGTTCAAAAGACTTACCGATACAGATCAGGGACAGGATAAAGATACCTCCGCTACCCAGAAATATGAACCCTACCTTTCACGAAGGCAGGCGTAAAGCCACAGCAGAGGCATTACAATCCAGATACACCGGTCGACAGGACGTCGCGTATACAGACGCTGCGGAATATGAAAGCAAAGCGGCACACACGGCAGTGGCGGTCAGGGAAGATGGTGGCCTGATTGCGTGCTGCACAGTCCTCGGTGTCGAGACTGTAGAGGCCGAGGAAGTGGTCATAGCTTTGGCCATCAGCCAAAAGGGGGTCAGGGTGGTCATCAGCGACTCCAAAAACGCCGTGAGAAATTATGAATCAGGAAGGATGACGGAGACTGCCGTCCGTATATTAAACATGGTAGGAGTACCCAAAGAGCAGGTTCTGCTTGTCTGGGCTCCAGCTCCCCAAGGACTTAAAGGGAACGAGGAGGCTCATTCGGTCGCCCGAGGTCTCACCTACCGGTCGACCCCTGGAACCTCCCAAGTTACCGAACAAACAAGCGAGTATATGCGCAAATACCATGAAATCGTCACACACTACAGGCTGAATCGGCAAGTATACCCGAGAGCGGACAACTCACTAAGTAAGAAAAACGAGGTTTTGTGGCGAAAGTTACAGACGGGGTTTTTTCCAAACCCCGCACTTTACAGCAAGTGCCACCCCGCAGTTTTCCAGTCCCAGTGTAAATTTTGTAATGAGGTAGCGAATGTGGTCCACATGGTGTGGACATGTCGAAGTCAAAATGATGGTTCTCACACTGTAGGATCCTGGGAGGCCCTGCTCTGCAGCCCAGATCCCAACGTCCAGCGCGACATCATCAGTCAAGCCCTTGCTGCTGCCGCGTCTCAAGGGATTCCGGCCGACAGCTAGGGGCGACGGGCCATGCCTGAACAATTGACTGACTTTTTAATGAAGTTCTCTCTCTCTCTCTCTCTCTCGATGAAGACAAGGAGAGAACAGCAGGCATAGAAGAGTGCACACATTCATATGAAAATAAAGAAAAAGGAGAATATTGCTTTTCATTCACATTCAACGAAGCTGTGTCTATGCATGTCTTGTCTTGTATCTGCAACGGATCAGGGCGAACATTTAAGTTAAGCCTGCATTTTCGCACATAATTAAAATTGTGGTAATGAATCATGGCAAGCCACTTCGACGTGGTGTCAACACACTGAATGCTGTAAGTGCGTTTACAAATGCTGCATCATATTCGTAAACTCTATGCAGGTGTGACATATTTGCTTTTCTCATATATCTTGCATGATTTGATGATCTTGAATATTCGTGTTCTCTTTGGCTTCCTGGCTGCATGAAGCAGCAATTTTGCCATATTTCTCCTTTGGCCCGAAATTTTAGCAACAGTGTCTTAGCCACAGCTTTTGGTCTTATTGCCTCTCCTCATAATGGTAAAAAATTTAAAAGAATGTGCTGTTTTGTGACATCCATCGAACATAAAAAAAACAGTTATGCATGCATTCTATTTTGTTAGGCTATGCAAGGAACTGCTTCATTTTTCATTCGAGTGGACTTCCATAACGATTTTAGGCAGATATAATTTTGCAACTTAGAAAGAAAATCTATAGTTGCACGCTAAAATTCTCTCAAAAGTCTGAACAGAAGAATACCATACATTTGGAACTTCAGCTACCTGGTACGCAATATGACACCGGCTGAAAAAATATTAACAGAACAAAATGATTTTAAGCTCAACGTATCACTGATACCATGCATTGTAAACGTGCAATATATAGTTTCTCAGTTTCCTTAATGTTTCTGGTACACCACAGCTGGAAGGCATTGTGCTGATGGCAACGTAAAGTTGCAGAGAAAGTTTTACTGAGAAAAAAGTGGAATGCATTCATCCTATTAACCCTCAAAAGGTTAAGAAATTGATGCTCAGCAGTGGAACTTCCTTCACAGCAACAAAAAACCTGCATTGAACCACAGTGCATGCACACACCATCTCTCCAGCATTTCGCTCATGCACTTTGTCATAGCAGAATTTGGTACCAATGCAGTGAACAGCTGTAGGCCACTGTTTGCAACGTGTGTTGCATATAAGCCTATCAGCAACAATGTTTGGTGAAAACTGTTTCATTGCCTTTTCTGTGTTGCCAATGTGTGATTAGACACTCTGAATTACGAGCTTTCCAGTGACATGAAAGAAATGTACAATAAAAAATTGGTTGGCTGTAGGAAATATTCAGGCCCTCGAAATTCACAGAACCGTTAAAAAAGGGTAAGTATTCATTGGTACAAGCACATTCCTGGAGCTAAGTAGCCAGCTGCGCTACACAACTTCTCAAGTCTTTTCTTATAATGTGCCAGGGCGGATGCTGTGTATCATACTGTTGCACAAATTTTCCTTTTATTTTGGTGTACTTAACATTTTAAAACGTTAGTAAACTGTTAAAACATATACAGTTTTGCAAAGCATGACTGTTGAATCGAACACAAAAATTAAATTTGGAGTGCTAAATCACTGAATATTTCTACAGATCGAATCACATTTGTCTAAAACACCCAGCCAACCGCTCCAGTTGCCGTTTTCTGCAGAAATATGTTAATGCCGACGCCGTATGAATATATAACATGGCATACGGCGTGCTAGTCCTTTGTGCGATAATTTAAGCGTGAAAAGAAGCATGTAGCTAAGGTGACATAGAAGCCGCTGCTAACAAGAGCCATGCGCTCCACTGCTCTGGACAAGTGTGATTCCACCTGTGCACCTGCAGTGTTGGCAATGTTGGCAATGTTGACCGGAGATTTATAGTGCTCTCAGCATATTCTCACTTTTATTTCCTTATTTTTCTTTGTATACACCCACAAGAACAGACATAGCTTAGAAAACCGATTATTGTAATCGGCCAGCATATTTAAGCCACTTGGAAAGTAACGTCGTGTGAACGCCTGCTAATATTCCATCGCTTCCAACTTGTGCATTTCGTATCTGTCTCACGCAGTTACGCAAGATGAAGCTTCAATGAAAGTTTTGGCACAAGCATACACTTCACCCAAGCGACACATTGATCCTTACGCAACACACGCACTTACAAGGCATACACATATGGCATACATCCACAAATAGCATAACACACAGTGTTCATGATAGGGCAAATCGTTACCATATTGCTTATAGACAGTATTACAGAACGAGACCACGTATCCATGCGCAGTGGCGGTTCTCGGGAATGCATACAGCTCCCGGCCAAGCAAAGACCATGGAGAAATAACCACCACACGGTAAAGATTTTCACAAGTTAGTGAGGAACCTTACGGTAGACCTTTCGTTCTCACCACGTAAACGTCCCGAAAAAATGTCCAACACGGCGAGGTGGAGACCTCGTCGCTGTTTTGCGAGTCGTCCAAGAAGACGATTGCGAGTAGTCCAAGAACACATGTCACGTGCTGTAAGGGCACCGGCCCTGGCTGGCGGCGCTTTCGCAAGCGTCGGAACCAAGTCTGTGAAAGTTGGTCGCCATTACAGTTGGTTTCCCCGCCAATCAGTAGCAAGCAGCTCAGCGACGGCCGTTGGCAGCAGCCATGGCGGCGGACTAGCGTTTTCTCGCTACACTCGCTCGAGTTGGTGGAAAAGAGACACATCACTGTCGGTTTTTAAGGCGCTCGCTCCAAACCAACTCCGTGCTGTTCGTGGCGGCGGCCCAGTCTACCGTCGCCCTATTGTTCGTGCAGGGCCGTGTTTGGTCTAGCGTTTGCTTGCTCGAGCTGAACGGCGATGCTCGCTTCAAACACGCCGCCTTGCTGACGGCACAGCGGCACAGAACACCTACCAGTTTAGAGAACGGAAACTGTACCTTTGGGCTGTTGTATCAAAATAACATGCAAATACGTAGTGGCGGCGTACTGAACTGCAATACCGCGAGGCCAGATGGCGGGGGTAGTGCTATCATCACTAATAAACGAACGCGTTCTTTTTTTTTGTTGGAAGTGGGGGAGGTTCGCGGCTGGTTTGCGCTGCTCGCTTCCTCTGGTATTTCTTTTTTCGTTGCTAAATTGCGCTTTGCGTCGGTAATTATCGCAAGGTGACCAAGTTGGCCTCGATGGGCAAAAAACAACGTCCATCAAGTAAGGTTTGCATCGTTTATTGCGAGTGTCCAAGCCGGTACAGCCAATGTATACGGTCGGGTCCGAACAAAACAAGTCACTCATACACATCGAAAGCTTTCAACCCATGTGTAAAGACTCTTGGGAAGCTAACAAGCATATGCATATAACTGAACATCGAGATTGCTGAATGAGCGTCGCTCTCATTGTGTTGCGGCGTTCAAGTTTATTAGCGTGGCTTCAAGACAAGGGTCAGATTCTGTCGTCAGATGCGGCGCTTGCCCTGTAGTGTTGATCTTCAAGTGAAGTGAATGCATGATGTGGAATCGGAAAGTAAACTTGCACATTGCCGACAGATAGCTCGAAAATTAAGAGCAATGTAGTTTTGCTAAGTTTGTTAAATAAGCAATTGCGGATGCGTGCAGTTCTGATTCTTTCTCACTATGCAATGCTACATTGAGTACTTCACAGTTGTGCAATGTCGCGTCGTGTCGACAGGGTAGGCACTAGTTTTGATTCTCAGCCGTGAGCCCATATCAGAGGTAATATGTATTTAGGTAATGGGCCTAAAAATATTTCAGGCTTGCTACATTTGTTGTTAGAGTTAAGTTACACAGTTACTACAGCTAGAATTTCTCGTCGCAGGTAATGATCGGTCTTCTGAGTATGCAGCGAACATGTATGCTTAAGGAACAGTTCTGAGGTCTGTGCTTACAGATCGAAAGGCCCGATTCTAAGAAAACAATCTTTAGGCACGTATTGTACAATTTTCTTGTTTGTACATTTTTGTCGGTGCTCTTACAGTACACTATCTGCTCAGCTCTGAGCTCAATCTCTTTTTTGCTTAGACATAACGATAGAAATTGAGTACTCTCTTGCAAGCAAGCACTTCTGAAATCAATTGGGGTACATGGTCTGAATCTGTCTACATATTGGATCAATAAAGGTCACATTTATTACACACTTGCTATTGCGTTTACTTTTTCAGTATACTTGTGCTTGAAAGCTGAAGTTGTTTTCTCCCTGCTACTTTTAGAGGTTAGGACTTAAAATACGTACTATCTTGCAGTGTGGCTGTGGATAAGTCAAGACCACGTAAGTTTTAACTACCTGTGCAATTTCCTAGATTTTTTAAATGACTGTAGTGCACAGAATTTCACTTGGTAGTGGTAGACACTATAGCCATAACAACTTAATTTAAACAAAAGCAGATGTGCTTAAAGAAATCTGGGACCTTTCTCTGCTATATGAAAAAAATAACAGTACCACATCCAGTGAACACAATCTTGCTCTTCACGACAGCATTCCAACTTTGATGAAGCGGTGCTGCAGGTGCTCATCACCTTTATGATTTATTATTTTAGGAGCCTATTGAGCATACGCGCATAGCTAAAGCAATTGAGTGCAGCCTTATGAGCTTTGGTGTATATTTTTTTGTAAACTTGTATGAGCTAAACACAGTTAATCAGGACAAAACGAATCGGAGTATAGATTGTAAATTGTCTCACAAGGCACAACTAAATGTTGGCAATCCCCGCATTGAAGGGGTGTTCATATTGTAATGCAATTATTCATTTCTGACGGTTCACATGCCAACTATGAAGTGATCGTGAGTCATACAGTAGTGGGCAAATTTAGATTGATTCTGGCTTCCAGGGGTTAAAACAAATGACATTGTAGCCTTGCAGGAGAAAAGACTGCCTTCGAAACATTTGCTCTTACCCCTCATGTTGACAGATTTTTCATATTTTCAAGCTTCCATCTTTCAAGGGTCAGTTTAGTTCACCTGCACCAATGGGAACTGGTTCACATCTGTGCACAAGGAGTTCAGAACTTGTGCAGCCCGAGTTCAGCAGTGCGGCACCACAAGTGAATGACAAGGTAAAATCTTTATTCTTGTTCGCTTAATCTAAAGAGGTGCAATCTTGGCAAAACACGCCGCGTCTGTACAGGCGGGTACGGCACCTACGTCTAATGCTATGTTGTTTGTTAAGCTGTGCTTGCAGCTGTACCAAACCAGCGCCGTCAGAGTAGCAGGTACTGGAAAATCATACACTAGGTTTAGTGCTGTACCTCTCCTGCGCTTTTTGAAATGAATGGCATGGCTTAGAGGATACTATTGCTGCACCACTGAAACGAATGGGGAGGTGCAGCCCTTTGTAAAACGGATCATGTTGTGCAGGCGAATTGAACAAACCCTTAAGCACACAAGCGCCTTAGCATTTCACCCCCATCGAAATATGGCCGCTGTGGCTGGGATCAAACCTGTGTTGTTCAGCTAAGTGCCACACAATCTAACTAATAGTGTTACAGTTTAAAGGTTATTGAAGTGTAGATTCCATGCTTGTGGCCAATCTAAAGCATCCCTCCACGATATGCGTGGCAAAACATTCACAAATATAGCATTGCATGTGTGAGGTTTGAGATGACCTGCTGGAGTGGACGTTCAGATGTTTCAACGTGCTTGCAGAGTGGACATTCGGGGGTAGTGATCCTGTCGTTGCATGACATTCTGGAAAAGTAAGTGACATCACCAGGTATCAGTGCATGAAATCAATGCATAATCAATGCATGAAGATTTCTAAAGTAAACAAATAAAATCAGTTAACTAGTAAACAGCAGTATTTTATACATATATGTAGTGGTACCTTATAACACGTGTATCACTCAGGGCTGCTTGTTCACAAGGCATGTCATGTAGCAGGTTCCTTGCCCATTGTATACAGCTGCTTCCATGTCAGGTGGGCCAGGAGGCTGTGGCAGAGAAAGAAGTATTTGTGATTTATGTGACGCTTTCTTTGTCACACTATAGCAAAACCACACCCATATTTATGTCATGTTTCTCAAACGCGACTGCGGTAAACTATGAACTGGTAGGTTTTTAGCACTAATATATGGGCTAGCTACGAAGACACATGCGAGGCGACAGTGATTTATTTGCCTTCTTTCATCGCAATGGCCTGGTTAGTGTTACCTGGCGATAGAGTTTCAGAATTGACTATTGAGTCAGCGACTCGTTCCCACGCGAAGCCAAGCCGCAAGTAAAGCATCGTTTTTCCGTTTGCAGATTGAGACGTGAAACAATTTTAAAATTTAATATTGCAGTTTGCTGCCACCATGTGACGCTTACGCATTGACAAAAAAAAAACTACATATGTTGAAATAAACCAACTAGCCCCGCGAGCAACCGTCCTTAAAAAACTGATTTGGTTTATACTCACCGGCCCGAGCTTGCAACGGGTGTTCATCCGATGAGAGCTTCAACGGTCGCTTCGTTCCCCGGAAGTCACTTGAATTCCCTCCGCGAAAGAATTTGAACGAGTCAAAATAAACAGAACGAGAAACAGCGTGTTGGTCAGCAGAGGCTTGAAACAATTACAGCGAAACAAAACAGTCCGAGACACATCCGAACGTACCGCGAGCCGTTACCTGCCTTCGCAAATGTTGGCCACCGTAAACTTTGAAGTGAGGATAATGATGGCAATAGGCTGCTGTTCACCTAGAGCCAGCTGGAGCAAAAAGTATTGTAAGAAACTGATGACGCAGCACTTCTTTTAGAAAAACTTTTCGCTAAAAGAACAAGTTGTTTTTTATGTGTAGCGGTACGCAAAGATGTTGTATTTGATCATTTTAAAATTGAAACTTGGCCCCGATGAAAGCGCCCCTATAAGAAAGTGCAATAGTGCGAGTGCTGAGAGAGGTTAGTAGATCCACTCTGGGTGTTTGAAGCAGAAATGCGCCGCGGTTGATTTTTTCGCCCTCTACAGGTGATCGCTTGACCTTGAGAGTTTCCGGGGCCTGACAGTGGTTCACGGCGTTTCAGAGCAACGCCTCCTCTAGAAAGATGCCTGGCGCATGAGAAGAAAAACAACTGCCACACCCTTTCTCTCTTTCAATTTAAAATGGATGGATGGATGAATATGGCTGTACCATTTAGATCGGGCGGTGACTATAGCACCACCAAGCCGTAATACCTAATGAACCGAAACCTAGATTTATTTTTTTCCTTTTAAAAAGTGAGGTTGAGGATTCGTACTTTGCAGTGAAGGCTTTCATTTTCACTCGTTCCTTGACTTTAGCCACCAGTCAGATAAAATCTTTCTAGTTAATTCTACCCCTTAAAGTCTATTTTGTCCTCCCTGTCCCTAAACCCAACTGCTTTGAAAAACTCTGCACCATCATCCTGAACTATAGGGCGAAGCCCTTTACAGAACATTATTCAAGTGTTCGGCAGTTTCTTCTTCCTCTCCACACGCACTGCATACCGTGTCTACCCCTTCGTATTTGGCCCGACATGTCTTGGTTCGTAATACTCCTGTCCTTGCCTCAAACAGTAGAGAACTACCCCGAGTATTATCATAGATCCTTTCCTTGGCAATTTCCTGCTTAAAAGTTCGATAGATCTCTAGTGCGGACTTCTTAATCATGCCAATTCTCCACATCTCAGTCTCCATTTCCTTCACCTTCTTCTTAACCGATAGTTCTTTTTGGTTTGACACCCTGCTCTTTTCTAAGTATTTACCCGTCAATTTTCTGGTTCGCTTCCTCCATTTTGTATCGACATTCTCCATGTACAAGTAGCTGAATACCTTTCTAGCCCAACGGTCCTCCCCCTTTCTCTCAATCGCTTCTCAGGTTTTATCTTGCTGCTAGCTTCCCAGCCCTCAAACGATATCCATTCCATATCACCTTGTACTCCCTGATTTGGTGTATTCCCATGAGCTCCTAAGGCAAGCCTACCTATTCCACGTTGCTTCATTTCTAATCTTGCTTGAACTCCTGATCTCATGCACAAGACCGCATTGCCGAACGTCAGACCAGGAACCATGACCCCTTTCCATATTCCTCTGACAACATCATATCTATTGTAATTCCACAGTGCCCTGTTTTTCATTACCGCTGCATTCCTGTTACCTTTAGTCGTCACGTATATTTCGAGTTCTCTTAGGTACTCGGCCCCATTGCTTATCCATACGCCCAGATATTTGTATTTATCCGTTATCTCTAGCGTAACCTCCTGTATTCTAAGCTCACTACCTTCATTGTCATTAAAAACCATGACTGCTGATTTTTCTTTACTGAATCTGAAGTCTAACCTATCTCCCTCATTACCGCAGATGTCCACCAATTTGTGCATATCTTCCTTGTTGTCGGCCATTAGCACTATATCATCTGCGTAAATCAATGCTGGTAGCGCCTGTTCAATCAGTTTTTCTTGTTTGACGAAAGAAAGGTTGAAACCCAGTCCACTTCCCTCTAATTTGGTCTCTAGCCCTTGCAGGTACATCATGAATAATAAGGGTGACAGGGGACACCCGTGCCTAAGCCCCCGTTTTACCTCTGCAGGCTTGGATACCTGTTTTTCTCACTTTATAACAACCTGTTATCTTTATAGATATCCTTTAAAAGATTAGGGACTACATGTTTCACGCCTAGTGTGTCCAGTGTTCCCCACAATTCCTCTTGAACCACGCTGTCGTATGCTCCCTTGATATTGCCACGTTCCATTTCCCAAGTTTTTGTTATCGTCCCAAAACAGCGCACGATTCTCAGCGCAAACCGCGCCTGCAGTTTTCTAGAAGGTTCCGGACTGTAGTAGATCATTTCGATAAGATCACGCCCACTGTGCGAACGGTACAGATTGTTCTGGAACCTACGCCACCGCCAGCGATACCGCTAGAACATTCGACGGCAAGAGTATAAATGCCGACGTGCTTCGCCGCTTGTCAGTTGTTGATCGAAGGCCGACGCTCCGTTCGCCGCTATCAGTCCGAGACTGCTATCTGTGCGAGACTGCTGCTGTAATTGGACTTTCCGTTTACCGGGCACAGGTTCGCCCAAATAAACAGTTAAATCCCAACACGAAGTCTCCTGTCTTCGGCCACGTCACGACCCCGTGACATCTGGTGGAGGTGCTGGGTAACGATCCCAGTACCTCTCGCAAGCCAAGCGAGACAAGTGGCAAGCCAAGTGGCAGACTCGCCTCTCGCAAGCCAAGTGGCAGACTTGCCTTGTGTACTTGGTCGACGTCGTCGTGTTTTCCTCGAGTTTCGACGAGCATCTTCGGCGCCTTGAAGCTGTACTTCAAGCCATCAAGACTTCCGGACTCACACTGAACCCAGAAAAGTGCAGATTTGCGTATGAGGAGCTCTTGTTTCTGGGGCATGTTATCAGCAAGTCTGGAGTTCGTCCCGATCCACGGAAAACAGCCGCCATCGCCGACTTCCCGCCGCCCACTGACAAGAAAGCCGTGCGCCGATTTCTGGGCCTGTGTGCCTATTATAGGCGGTTCGTGAAAAACTTCGCCCGCATCGCCGATCCGCTCACTAACCTTACCAAGGCCGACGTGGAGTTTAAGTGGGAAACGCCGCAGGAACACGCTTTCCAGGAGCTTAAACATCGCCTCCAGACGCCTCCGTTACTTGCACATTTCGACGAATTCGCCGAGACAGAAATACATACTGACGCAAGCAGCGTAGGTCTTGTCGCCGTTCTTGGGCAGAGGGCTGACGGACTTGAAAGGGTTATTAGTTACGCCAGCCGATCACTATCCAAAGCAGAAGCGAATTATTCCACAACAGAAAAGGAGTGCCTTGCCATCATCTGGGCTACGTCGAAATTTCGCCCCTACCTCTACGGCAGGCCCTTCAAAGCTCTAACGTCGAAATTTCGCCCCTACCTCTACGGCAGGCCCTTCAAAGTTTTGAGCGACCACCACGCATTGTGTTGGCTAGCCACCTTGAAGAACCCCTCAGGTCGCCTCGCACGATGGAGCCTGAGACTTCAAGAATATGACATTACTGTCATTTACAAGTCCGCCAAAAACACTCCGACGCCGACTGTCTCTCTCGTGCGCCTGTTGACCAACCGCTACCCGACGACCCGGATGATGACTGCTTCTTAGGAACGATAACTACCGACGACTTCGCTGAACGACAGAGGGCCGACCCGGAACTTAAGGCCCTAATAGAATACCTCGAAGGCAGGACCGCCGAAGTCGTGAAGGTATTCAAGCGCGCACTTGCGTCGTTCTTTCTACGAAACGCTCTTCTACAAAAGAAAAACTTTTCACCGCTTCGAGCTAAGTACCCCCTTGTGGTGCCTTCAGCTCTGCGACCAGAACTCCTGCAGGCCCTTCACGACGATCCGACGGCAGGGCACCTCGGTGTTTCTCGCACGCTCGCGAGGATACAAGAAAGGTACTACTAGCCACGTCTTACCACCGACGTTACTCGTTATGTGAGAACATGCCGGGACTGTCAGCGACGCAAGACACCGCCGACAAGGCCAGCGGGACTTCTGCAGCCAATTGATCCACCTTGCCGACCTTTCCAGCAGATTGGTATGGACCTACTGGGGCCGTTCTCGACGTCGGCTTTCGGAAACAAGTGCATCGTGGTAGCTACCGACTACCTCACCCGCTACGCCGAGACAAAAGCCCTGCCAAAAGGCAGTGCATCCGAGGTAGCTAAATTCTTCGTCGAAAATATCGTCCTACGTCATGGCGCCCTGGAGGTCCTCTGTCACCGACAGAGGAACGGCATTCACTGCCGACTTAACTCAAGCAATCTTGGCATACAGCCAAACAAACCACCGCCGGACGACAGCGTACCACCCTCAGACCAACGGCCTCACCGAGCGGCTTAACAAGACGATCGCCGACATGCTGTCAATGTACGTCGATGTCGAACACAAGACGTGGGACGCCATTCTTCTGTATGTGACCTTCGCATACAACACGGCGGTGCAGGAGACGACGCAGATATCTCCATACAAATTGGTCTACGGAAGGAGCCCGGCAACGACGCTCGATGCCATGTTACCCAACGTCACCGACGAAGAAAACCTCGATGTGAGCGAGTACCTTCAACGCGCCGAAGAAGCCCGACAACTTGCGCGTCTCCGTATCAAGAATCAACAGACGACCGACAGCCACCGTTACAACCTTCGACGACGCTTCGTGGAATACCAGCCCGGTGAACGTGTTTGGGTGTGGACGCCGATACGCCGACGTGGACTAAGTGAAAAGCTTTTGCGACGGTACTTCGGACCGTACAGGGTGGTTCGACGGCTCGGCCCACTTGATTACGATGTTGTCCCCGACGGCATCACGAACTCTCAACGACGTCGATCGCGACCTGAAGTCGTCCATGTCGCGCGCCTCAAGCCGTTTCATGCGCGTTAACAAACTGAAGTAATGTTTTTTTGTATTATTGTTGTATCGTAATTTATTCATTGTACTTTCTTGCATTATTATTCTACTTTCATCTTTAGTTAAAGCATCGGGACGATGCCTTTTTCAGAGGGGGGCAATGCCACGTTCCATTTCCCAAGTTTTTGTTATCGTCCCAAAACACCGCACGATTCTCAGCGCAATCCGCGCCTGCAGTTTTCTAGAAGGTTCCGGACTGTAGTAGATCATTTCGATAAGATCACGCCCACTGTGCGAACGGTACAGATTGTTCTGGAACCTACGCCACCGCCAGCGATACCGCTAGAACATTCGACGGCAAGAGTATAAATGCCGACGCGCTTCGCCGCTTGTCAGTTGTTGATCGAAGGCTGACGCTCCGTTCGCCGCTATCAGTCCGAGACTGCTATCTGTGAGAGACTACTGCTGTAATTGGACTTTCCGTTTACCGGGCACAGGTTCGCCCAAATAAACAGTTAAATCCCAACACAAAGTCTCCTGTCTTCGGCCACGTCACGACCCCGTGACAATATCCAAAAATGCAAGCCCCAGGGGCCTTTGTTCATTTTCTGCTATTTCAATGCACTGCGTCAGTGAGAACAGATTGTCTTCCAAACTCCTGTGCTTTTGAAACCCATTCTGCAGTTCCCCCAGCACCCCCTCATCCTCTATCCATGCCTACAGTCTTTCCTTTATAATCTGCATCGCCAGCCTGTAGACCACTGATGTCACTGTTATAGGACGGCAGTTGTTTATGTCAGCTTTTTCCCCCTTTCCTTTATAGATCATGCTCATCCTGCCAAGTTTCCATCCATCGGGAACGTCACCATCGATTATTAGTTTGCTCACTGCCTCTCTCAAAGCCTGCTTAGACTTAGGATGCAATGTCTTTATCAGCATAGTTGGAATGCCATCTGGGCCTGTTGATGTCGTACTAGGAACCCTTTTCTCAGCCCTTTTCCACTCTCGCTGTGAAAATGGAGCCATGGCGTCACTTGATTCATCCTTGTCTATTGTGGTGCATAAAGCACTTCTTTGTTGAAAATTTTCTTTCACTCTTGTTTTTATATAATCAATAGCTTCGTCCCCTTCTAGCCCAGTACCTTGGGCTGTATTTATAAACCTCTGCTCTAGGCTCGTCTCATTTCTTAGGGCGTTTAGATGGTTCCGAAATTTCGCAGGTGCCTTTCTATCTTTTTTATGTACTTCTGTCAGCCACTGAGCTCCCTTTCTTCTGATCTTTTCATTGATCATAAGGGATGTATCCCTTCTACAGCTTAGAAAGGTTTCCCCTTTTCTTTCAACATCATCTGTTGTTTCACCCCGCTGCTTAGCATGTCTGTGTTCCCTAGAGGCTTCCTGACGTTTTGATATGGCTCTCTTACCTTCCTCATCCCACCAACTTTTGGGTTTGTGTCTTCTTTTCCGGGGTGACTTGTCACGTGTCTTAGCAAGCTCTAGCTGAAACAGTCTAGTTAGATTCGTGTATGTCCACACTGTTTTTTTATCCTCTGTGATTACTTTCTCAATTTGTTTAGTGGCTATTTCAATTTGCCTTTCTGGATAAAATTTTTCTTGTAGTTGCTCATCTTGTCTCCTTCCCATTTTCTCTGCTCTTCCAAAACTTAGCTTGATACGTTTGTGATCACTAGCCAGACTTCTGGAGCCACCTTCATCTATGTGCATTCCCCTGAGCTTATCATACATCCTATGTGAGATCAGTGCATAATCTATCGTCGACTGCAGCCTTCCTACCTCCCATGTTATTTGCCCTTCACACTTATCGGTACTGTTGCAAATGCTCAAATCAAGCCTTTCAACATATCCATGATTATTTTGCCTGTGTGGTCGGTATACCCATCTATATCTTTTATGTGTGCATTCATATCTCCTAGTATAATTATGTCGCACTCTCTTCCTAACTCCTGAATGTCTTTTGATACACACTCTACCATTGCTTGGTTTTCCTGTCTGGCCTTTGCTCCCGTCCACAAGTACACGAAACCAAGGAGTGTCATTTGACCTGACACTTTGCCTTTAAGCCATAAATGTTTCTTGCACTCCTGCTTAACCCTTTGCCAGTCGGTACTTTCATGAATGAATGCCCCAATACCACCCCCTTTCTACTGCCTTCTGTTCTATTACAATATTCCCACGCGTAGTCCGGATTGTTAGGAGGTTGTTCCATGTCCCTTACATGTGTTTCTACAAAACCGTGTACCATCGGCCTCTCTTCCCTTAGCTGTTCTTCTATCTCTTCCCACCTCAGCCTGTTCCTACCACCCTGCATATTAATATGCCCTATGTCTGAATTGGCTCGGGGCTCGTGGCTACGTCTATTTATGCCCTGGACTCTACCTATCTTTGATACTGGTGCCACTTTGGAATCGTATCTGTCCATACCACCTGTCAAAGAGTCTCCCTGGTTGTTTTCCTCGTTACTAGCTATCCTGCACCCCGAAGGTCCCGCTTGCCCCCCCCTCCCCCAAAAAAAACTACTGCGCGTCCTGCAAGTCGCCAACCCACCTAATGACCTAGTCGCCTATCGAAGTGAATTCTGTCTCGTTGAAAACCACCCCACCTATGCACCTCTCTGTTTAGTTCCACCACCTCAAAGCCTTTCTCTCGACTCATCCGCCATATCTCTTAGTTGGCATTGACAACCGCTCTTTGTAGGTTGCTATCACGCACGGGTACCTCCGGTATCGTGCATATCACTACCTGTACCTGAGGAGAAGTGGCGCGCATGTCATCGACGCCTTTCACCAGTGTGGTTGCTAGTCCTTCTGTATCTTCATTCAAGACATCGTTTAAACCGCCTGAAATGATCACGAGGTTTCGTCTATCAGCTGTAATTTGAGTTTTGCGCTCGCTTGCCTCATGACTGCTTCCAGTTTGCGTCCTGGGAACGCCCCTACTGCAACCCTCTTGTCACCTCTTACCCTCTCTTTGATGGCTTCTGTGCATCGATTTAAATTCGAGTCCCCGGCAATTATCACATGCTGTGACTTTTCAGCTGGAGCATCCTGCACCTGGGGGCTACCTGCACCTGTGACGCTGGCTACTTTGTCCCCTCCCAGCCCCACCACTACTTCGCTGAAGCTGGGCCTTGCGACAATTGAACCGGCTGAACCTGTTTTTTCCAAACTTGCTTGCTCTTTCTTCTCCGCCATTCTGGTTGCCGGTTCCCTACTGTTCTCTGCATTCGCCACTCCTCTGTTCACCTTGGCTATTGCTTCTTCGGCGGACTTAAACATTTCTCTCATTGCCCTCGTTTTCTCTTGCTCTGTTGCCAACGCAGTCTCGAGCTCAGCGATTCTCATTAGCAGTTCACTCTGGGCAGCCATCTTTTTCTCCATTTTTTCCTTGACCTCACATTACCTACACTTCGCGTCAGCCTCTTCTTCATCCGCTTCTACACTTGAGTCCACTTTCAAACCCACTCCACATCCTGAACACTTTACAGCCTTTTTAACCATGTCTTTTTGACACCAATCATCTCTATACTCAATAATTACTAAACTCGAGTCCTGCCCTACGAAAAAAAAGAAAGTCTAAGCTCTACTACAAAAATTTGCGTGTTCAATGTACGCGCATCTCCCCCACGGGGTGGCAAAAACAACAAAAATTCAAACACACACACCTGGTGACTGGCCCCCGAAAAAGCCGTGCCATAAAATAAGTGCTACGAAGATTTCAACTGCTGCCTTATAATTTTAAAGACAAGCTCGAACATGCAAAAACACTTCTCTGCGCAGTCGATCGGGAGCGCTTAACAAACACGTTCATACACCGTGACAGTCCGAACCGAACTACCCGAACTAAATGTTCTCGGTCGCTAGCGTCACCTGTGGCGGACGGTGCAACAACGCAACACTTTGCATAGCCTCCGAAACAGTAATGCTTAGTTGCAGGTTTCGAACAACTCTCGACAGACGCGCCCCTATGGGCCGCAGATGAAAAATGCTTAGCTGGTACCACGACCTACTGTACTCCTGACCTGCCCAGCTGGGGGTGGTCTACGGAGCTGCCTGCGCCGGCTTGGATGCCGAACTTCACCGCCTAGGGGACGCTCGAGTTACACCAGCTGAGCGCTGGTGGATGCATGGAAATGCAAGGGTTACCACTGGTTCGAGAAGAATTTCATCACGCATTGAGTAATTATGGCGGGTATCTTGAATCTTTTTATTTCGTGTGACTTTGAGAATCTTCTTTTGCATTTTAGTTGACATTTCAGTGCAATATTTTTCAAATAGGACCGCAAATCAGACACAAACACATGCATCAGCGTGCAAAACAAGAAAGAATGATGACAGAGACAGGTTGTAAAAAGTGCTGGCCCACCAAATGTTTATTTAACTCATGATACCAGCTGTACGTGTACACATTGGTAGACTTGTCGCACACTCAGCTGGATTGAATTAACTGTCAGGACAAGAAAGGGCAAGAACTATGACATTTGACAGTGGCCGCGGCATCCAGCGCTCATAGAAAACAACCCAGTACAGACAATTTTGCGAATAAACACCTTCGTATCAAATGGCAAATGTAGATTGCAGGTACATGAATAATCAGTAAAAAACACTCTGCAACTGTTTTGAAACGAAACAGCACCAACAGCAAAAAACAACTGCAAACAACTTTACCTGCAAGACTGCAGCGCTTGCTCTTCTGGAAAGAAGATTAACCTCTGCAACTTCACGGTTCAGCTTGGCTATTTGCGCTCTTAATTCAGCATTATTCCTTGCCATGGGTTGGCATTTCCGGCGCGATGATTTTGCAGAAGTCATCACACGGCGCATCTTCTGGCTGGTTATAGTTGTTTGCGTGTTCAAGGAGCGTCGGCCTTTTTTTTTTTACTTTGTCGCCAGGTGCAGTTTCAGGAGGTTCTGTGCGTTCAAATTCGGTAAAGGGTGCATAAAGTCTGAGGGTGGTCGCGCAGTTGTGTTTGCGGATGGTACTGATGACATGTCGCTCGATGTCAAGCTCTGCTGCGCCGGGGCTGAACCTGTTTTCTTCCTGCATTAAAAAATTGCGTTCTGTTATACGCCTTTCCGTGAAATTTGTTTTCATTGGTCCAATTTGTATGCAAGAGCCGTGGGGAGACGCCAAGCATTAAACATTGTTAGTCACTTTTTTCATTGGGCAGGGCCCATGTTCCTGAACATTTGAACGTTTCAAGGTGCGGCGGACTTTTGCCACGGGCGGCACCGTGTAATATGGGTAGTGTGGAAACACTGACGGCACAGCATCCGCTTTCAGTCATTTTCTCTTTAGTCCCGGCTTATAGTCGGTTGGAGCAAAGTGCACACTGCACACTTTCGACCTGTCTTTTGGGAGGCAAACTTCATTGCCAGCACCTTGAAAGGAAGAAGATGGACATTCAGTGAAATGTGAATAAAATACAAAATTTCTTGTTCTTTTCTAAGGAGTATATCATGCAGTTAGAAGTTTATACTATGGTGGCGAAGTGAATAAAACACAGTTATGAAGTGAGCGTATGACTTCACCTCGTTAACTATGTGACACACGTAACTGACTGAGATACATTAGCACTAAATAAAACGGATGACCACAAGAAAGAAGACAAGGGCACACGCTACTCACAACTTTTCATTAGTAAAAAAGTTTTCACGTATATGTCCTTTTGTCATGCATGCACGTAGGCGGGTAAATTAACACGTTTATATCAGACGCGGTAGCACATAAACTCAAGTGAGAGGTCGAACTAATTAAGCGACAGAGGATAAATATTCACTTTTGCAACGATCTCTGCTCTTTTTCGTAATGTAATTAAACTACCAAAGCAATCTCGAAGAAGCTGCTTCTTCCCACAATGGGTGCGTTTGAAAACCCAGTTGCATAACTACATGTAGTGACATGGCTTCCGTATGTGCACTCTTGTCATCTTTTCTTTTTTTGCTAATAAAAAGTTGTGAGTATAGCACGTCGTCGTTTACTTTCTTGAGGTTGTTGGTTTATTAATTTTTTTCCGCTAATATGCGTCGCAGTCTGTCATGTACCACTAACCAGCCCAGAAACTCACTCTTTTAAAGACACGTAGTCATTTATAACCCATTATATTTTCAGCATGCCAGACAACGCCTAATTGAGCAGACTTACCCTTTCTAGAAATCACCTCGTTCCATTTTTCACCAACCTCGGTCACTGGAAACTCATAAAAAGTGACATCAGAAATCTTCCCTTGCCTTGATTCACTGAAAGGCACGCAGCACACCACCATCGTGATGGTTCATTTGCACCAAGAAACCTCGCTTCGCTGGTGTACAAACTGCACCTACCTGCACGCTTCTATCGCAGCTCGGCACTAAGAGACAGTGGCGAAAGATCGTCATTACTTTTAGGTTAATTAAAGAAGAGGCTTTTATTCATTTTTTTCAATCGTCCAGAGTGTATGCACGCGTAAAAATTGCTGCTTTTCTCCCGGTGTCGCCCAAGCAAACAACAAAGAAAAAAAAAGCTCGGTGGCCTATGTTTTGGCCGTCGGCAAACGGTACGGATGGGGTAAGTTGTAGCGCCACAAAGCGCATAGCAGCAGGCGCCAGTACTTGAAAGGGCATGCTGGCGCTTCGCTCGCTGGGCAGGTCAGTACAATACAGTAGGTCGTGGCTGGTACCGGCCGCCGCCATGATGATAGTGTCGGTCGCGAGCGTCACCGTGCGGAGCTTGTTTAACACTGAAGGCCGGCCAACTCCACTGGGAGCACGAGCCATTCCTCAGGCATCTTTCTAGAGGAGGCGTTGCTCAGAGTTATGATTGCGGCACCCATATATAAGCTGTTGCGCTACGGGGATCGCAATGCGTCTTTGAAGATATGTGGCATGACGGTGAAATAAATTGCATGTCCTATTTTACACGTACGTTAATTGCGAAGCATTTCTTAGCGAACTTCGGCAACTTTGAGCGTATCTATCTATCTATCTATCTATCTATCTATCTATCTATCTATCTATCTATCTATCTATCTATCTATCTATCTATCTATCTATCTATCTATCTATCTATCTATCTATCTATCTATCTATCCGCCTACGACTTTTATGTCTCCTGGCCGTTTCGATATTGGTATCGATACCAAACTTGGTATGGTGTTACATGACTGTATGAAGAACATATCTGACTAGTCATACATGAAAGTCATCACATGTATGTCATGACTGTCATAATTTACATTTCATGGTCCTGCAGCTTTCGCGGTGGTTTCGTTCACATGGCATCTTACAAAACTGGTATGGTATGACATGATTGCATGCCGAACACAAGCGACTAACCCTAACATGAAAATCATGACATGCGTGTCATGTAACAACATGACTACATGCCACGCTCATGATCCGCTCGCAGCCGTTCCGCTAGCGTCACATATACCGAATTTGGTATTACGGTACGTGAATGAATGACGAAGGTATGTGACTGGTGCAAACATCATAATCATGAGATGCGTGTCATGTAACAACATGACTACATGTCACGCTCATGATGCGCTGGCGGCCGTTTCGCTAGGATCACCTACACCTAAATCGGTATTACGGGACGTGAATGGATGACGAAGGTACGATACTAGTGCAGCCACGATAATCATGAGATTTGTGTTATTTGAGAACATCACTACATATTTAGTCAAGAGGCCAATACATTTCGACGTGACGCGGTGCGCGTGCTCGCCGGTGTTGATTTCATCGCGTCACACCGGCGTTGCCATGCCAGGCGCCGGTCTTGCCATATACTCGCTGGCGCGTGCCGCGCTGCGTTGCTTCGACTTTCAGCGCGTCCGGCGTCCCTCCGTCACGAATAGAATGAGGCGCAGTGCTGTCTGGTTAACGCATCGGCCCGAAATGCAGCACGCCGAATTTCGCACCGGTTGCCGTCGGGCCGCGCCGATGGACGCTGGTCGCGCCGGTCGCGCCTGGCGTGAAACCATAGATTGCTCACATTTTGCTAACGTAGCGTCTCTGTGGACAGCGTGCGCGCGCGTCAACGCTACGTTTGAGAATATTGGACCCTTCATCATGCGCTCGCGGCTGTTTTGCTAACTCCACATATACCAATTTGGTGTTCCGTGTGGTAAATAGATGACGAAAATGTATGACTGGTGCAAACATGATAATGCTGAGAAGCGTGTCATTTAGGAAAATAACAACATACTATGCTCTTAGCGCGCTCGCGGTCGTTTCACTAGCTCCACATATACTGAATTCGGTTTCAAGTGACACACCGCCGCGGTGCTCTAGTGGCTAAGGTACTCGGCTGCTGACCCGCAGGTCGTGGTTTCGAGTCCCAGATGCGGCGGCTGCATTTCCGATGGAGGCGGAAATGTTGTAGGCCCATGTGCTCAGATTTGGGTTCACGTTAAAGAATAATCCCAGGTGGTCGAAATTTCCGGAGCCCTCCACTACGGCGTCTCTCATAATCATATGGGGGTTTCGGGACGTTAAACCCCACAATTCAATCAATCAATCGGTTTCAAGTGACGTGAATAGATGATGAAGGTAATGGACACATTCAAACATGATAATCATGAGTACCAAGTTTATTGGTGGCTGTTTAAAGAGAGTTTGTAACAGGGAGTACAAAGGACAGTCGCCCAGCTTTCGCTTACTGTGCTGAATATTTCGCGCAGGCCAGTTTTTTATGGTAAATATCATTACCTAATCTGAAATATCGAAACTCAGTATATGCTTGTTTCTTTGTCTTAGCTGCATGTGACGGTACGTGCAGCGAGTCACCGCCGGCGGGCGCACTGGTGTGAGTGTGTGGGCCTACATTAGCAAAGATGGTCTTCTCATCCACCTTCAGAGCAAGTTCACCGCTGAGAGGTACGTGGCGAATATAGAAAACATACTGATTCCGTACGTTCTTGATGGCCCGTTCCCGGAAGGTGACTACACCTTCCAACACTACAGGTCACTAATTCACACTGGTCGTGTAGTGAGAGAACTTCTTGAAGAGCGTGGTGTCACTGTCATGGAATGGGCGTCTCAATCTCTGGACCTGAATGTAATCGAAAATATCTGGGGCTTCATGAAAATGTCGCTGGCATGCCATATTCTACACGGGGTGACGGTTATTGTCCAACATTTTCAGCGAGAGGGATGGCCTGCGAGTGAATACGTCGCTCGCCGAGTCACTGTCTGCCGTTAGGAATAAGCGCCGTCATCACTGCCGCTGGTGACATGAAAGGGTACCAAGTGGGATGCGTAACGGGCGCATTTCGGAGCCGGTTAGTGAGTCTTTTGGTAATGATTTGTCACAAAAAAGACACACGCTCTGACTTTGTCCTCAACTAAGACATTCCTGAATTTGTTCGCATTTGTTTTGTCGCATTAAGGCAGCGCAGTAGCATGGCTTTTCCTGTTAAGTTCTTGTTTTTTTTAAGTAAAATTCTTTTTATTTGAAGTCAAATATCGACAACGCACAAGGCGTACTAATTGCTATGCCTTAATCGCCCCAACATACTGCGGTGCACACAAAGTGAAGAAATGTTAATGAGCACTCACAGAATTACGCTGTTTTGAGAAAAGAAAGAAGCTATGCTGTCAAACTCTGTTTATAGCGCCCCATTATCACAAATATAGGCGGATAGGTGGGCGTTTTGATGAAGCTGCACACAAAAAAAAACACACACAAACACACACACACACACACACACACACACACACACACACACACACACACACACACACACACACACAAACGTCGTACAACGTTTAGCGGAGATTATAGGCTCAGTTCTTGAAATAACAATAGACAGATTTAGTTACGCGCCCGCAGCAGCCATGCGGACACAACCTGCTAGCCATTTTCAATGACAGGCCGCGTCCATACGGCAGTTGCGGACACGCAAACAAGTCTGTCTTATGGTATACGGGTGCTCGCCAGCAATGCGGCATACGCAAGAGCCCCCATAACAGACGACACCGTTCAAAACGATCCTCCTGAATTGTCTGTGCACGAGCGAGCTGCTGACAACGCGTAGTTGTAGCGCTGGCCGCATCGCAATGCCATGCGCTGCGAGATTTCCCCTTACGTGTGAAACAGCTTGTACGTGTGTTTACACAATGCAGCCACAAAGAAAGTGCTAATTTACTCAAATATGTAGAAGAGAAAGGTCTGTGCTCTAAGTAGGCGTTACATATCATCAAGTGAAGCAGCTGAATAGGATCCTCATTTTTTCACATGTTGTGACATGTGTCTGTGGTGATCAATAATAAGTACATATTGTCATGGCATCGGTACTAGAAATGACAAAGGTGAGCTACTAGTAGAATTGGCAGAACGCAATTATTTACGGATTTTGAATACCTTCTACCGAAAACGAGGAAACCATAAGTGGACATGGAGGAGCCCTAATGGCGAAAATAAGAACGAAATAGACTTTATAATGAGTGCACACCCAGGCATCGTGCAGGATGTGGAAGTTGTTGGCAAGTACGATGCAGTGACCATAGAATGGTACGGTCTCGAATCGACCTAGACTTGAAGAAGTAACAACAGAAACTGATACGCAAGAAGCCAATCAATGAGCTAGCAGTGAGAGGGAAAGTACAGGAATTCAGAGTTTCGCTCCAGAGCAAGTACTCGGCTCTTATTGAAGAAACCAACCTTAGCGTAAATACGATGAATGATAATCTCACGAGTATCATCACAGAGTGTGCAATGGAAGTTGCAGGCAGGCTAGTTAGACAGGACACTCGCAAGCTTTCCCTGGATACGAAGAATCTCATTAAGAAACGTCAAAGCATGAAAGTCTCAAGTACAACAGACAAAATAAAACTGTCAGAGCTTTCGCAGTTGATTAATGAGCGTGTGGTATCTGATGCAAGAATGTATAACATGAAGAGATATGAACACGATTTGAAAAATTGAGGAAGCGTCAAAGCAGTGAAGAGGAAACTTCGGATAGAGAAAAATCGGATGCGTGCACTAATGGACAAAAAGGGCAAAATAACTCACAGCGTATTTGTTGCCCCCCCCCCCTTTATGTAATGCCTTTGGGCCTTTAAGGATGCAATAAATGAAACGAAACTAACAATATGGTTAGGATAGTTAAAATGGCAGAGGAGTTTTGCATGGATCTGTACAGTAGCCGGGACAACCACGACCCTAATACTATAAGAACTAGCAGTAACCCAGATGACACCCCACCAGTAATGATAGAAGAAGTCAGAAAAGCTTTGGAGAGCATGCAAAGAGGCAAAGCTGCTGGTGAGGATCAGGTAACATCAGATCTGCTGAAAGATGGAGGACAGATTGTGTTAGAAAAACTAGCCACCCTGTTTACGAGGTGTCTCCAGACGAGAAGAGTCCAGGAGTCTTGGAAGAACGCTAACATCATCTTAATACATAAGAAAGGAGATGACAAGGACTGGAAGAATTACAGGCCGATCGGCTTGCTCTTCGTACTATACAAGCTATTTACAAAAAAATGCTAACGGAGTTAAGAAAACCTTAGAATTAAATCAACCAAAAGAACAAGCAGGATTTCGAACAGGTTAGTCAACAATCGACCACATTCATACTATCAATTAGGTAATAGAGAAATGATCAGAATTTAACTAACCACTAAGCATTGCCTTCATAGATTACGAGAAGGCGTTTGATTTGGTGTATCAGCAGTAATGCAGACGCTGCGGAATAAAGGCGTCGATGAAGCATATATAAACATTATGGATGAAATCTACAGGGGATCAACTGCTACCATAGTGTTTCATGAAGAAAGCAACAGAATACCAATCAAGGGAGTAAGGCAGGGCGATACGATCTCCCCAATGTCATTTACTGCGTGCTTACAGGAGGTTTTCAGAGGCCTAAAATGGGAACAGTTAGGGATACGAGTTAATGGAGAGTACCTTAGTAACCTGCGCTTCGACGATGACATTGCATTGATGAGTAACTCAGGGGACGAATTGCTACTCACGATTACGGAGTTAGAAAAGGAGGGCAGAAAGGTGGGTCTTTAAGTTAATCTATAGAAAACGAAAGTATTTTACAACAACCTCGGAAGAGAGTAGTGCTTCGAGAGAGGTAATACTGCACTTGAAGTTTTAAAAGACTATGTCTATTTAGGGCAGGTAATAACCACGGAGCCGAACCACGAGATTGAAATAACTAGAAGAATGAGAATGGGATGGAGCACATTTGGCAAGCACTCTCAAATTATGACAGGGAGGTTGTCACTATCCCTCAAGAGGAAGGCATATAACACCTACATCTTGCCGGTACCTAGTATTGAAACAGAAACCTGGAGACTTACAAAGAGGGTTCAGCTTAAATTGAGGATGAAGCAGCGAGCAATGGAAAGAAAAGTGGTGGCTGTAACCTTAAGAGACAAGAAGAGAGCAGAGTGGATTAGGGAACAAACGGGGGTTAAGGATATAATACTTGAAATCAAGAAGAGGAATTGGACATAGGCCGGGAATGTAGCGCGTAGACGGGGCAATCGCTGGTAACTAACTGGATTCCCAGAAAAGGCAAGAGGGTTAGGGGGATATAGAAGGTTAGGTGGGCAGATGACACTCAAAAAGTTTGCGGGTATGAATTGGCTGCAACAAGCACAGGACCGAGTTAACCGGCGGAACATGGGAGAGGCCTTTGTCCTGCAGTGGACGTAGTCAGGGTAATTATGATGATGTCATGCTGAAGTTCGCGGTTGAAGATCCCAAATCACATATTGAGCTTCTTGGTTATCTTTGTTCATGCAAGTTTTCAAGAAGTCAATTTTAAGATATATACATATGAATTAATTTCGCCCCTAATCCTTTACTTTTCTATAGACAAAATTACTTGATGCCTACAGTTATACCCATTCCAGCTTCAAAGGTATATAATGGGAAACAGAAAAAAAAGGTAAAAGTAAGACAGGCAGGTTAACCACATTGGACTGATTAGTAGAGGTGGTCTGAAAAGGAATTACACATCAATGAACAACTGATAGGTTGTATTCACGTGACATCCCCTTGGCGGGTGCGGCAACGAAAAGTGTACAACCTGTGCTGATAACCACGTGGTCACCATTCTGAAGGCCACCATACAGGCGGCCGGTGCCATTCCGGCAGTTTAGTCCGACGGTTCTAACAGGTGTACACAAGTTACTGCGGGCACGTTGCTATTGTTTTATTTTATTGGCATTTAGGGTATGAGATTAGCCATTTGTGGAGCTGCTGCAGCCATGGTCGATGCGTGTTCGACTCGCTTGAGCGTGTACGCCGAGAAATTGGCCACCGATACATAACAGCGATACACGGACAAAGTGGCTCTGTGCAGTGTGCGTTGAGCCACTAATTCTGATGAGCGAGTAGGCCGCATTTCTCACCAGAGTTGTTGCGATGGTGGAACTCTGAGACATAAAGGACTGCTTGGTAAGTTCTGTGACGCATTAACTACTCAAAGCCAAGAAATTAATTAATGCTTGTCTAGCAGGTTTGTTCATGAACGTTCGCTGTAAGGTCAGGGTGACTGCGTCAGCGTGGGCGCAAAGGTAAGATAATCTGAAGTTATATTCTAAACGTAAGTGCTGAAGTCGAGTTTACCCATGGATTTCATACTAGTGGGATGTTTTACAAATAAAGTTGAAGCAGCGGGCTTAACAGCGCTTGCGATCTTGCACGTGAAAACACCATTGCATGGGGCAACTTAGATTGTGGTAAAGTGGATATTTGGCGGAAATTTAAACGTGGTTGGCTCACCCACAGCTTTGATCAATATAATAAAAAAGTATCAGGAGCATTAAATTTTACACTATACTAAGGTCACAAGCCACCTGTGCTTTGACGCAAGTGTGCTGAGCTAGGTCACTTTAGCGAGAAAAACAAAAGCGTCTGCCTCTCTTTCGGTTCGCAGTGTACCGCGCATGTATTATTATGAATAGTCCAACATTAAGTACTCCTTTTTGTTGTGCTTTTCGCAGATGTCTCTGCGAGAGGGCTGAAAGTGACTGCATTTACTGTGTTATTGCGATTTCTTTAATTTTGTATTTCGTTCGTATCTGAATTACTCAACTCTGTCAGAATCCGAACTCCACTAAGTTTTCATTTGTAGGTGAAACACTCTCAAGCAATCACCCCACAGCCTTGTTAAAATCAGTCGGGTGAAGACGACTGAATCACTTTCCCTGACGCTTCGCCGCAAGCTGCAAGGTATGGCTACATGGCCGCGAGTAATGTTCAGCAAGGAATAAAATATAATCGGTTTTGCGTTTTCTGGCTTGTCACCCTTCCGTCTTGTGCGATAGCTGCGTACAAACACGACATAATCAAACGTGATAACGGATGGTGGGCGCAAAAAGCGGCTCAACTTTAGTATGACGCAGAGGCACACACATGTGTACATGGTTCTAGTCATGGCGGCCAGAAGTAGTGCTTTCCCCGCATTGCCCGTATGCTGTGTGAATAGCCCACGTGTTGGCTGCGGGAGCACAGGGTTGCTCGGAGGTAAATACCACTTACATTAATGCACACATAACAGTGTTAATCATTCATAGCACTCATAAGTACTGATACCTTCTCCCACTTATCGATACTCACTCACATTTATACTCGTACCAACTGACTTTTATGAGTACTCACTCACGCTCTTTCATACTCGCATTCACTCATACCCGTCATTATACTTGCGCCTTTCAAATTCGTTACTTATGCATTAGTGTACGCCACGCTGTAAGTGTCGTATCTTCTGGAAGAAGGGGATCTATATACACAACAAGGGTTGCAAATGGCTCAAGTAAATGAAATGAGTTTTCTATTTAAAAAAAATATTTGTCTCCGTTCATAGACATGTCCTACAGAAACGAAAATATTTACCTACACTTAAGCACAGTGCACAATTACTGGTGTAACCATTGTAACAGCCCGTTGACACTGGCAAGAAAGACACATTCTCTTTATCATAAGGTAGCCATTCGAAAACTGTTTTTTTTTGTATTAAGTGTGTCATTGGGCTTCTGGTATTCTCTGTTTTATAGAAACAACAAATGCTTCAATCAAAAAAGCCCCGTGACTGTTGGACTCTGCAAACTGAAAGATTCACATATAAGGAGCACTTTTCCTTAAGTAGTATCAGGCAGTACTTCTTCCATTATATGTGCATCATGAGAGCATTCTCTACCACCTTCATATGTCACTGACATGCACAAAATGTCAGGCTAAAAGACCAGATGATATCGTCAGAAATGAAAATTTGAAGTAAAAAGTGTACATGGTTCATAAACGAGTAGTGGTGCGGGTGTGTTCTGTATACGATGCCGTTTTAACATTTGAGACTAGTTTTGGTGAAAAACGTTTTCTCCCATTTTGTGCCATGCATGTGCACAGTTCCATGCGTATCAAAACTTGAAGACGAACATATTCACTTTTGGGCAAAGAGTTTCATTCTCTTTCATTTAGTTATGAAAAAATGTCAAGTGCACTCATGTATTTAGGCAGTTCAGCTGTAGAAATAATATCGATGTACTTACATCTTTCTGTTGCTACACTTCTACCACTACATTATATGACTGAACGTGTGCCTCACCTATTTACGTGTACTTGTATGTGCTGGGCTTTGCTCAAATCACAGGTGATGAATAATAACTGTGCATCACCACGCAGACACTCCCCGTTGAAAATCCTAAAGCACATGTCGAGCTGCTTGGTTATTGGCTTTCATACAAGTTATCAAGTAACCAAATTTAAGATACAGATGTATGAAGCAAAGTTCCCTCTCTGCTCTACTTTACGATAAGCAGTGAGTTTTTATGCATATAAATAATGCCACTGTGAAGTACACAGCAAAATAAATGGAACAAAAAAAAGAGAACAAAAACACAAAAAAATGGCCCCATTCCTACATGTTACACTGCAAATGTCGTCGAAAGACGATAGCCTTGCGTTTGGAGAGAGTGAACAAAACGTTTATTTGACGTTCTGCGCAAGAAAATTGGTGAAGGGTATTCTGGAGACGCTGCGCTAGAGTGCTTCGAGCGTGCAGCGGAGGCGAACGATTGCATCGAGTCACGTCACACGTGATACATGAGCGCTATCTGGCAGTTACCTTGGAAAACGAAGCGCTTACGCCTGCGCACCCATCTCGGAGATGATAAGGTGTAGAACGCAAGGTGACGGGTAGGTACCACCACCGTGTCGTCTTAGCAAAGCGTTGGACACACTTGCCTTTCGTGCGAGTGTTGCACGGTCATCGCAACGTGATAAATGCTAGGGTCCTTAGAATTACTTATCACCTCCCATTGCTTATCACCTTATGACCTCCGATACGGGTGCGCACGCCACGCGCGCTTTGTTTTTCAATATAACTGCCAGATAACGCTAATGTATCACGTGTGACGTGACTCGATGCGCTTGTTCCCCTCCGCTGCACGCTCGAGGCACTCTGATGCAGTGCCTCCGGAATACCATTCACCGTTTTTTTGCTCAGAACTTGAAATAAACGTTTGTTCCCTCTCTCTAGACGCAATACTTTCGTATTCTGACGACGTTTGCAGTATAACATGCAGATACGGGGCATTTTTTTATTTTACAATCGCACAAGTATGAACGCTGAATCTTGAGCAATATTGGTAGGCGCTGCAGATGAGGTCGGCCGTTTGGAGTATCGTTTGGCCAATTTTGTGCTGTTTAGAGTACCGTTAAGGGCGGAGAAACAGACAACTGTACAGAGAGACAGACAGACAGACAGACAGACAGACAGACAGACAGACAGACAGACAGACAGACAGACAGACAGACAGACAGACAGACAGACAGACAGACAGACAGACAGACAGACCAAAATTGTTTCGTTCAAGGTCCCCAAGAAAGACTACCGTCTTTGAAACGGGGAGGTCAACCAGGTTGAACTGGTTTGCTGCCCATACAGCGTAGGGATGGGAGGGAGTGGTCAGAAAAAGAATTAGACATGAGAGCACAACTGATGGGTATGGACGCTTAACGGTGCTTATTATTGATTTACGGATAGTCGTGCGTAGAGCTGTGTTGTTTTGAGATTTTCAAAAGCGCTTCAGCCCACAGTGCAAATTATGCTTCAATCGTAGTGCTATATATGACAAACTTAAGAACCTGTTTTAATGATTGAAACACTGTAGCTGAAACGAATGCTTTAAAATTTATGTCAAAGCTGCATGTACAGACACAAGCAATATAAAGGGCAACAAAGGGGGGACGCATGAGTTTCTCCTGACGCTTGACTTCACAGTGAGCTGTGCTGCTAGAAAATTTAACCAATGTCTGTGCATGTAACATTGGCCATTTTAAACTGTCTACCTAGAATGCCTACTGCAAGTGAAGCTATGAAGTGCGCCATAACTCTTCTTTTCATGAAGGGTAATTTTTCAAACAATGAACATTGTTCACTTTCTGTCTCTTGACTTCGTGCCGCCGATTCTCGGATTGGCTTGATCACAATTGTGCAGCCTTTATTTTAGAGAAATGATAAAACTTCAACCTAAAATTGATTTAAAACCACTTTGCAGTGTCATTGCCGTCCCTCAACTGCCAGAGCTAGCGATGAGTCATGGCAAGTCTCGCACACAAAGCGAGGAACCGTATAGAGGCGCCACATACCTCGTGCCTACCCTTGAAGAAGAAGCTGGTCCGGCTGTGAAATGCTTAGTTTTTTCTAAAGAAACTTTGGTGGGAGCTTTCTTACTTCTCTAGTCCCATCACAATCAAGCAGACGCAATGTTTAGCTTAGTCCTTATTTTTGTTATATTGGCAAGTGAATAAAAACGCAATAATAAATTAAAAATATTAAATGTTGTGCAAAGAACACACTTACGCATACGTACTCGAACGTAATATTGCTTTTATTTTGTTTCAGCACGCAACACAAAAGAAGGAATAGCAGTGCGTCAATAAAAGTTAAAAAAACGAAAAGTGGGCCACAGAAGATTCGAACTCGCGCCACTGAGCCGCGCGCGTCCATGAATTTGTTGCTTCTAACTAAGCCATGTAACCACATGATGTGGTAACGTTTTATTTTACTTATAAACAAGCTTATGCACTATGTGTTCGCATAATTGTGTACAATATGTGATCGCGCTGTGTTTTGCGATTGTATCTACACCGCACGCTTTTCGCGTATCTTTTCACTATAGATTGCCGGTCGCTCGCAGATAAAAACTCGTAATTTTACTCTTGCACTCAAGCATGAGCAGTTGAAGCTTGTTTCCCGGGGCTCCCTTGTGATGGAGTCGGCCACCGCACGAAATTATAGTGATACGCCTTGAATCCCTGCATCTAGCTGTGTTCCACTTCGTAGCTCACCCGCTCGATCCCAAATTGAGCGCGGGCCGCGACGTTAATGCGCACGACAGTGTCGCGCGTAGCGGCGACATCAGCTCATTGCGCCAGCTGGCTTGCTTTGCTTCTCTTCTGAGAAAACAAATATGATGCCTTGAAAGATCTCGTACTCCACTATGTGAAAATGTTACTGCTTTGTAGTCATCCTCTCATTAATGGAGAACACAGATACAACTCCTTTAGAGCTTCGCTTCGGCGATATGCATCGAACGTAAAACCGCACTAGGTCTGTTGTAGAAGCAGTAGAAGGCTGTCATCTGCTAGAACAAATACGAAATAAAAAAATTTGCAAAAAAGTAAATTTTGTGAATAGTTATTTTCAATAAGCGTTTATCCCTTTTTAATTATTTTTCAGATAACATGCACTTTTTCTCAAGTATATTACGGGAACGAATTTTTTCTCGCAAACAGATCTTTTATTTATTCAATACTGCAGAGTCACGGGTGGTATAATACATATACAAATATAAATAAAATAATTGCGAAACGTAACAATAAAGGGCGAAGAATGCTGTCTGGTAGGGTAATTCATTCATCACATGTATTAGTAAGACAGTTTCATTCACATATGGTTCATGGAATGTGCGAATATTTCAGTAGGTCTGTGCGAGCGAAATAGGGGATCAAGGCCTTTGGATTATGGTGTCGGGTGGGCCGCCTATTAAAGGGGGTCAAATATAAGGATGGGTCGGGAGCTAGTTTTTTGTTCAAAAGTTGATCAAGGAATTCTAATCTAGCTTTTTGTGTTCGCTTCTGCAATAATAAAATCAAATACGTCCAAACTAAAGTCACATGTTGCTAGCCTTCTTTGTTTCCACGGGCATGCTGTTTCTGTGCGTCTCTCATGCGTGCGCCCTACGTCCACAAGAAGATTGAAGGTAAAAACATTAAGTTTAGGCAAGGAAGCGTCATTCCTAGTTCGTGCTATGTGCAAAGATTGCATGCTGTTCCCGTGGTTTTTCGAGTGTGGATCAAGTACGAGTCATCCAAGGACTCGGCAAAGTGTGCGGGTGCTCAAAGGACTTCAAGGAGACGGTGGAAGCCTGTGTTATATAAAGGATACAAACCAACCCACCAAGCTATCTGTTTTACTGTGGACGCTTGCCTAAAAACAGTGTTAAAGAAACTAAACGTAAGTGGGACACGCTATCTTGTAGACTAAGTATGCCCTCAGTAGAAATGTGTTTTGCTGCACTCGAAGGAGGCGTCGTGGAACGGCAGCATAACTAGCCTTTGCGAGTGCGGCTACCCATTTACTATGACAACACTGACACTAGTGGAGCCATGGCGCATGTGCACAGCCTTACTGAAGCTAATTCTAGAGAACTGCGGCAACATGCATGTGTGTGGTGATCGATTTCTCCATATGTGCAACGTAGTGAGGAGGACGCACATGGCGCTTGCTACGTTGTTGATTAAACGAAGCCCTCAGCGCCATTTGATGCAAGGCAGCATTTTGTTCACGTTTGCGGGTGATACAATTTGTAATTTGGCTCGATTTACCTAGCCAACCGCCTAAGTGGGCATGATAAGCATATGTTCACGGTGGAGTGTTATTATGCTCCTAAACAGTGGCTTGTGCTTATTAAACGTTATAACGTGTGTGCTATAGTGTAGAGCGAGAGGTGTTCGTGCAATCTGTATATCTGCCTCCATAGTGCCTTTGCTAGTAACTAGTAATGTACCGGGCAGTACCTACATTTTACGTCTGACTGTGAAGAAAACTTGCATGCACAATGTGAGATTTTCTAATCTTACACAACTGCTTTTTATAAAATAGTGTTCTGCCAGCATGTTTAAGTATGTTTCGCTGCTGTGTGGCAGTGGTGTGATTTTCACGTTCTTATGTAGTTGCTGTTGCAAGCATTTAGAGTTTCGATGCATTACATTTCTCATCATCATCATCAGGTGCTTGGCTGCTTCAGCAAAAACGAGGCAAAGAGAAAAGAAAGACGTGCAGTGACAGTACCAGTATCAACTTTTGTTTGCAGTAGAACACCTATGTTGGTACTTTTATTGTGACAACCTTTCTCTTCTGCTTTTTCCCCAATTCATGCTACGGCACACTTGTCAGCAATACGAGAGGGAACAATGAAATTAGCTTTTGAAGATAATAGTGATTAAATGCCTCGTTGTTCTGCAGAAAACGAAAGTAATTTACAACAACATCGGAAGAAAACAGCGCTTCGAGGTAGCCAACAGGGCAGGTGAAGTTGTAAAAGACCACGTCTACTTCGGACAGGTAATAACAGCAGAGCGGGACGACGAGATTGAAGCGACAAGAAGAACAAGAATGGGGTGAAGCACATTTGGCAAGCGCTCTCAAATTATGACTGGTAGATTGTCACTATCCTTCAATAGAAAGGTATATAACAGTTGCATATTGCCGGTTCTTAGCTAACGAACAGAAACCTGGTGACTTACAAAGAGGGTTCAGCTTCAATTGAAGACGACGCAGCGAGCGATGGAAAGGAAAATAATGGGTGTAACGTGAAGATACAAGATAAGAGCAAGTGAATCGGGGAGCAAACCGGGGTTAATGATATTGTTACGCATAGCTGAAATCAAGAAGATGAATTGGGCATGGGCCAGGCATGTAGCGTGCAGGAAGGATAACCACTAATCATTAAGGGTTACTGAATGCATTCCCAGAAAAGACAAATGGGTTAGGGAGAGACAAAGTTATCTAGGCAGAGGAGATTAGAAAGTGTGCGGGTATAAAATGCCAGCAGAAAGCACAGGACTGAGTTGGCTGTCGGAACATGGAAGAGGACTTTGTCCTGCAGTGGACGTAGTCAGGCTGATGATGACGATGATGATGAAATGCCTAGTAAAGCAAACACAAAGTAAGAACAAGCGACAACAGTATGATCAATGTAGCCCGAGCACATTCTCTCATCTTGAAAACATATTTTGCAAAATGTTGCCTAAGTAAGAGACCTCCCTCTCCCTGTTTGAAAACAGTGTTACGTCACTTCGAGCAACGCGCCCACAATTCTCTCCCTTGGTGCAGGAGTGGTTAGCAAGAAAGTTTCGCTGGCGGGATCTTTCTGCATTTCAGGGCTACGTGTATCTACATATAATTGGCAGTCTGTGCTTGTCCCACATTGTTCTTACTGATGTTTCTAGTTGTTACTTTGTACTGTTCATTACTGCTCATCCCTATAAACTGGCCTAGCTTGCCGCTGTTTTGGACAAAATGCAGTTTGCAAGTGCAATAGTTTTCATAACACTAAATGATCAAGTAAAAAATTATCTTTTAATATTCAGTTAGTCGCATTCACATCAGAACAACACAACATCATTGACTAAGCATGGATTCGTGTTCTTTCTCACAAGGCTTACAACTTTAAATATCTAAATAAATGGTGTGAATAAAAAACATGGGCTTGGCGGAAATCCCTGGACATGTGTTCATCCATGCTGCATCAGCTGCTTGCTGTTTTCATGGCATCGCGGGAGATGCGTTGAGTGAGTAGAGCAAGCAGGTTGCAACACAGAGAAAATGAAAATATGGCAGCACCTCTTGTGCGTGCTTTACATTCTAAGTATATCAAATATTCATTATTCCCCGTGTGGCCTGAACGTTTTAAAGTGGCACTTATTTTTGCTTTATATTTGCGTATTGATGCCTTCACAGTAATATATTGGTGTTTGACAGCAAGTTTTGCTGAATAAAAAAACTGATCTCAATAAAGAAAAAAAAAACAGCCTTCATGCTTTGTCATTAGCATTAGCTGGCGCATTGCTATAGCTAACTACACTGTAATTAGTGGCTGTAATGGTAATGAGCAAGTAGCAAGCGCTAGTTGAGATTGAAGTGGTCGGCGATGTCTGTTTGCAACCAAAGTTACTTGGACCACGTATACTATAAATCCACATGACCGGTATTGTAAATGAGATTACCATAACACATATCACTGTGTCTTACCATGTGTCCAACAAATGCAGATATCTCAAGATTGCCACTTTAAAGGAATCCTAAACCAACATACGGTTGAAATTTAGTTGTAGTGTGGCAGATGTGGATGAGTCCACAATGATCGTATATCCGTGATAATTTTTCGATATGCTGCCTCAATAGTAATGTTACAGACATTGCTTGATACAAAAGAGGCCCTCACTTATTTCGCTTTTTTTCTTACAATGATTCAGTCACCGGCGTGTCTCGTCTCCCTGCCGTGTTCTTCTCCTCACTTTGTAAGGAGGAAGAGCAGAGGGTACATAGACACGTATTTTGAAAAATGTTGACGTAAGGAGAGAACTAAGGAGCTGAACACTTCCAGAAGACTCAAAGAGGAGAATGGAATGTTTCTAGCAAAACATTAAGGGCACCCGCGGCAAGATGTGCGGCTGCACTTGCCATTGTTGATCAGGATACTACTCTGAACTCTATACAGACATTTGCTTAAATTGTTACAAACTAATTAGAGATCGTTTGGCACCCTTTAATGCAGTTACATACAAAATTAGGTTTAGATGTGTAAGCAAAATTTGTTTGCTATAAATCAGTAACAATGATTAATGAAATTCAGATAATATTCACAGTAAAGCTCAGGAAAAGGCTAAGCGGTTGCCTATCGAATGTGAAGGAGATACCCCGCTTTTAAGGGGTCAATAGGCATAATCAAATGATCTCGACATTACATGAACTTTAAGATATTCTGACGAGGTATGTTTCATGCATGTTATAATGAGAAGGGTAGTTAATCGAACTGTTGTCACTTTGCCCTATATTGCTGTAACTGCTTAACATAGGTGTAAGGCAAGAATCGCTTTATGCCTTTTGGTTTTATGTAAATGGCGCCCTTGCCCAGTCGGTGTAACTTGATTTTCATAAAGTTCTAAATGCTTTAAAACTTTCTTGACTATATAGCAAGGCTATTTTTAATATATGCCATGGTAGACGTGACCACACTTGGTGACGTGCTTGATTAATGCATCACTATCACCATCGTAACTATAGTTGCTAGGAAGCATAGTGTGAAAAAAATATAAGTAGCGATCATTACTCACTACATACACCTACGTGTCTCAAAATGTGCTAGAAAGCCTAGTAAAACTGTGTTTTGTTTGTGTTTCACTCCAACTAAATATTCTGGCCATACTCAAAGCAGCTTCCGTTCTTTTAAGTTCCTCATGATAATTGGTGGTCAATAGAAGTAATAATGCCATGTTTTTCTTTTGTTGGCATATTCACCACTCTACTAATGAGCATTAAAAGACTACGCTACCCAGGAAAATATAAGGGACGTCATAAGAAGTAATTTTCATGCAATTGTCAAAGAAAGTGAACGTAATATTAACTTGTCGCCAGCCGGCACTTGCCGGCAGCAAGGTATGTTTTCATTAATTTTTTCACAATTACTCTACATTTATTGTGATAACACACAATGTTGTTTGTTTGGCATCATTGCATGTTAGTTCTTACTAAAATGTGTTCAGCTAAAACAACAAGCCCATAATTAGTCTTTTTCCCTTTACTTATTATTCTGAAACAGTGAATCTCATTCATCTTGAAAGTGTGTGACTTGTTTCCTTTTTAATCAGTTGTGCGTGTGTGTTCGTGTACATGTGTGTAGGTGGGAGGGTACAGTATTGTCACATCATGGGATTCGCAGATTTTCTGAGAAATAAAAGACAATGCTGCCAGGGAAATATAGCGGGTATTTTTGAATGTAATTATAATGTAATTGTCAAGAAAGTAAAGAGGAAGAAAATATAACTTGCCATGTGCAGGGACGGAGCCTGCGAACTACAAATGAAGCGTCCGGTGCTGTACCGACTGAGTTACCCAAGTAGATGTCCACTTTCCACTTTGTACAATAAACTTGTGCGCTTAATCATGGAAGAGTAAGTCAGTGTCGCTTGTTGCCATTATGCCCAGTGTGGGACACGTTTTTTGCCTATTCGCATCACGTAGCACATGATCTTATTACGAGCTGGCAGCCTGACAGACGCTGCCGCGTTTAATGCCCATATATACCCCATAAAGTGTACGGGAAGATAGCCGCCGTGGTAGCTAAGTAGATAATCAGCCGCGGTATTCGAAGGCCAGAGGTTTCGTCCCTGCCCTCGGCAAGTTATCTACTTTTGGTCCACTTTTCTTTCTTTACATTTACATTGCAATTACGTCCACTCCTATCTCCTATACTTTTTGGAAGCATTGTCTCCTAATTCTAATTAATATCATTTCTAACAAACCAATTAAGACTGTAGCGAGAAAGGAAGACGGGACGGCGGCCAACGTGGTCGTGTCGTTCTCTCACAACTTTATTATCCAGGGTGATCGCCGAATCGGAGCGGCGGCGGCTGCCACGTCCAATCCGCCAGGCCAGAAGCTCGTTCTCCACAGCACGCACCTCGAGCTGTCGCATGAGCTGCACGAGAGGCGCAGCGCGGTGGCTGGAAAAATGACGATGATGATGAATGGCGATGATGATGACGCTACAGATTACTCCCCCCCCCCCCCACAGAAATGAAGCCGGAACGAAAATAATGAGAGCGTATATACAAGCGAGTTAGGTTCGCAAAACGAAACGGGGTCCGTAAGCAGTCCAGGTCGTCAACTGGAAGGGACAATTGGTAAGCAGTGTGTCTCCGGTGGGCGACTCTGGGAATGGCGCAGCGGACGAGGGTGGCTACGCAGGCACGCTGTTGGAAGGAGCGGGCGAGGGTCGTGATGAAGGGACACTTTTGTCGATAGCGAGTACCAACGACAAGGTGAAAAATGGTCAAGCGCCGAGAACACACACGGGCCGTTTCGGTGCGGTCGGTTGTCGCGCGCACTCGGACACTGATGCTTAAAAGATGAACTGTAGCATGAGCGTACTACGGCCAGTCCGGAGGGTCTAGTGTTACTTCCATGTTGGAGCTGGTGGGAACGACGACAGGGAGTGCGGTCAACCCTGGTAGTGTGTTTACCGTGCTGGTACCGTCGCTTCCGGTGGCACATTACCGGCTGCGGCGGCCGCCTGGTCGGCCGAGTAGGGTGCAGATAAGTTGGAAACGGTGCGCTTTGGACCGATGAAGTGCGACATGGTTTACAGTGATAACGAGCCGGCTCAGAGGGCACTGATAGATTGCTTTTTCCGACCTTTGACGACGTGTGACGCGTAGGCGTACGCCGATGAGTCGTCGCGCCGTTCGAGCTAGAACCGACGTTTAGTGATGTGAGATCGAGCGGCGGGTATGTGGCGTCACAGTAGTCATGGGCCGTCGACGGCATTGAAATGCTCAAGCACGCGTACGTAGTGGTAGGCGGATGGTTTAACTGCGCATCTGTTGGGGCATGCACGGTGTGCTCCACCTGTGGAGAGCCAGGCGTGCGGCCCTCGGGATTTCCTGACATCGTCACAGCATCATGCACGTTCAGCCGAGCATGCTCAGGGGCTTGAACTTCTGTAGGATACATCGATGATGCTGTTAGTAGGTGCTGGCCATCCACGAGGTTTTGAGCAGCAGGCACCGGTGTGCAGGGGAAACTGATGGCGTGGAGTGTCACAGCGGGCTCTGGGTCCATAGTGTGAGTGGTGTCGCGGGCCTCCACAGGTGCCGGGACAGGCGGGGAGTCTGCAGGAAGGTCAGCTGGCCCAGCTGAGGTCGTCGAATCGCCCGGGACAAACAGTTCAGCTGACCAAGTTTCTGCAGCGAATGCGACGGTGCACGGGGCAGCGGCCGGTGTCGAATCTATGTGGTCAATTGCCGGCAGGGGAATGGTCTGGACTGGCTCTGGGGCGAGAGGCGTCCTGGAAGGTGATGAGCCAGGTGCAGTTGTGTCATTTTTGAGAGGAGGAGCATGTTTAAGGCCGTAAAACTTCAGCACAGCATCTCGCAAGTGATCGTACGGGCGAGGGCTCCAGGAGAAGTATGTGAGGTGGTGTTTGAGGTCATGTGGAAGATGGTATTCCATTACCTCGTACATGAGCTCTTGGATCCAGATGCCGTTGTGATACAAGGCCGCCGCCAACTCCTCGAACCACGACTCTAGGCGAGCGGTCTGGAACAGGGGCAGTGGCGGGTCGAATTGAGGCTGCCAGGCTTGTGCTGACTGGAGCACGGCCGCGTAGCTCGGTGGCAGTAGTGCAGCGCCGGTCGCTTGTTCGTGTGCCCGTGGTCACCAATGTAGCGAGAGAGGAAGACGGGACGGCGGCCAACGTGGTCGTGTCGTTCTCTCACCACTTTATTATCCAGGGCGATTGCCGAAGCGGAGCGGCGGCGGCTGCCACGTCCAAACCGCCAGGCCAGAAGCTCGTTCTCCATAGCACCCGCCTCGAGTTGTCGCATGAGCTACACGAGAGGCGCAGTGCGGTGGCTGGAAAAATGACGATGATGATGAATGGCGATGATGATGACGTTACAAGACCGTTAATCTTACACTTCCTTTCTCCTTGCAGTTTTTTTTGTTACAACAGCGCAAATTTCAGAGTTGGCTATTGTAGTGCATACTAGTAGTGCATACTAGTAAGATATGTATTGAAGAAGAATCAATCATTCTGCCACTTTTCGATGGAATGACTACAGGACACGGTGCTGGATGCACTTTGTTAGCTTTAAATTGGGCTAGCTTGAATTTAATTTTCATACATTACATCAGCGAAACATGTCGATATCACAGGCTTTAATGCCACGAAGAACATGTATTGAGCAAGGTTATAAATACAAAAATTGCATAAGTATAAGGTGACAACAGCGCGCCCTCAACAAGAATTGACCGAAAACATAGGATGCAGGCATTGTTTTTTCTGACTGTTCTTGTCAATTGTGAGCTGTTTTCACCTTTTTATGATCAAGTCCCCAGCTCGAGATGTGTTGTTGTAGTACATAACGACGTTCAACCGAAAATTAGGTTTAACTCAAGGTCTTCATGTGTTTTTCAGCATATAAGGTGGCCAGTTTAGGCGTTCAGGCAGACCAGATTGTATGAAGAAAGACACCCATTTAACATATTATTATGGATTAAAGCATAAAGCAGTTAACGGGACCGAATATCAATTTTTATGGTAGCTGCTTCTTTTGTGCAATGAAAAGCTTACTGATCAGAGTGCCTAATCGTGTTGTGAATGAAGAGAATGTTTAGGGCTTGTTCCTTCTTGTTTGACATGACTTTAATGAAAACATGAAATGGTAACACAGAAAGTGCTAGAAACATTTTAAGAATTTTTCGATCTCTGACTGCTATGAAGTGTCACACAACACAGGCTGCAAACACTGGGAGGTCAGCATGAAAGCTTTATATATTTATGCGCTGCGGATTGCTCGATATTTCTGCAGCTTGATATTTCACACAGTTTGTCACAACGAAAGTGCTGCTATTTGAGGGTTGACTGCTTCACGTAAACAGCACAGAATAATGTTGGCAAAGGTAACATATATAAATACTGTTACTTTCAACGCTAATTATGGTGCGGGTTAAAGCATCAGACTATTTTAGGTAAACAGACAGGCTGCATGACATAGAAGTTTATGGGACCTTCATATGAAATTTAAAACGCAATGCTACTCAGGTTGCAATAAAGATGCGGTCCAACTCACAAATTTTTATTTCCACATCCAATCACACGCTCTGGCCATTTTTTAGTCTACTTAATCAAGTAATATTAATCGAAATTTCTGCCTGAGTGGGTTGGTACTGACGTTGAATTTCGTGCATTGCTCATCAGTAGAATGACATACTTGTGTCCTCAAACAGACGGCCCCTTGTGGGCTTTTTCCGTCCATGTCCTACTCATGATTACTGCTTGAAATTGATCGGGCAATTTTTGCATATTTTTCAGTATAGGTGCATCATCAGTGTCAGCCTAAGCTATGCCAAGAAAGCTGCCCACAGCATCCAGCTAACGTTGTTTCCGTGCGCAACTGTAGTCGTGGTTGTGCTGAATAGCCTGTAACGGGGTTTATTTGCAGCGCAGAACGCAGAAAGCGAAGCAGTCAGCAGCGTCCGGCCAAGCGCGGCAAGCACGAGCTTATGCTGATGGCGATGCCCCTGATGCGCCAAGAAATGCCGCTGAAGCTCCTCTTCTTCACTACAATCGCCTTCCGCACAAAAAGACGCCATCCTGGCGGATTAGGGAGAAGAAACGACTAATGTGTCGTAATATGGTTTGAGACGAGAGACGTGGACAGTGTCGCGGCCGCGGTAGCGTAGGTCTGTGGATGGGATGATGGGCTCCACGATATAGTTGACGAGTGACGTTTGCTCTACAACGCGGTATGGCCCGATGTATTTGGAAAGGAGTTTTGCGGAGCGGCCAGGCGCGGTAGCAGGTGCCCGAAGCCATACCAATGAACCAGGTGGAAAGTTTGGAGCTGAATGGTCCCCAGTCTGGCGGGATTGCTGCTGCCACTGGTCCTCGGTAGAAAAAGAGCGGGCAAGCTGGCGGCATCCTTCAGCATGTCGGGCAGCTTCGGACAGAGTTGTACTTTCGGACTCATAAGGTTTATATGGAAGAATAGTGTCTACTGTATTTGAAGGTTCTCGTCCGTACAAAAGAAAGTATGGCGAAACCCAGTAGTAGCTTGTACGGCAGTATTATACGCGTAGGTCACGAACGGGAGAACTTGGTCCCAATTTGAATGATCAGAAGCGACGTACATCGACAGCATACTGCCAAGAGTACGGTTGAAGCGCTCCGTCATGCCATTTGTTTGAGGGTGGTACGCTGTACTTGTGCGGTGCACGATTTGGCATTCGTTGAGCAATGCCTACAAGGCGTCAGAAAGGAAGGCACGGCCTCTGTCACTTAATAGCTCGCGAGGGGCACCTTGACGCAGAATGAAACGTTGAAACAGAAACGTTCCAACGTCACGGGCTGTGGCAGTCGGCAGCGCGGCTGTTTCGGCATAGCGTGTCAGATGATCTATCGCAACAATGATCAAGCGATTACCTGCTAGAGTTGATGGTAGTGGTCCGTAAATGTCAATGCCGACGCGATCAAAAGGCCGACTAGGACAAGGAAGAGGTTGTGACGGGTAGACTTGCCCAGGAGATAACTTTTGTCGTTGGCACTGGGCACACGAGCGAATAAATTTTCGCACGTAGTTATACATGCCACGTCAATAAAATCTGAGTCGAAGTGTAGCGTATGTCTTGAAGAGGCTTGCGTGGGCGCACTTTGGGTCCGCGTGAAAAGCTTCGCAGATAGCAGCTCGAAGATGGCGGGGTATCACAAGGAGACACTTGCGATCGTCAGAAAGGTAGTTGCGTCGATAAAGAAGATCATCCCTTAGGCAAAAGTTGCTAGCCTGGCGGCGGAGAGCGCGAGATGGCGAAGGAGTGAGAGGATCAGAAAGAATGCTTATGAGGCCACTGATCCAGGGATCCTTTCGTTGTTCCACCGTCATGTTGCACAAGGTGGATGACGCAACTGCAGGCTCGAGGGAAGAGAGGCAAACACCTTCATCCGATATGAGTGAGCGAGAAAGGGCGTCGGCGTCCGCGTGCTTACGACCAGATCTGTAAATAACGCGGATGTCGTATTCCTGAAGTTTGAGCACCCAGCGAGCAAGTCATCCGGAAGGGTCTTTAAGTGTGGATAGCCAACAAAGGGCGTGGTGGTCAGGGACGACGTCGAAGGCGTGACCATACAGGTAGGGGCGAAATTTTCCAAGGGCCCAAATAATAGCAAACACTCTTAACGCGTCGGAAGTATGACGACAAGCCGACAAAACTTCTAAGTTCCTTCAAGTTCTTTGGCTTCGAAAAATCAGTGACTGCTCGAAGCTTGGCGTGGTCGAGAAGTATGCCGTCCCGCGATACGACGTGGCCAAGAATGGTGAGCTGCCGGGCACCAAAACGACACTTCTTGAGGTTGAGTTGAAGCCCGGCGTTGGTGAGACGTGTGAGGACGTGCTCGAGACGATTTAAATGGGTGTCGAAATCGGTGGAAAAGACAACTACGTCATCGAGGTAGCATAAACATGTGTTACACTTGAGGTCTCGTAAAATAGTGTCCATCATTCTTTCAAAAGTGGCTGGAGCGTTACAAAGGCCGAAAGGCATAACGGTAAACTCGTATAACCAATCAGGTGTGACAAATGCTGTTTTCGGTCGGTCAGATGCTTCCATAGGAACTTGCCAGTATCCAGACCGTAAATCCAGCAAAGAGAAGTATTCTGCTCCCTGCAAACAGTCAAGGGCGTCGCCTATTCGCGGTAACGGGTAAACGTTCTTGCGGGTGATCTTGTTTAAACGTCGATAGTCCACACAGAACCGAATGGAGCCGTCCTTCTTCTTAACAAGAACGACCGGTGACGCCCAGGGACTGTTAGAAGGCTGTACAATACTCCGCTGGAGCATGTCAGCAACCTGGTCGTCAATAACACGGCGCTCCGACGCTGAGACTCGGTAGGGGCGCTGTCGTAGAGGCGTATAGCTGCCTGTGTCAATCTTGTGAGATATGTTCGATGTGCGACTGAGGCCAGAAGCGTGGCTGTCAAAAGAAGTACGAAACTTTTGCAGCAGGTTCACTAACTGGCTTCGTTCTGAAGAAGACGTTGCGACATCGATGGAGCGGTGGAAAGCGTCAAGGAGTGACTGGTCAACAACAGAGTCAGAAATTAGTGCGCTGAGGTCCGTAGAAAGCAAACTAGATGGAGCGTCAAAAATGTGATGGGCGTCGATCGGATGCACGTGACCGAGACATTCACCATAGAATAAAGGTAAAGGCCCTTCTAGCGTATTGTACACGAGCGTCTTCGTGACGCCATGGTGGAGAGTAAGGAGAGCAATGGGCAGTGGAGAACATTTGCGTTGAATGAACAGGGCAGAGGGCGTAAATAAAACATCACCGTCGGAAATAGCGTCACACGACACAGTCACCACCAGAGAAGAGCGTGGTGGTACGGTGGTGTCGTCGGAAACAAACAGTTTATAACACGGTAGGGAGGCTTCGACAGCGTCAACATCAGGAAGCGCAGATAGCTCAAGTTCAGCGCGACAGCAGTCAATGACGGCATTATTATTCGCAAGGAAGTCCCAGCCGAGTATCATGTCATGGGAACACGAGGGCAGCACTACGAATTCGACGACATACACAATCCCTTCGATGACGACTCGTGTGGTGCAGGCTGCGAGAGGTGTTACATTTTGTGCGTTAGCCGTTCTAAGAGAGAGGCCGGATATTGGCGTCAGAACTTTGCGGAGTTTGCGGCACAGGTTGATGGAAAGGACGGATAGAGCGGCTCCGGTGTCAACAAGCACCATGACGACGATACCATCGACTGACACTTCAATGACGTTAGCTGGACAGGGGCGAGGGCTTGTGCATGGTGACGGGGACGCAGTTCGTGCCTCGGGAACTGCGGCCGTTAGTTTTCCTGGTCGGTGGGTCCGGAACGGCGACGCTTAGGGGAAAGCAAACGTCGACGTGGAGATGGGGAGGGGCAGGTCGGGCCGTGTGGACGATCAGAAGGAAAGGAAGAGGAAGGAGGGCTTGAAGGCGTAGAAGAAAACTGAGGGTCGAAAGAGGGCATTCGTCGAATGTTCTGAGCAGCCTGGCGACGACGACAATAACGTGCCACGTGGCCAACACCACCACAAGCAAAACATATGGGACTGTTGTTGTAGGTCCGCCATTGGTCGGAGTAGACTCCGACTTGCGACTGGGGGGCAAAAAACTGCGGCCGAGGTGGTATCGGCATAGGCGGCGGTGAATAGGTGGGCGGTGAATAGGTCGGCGGTGAAAAGGGCGGCGGCGAATACATAGGCGCTGGCTGGAACCACAGGCTGTCGAGGTCGAGCAACGGCCTCGGCGTACGTGAGAGGTGCGGCGACTGGGGGCGGTTCACGGGCGGAGGAAGAACTTGTGCGACCTGGTCTTGAATGAAGTCACGGAGTGTAGATGTCAATCTGCGTGGTTGATCGGGTACACGGGACATCAAAGAGAGCTGACGAGCGACCTCAGCGCGGATGAACTCTTGGACCTTGGAGAGAAGAGGGGCATGGTCTTCTTCTATGCCAAGGGTTGAAAGGCTGGACGAAGAGTCGTCGAGCACCGAGGGATGTCGGGTGGAAAGACGTTGCCTGCGCAACTCGTCAAAACTCTGGCATAACTCGGTCAGTTCTAGGACAGTGCGAGGACTCTTAGAAAGCAACACTTGGAAAGCGCCGTGCTCAATGCCCTTCATGATATGCTTGATCTTAAGCTCTTCGGACATCGACTCGTTGACTCGCTTGCAAAGGTCCAGAACATCCTCAATATAGCTTGTGAAATTCTCACCAAGCAGCTGGGAGTATGTAAGCGTTGTTCGGCACGGCGTTTGCGTACCTCAGGCCGCCCGAAAACTTGTGTGAGGCTCGTTTTGAAGACAGACCGCGTAGGGAGTTGCGCTTCGTGGTTTTTGCACCACAGCCTGGCCACGTCCGAGAGGTAGAAGGAGACGTAGGCCAACTTGGCGGCGTCATCCCATTTGTTGTGAGTACTCACTCGCTGGCACATTGAAGTCCAGTCGTCAAAGTCCTTGTCTTCTGTGCCTGAGAAAACAGGAAGATCTCGCAGACGCAGAGAACCGGCGCAGAGAACAGTAGGCGGTGCCGGTGGAGGAGTCGGAGCGGCGCTTGCGTCGGTAGGCATAATAGACGATAAAATGCGATTCCGAAGCTCCAAGGTGATCGAAACCCAGCAGAATCCACCACTTGTAACGGGGTTTATTTGCAGCGTAGAACGCAGAAAGCGAAGCAGTCAGCAGCGTCCGGCCAAGCGCAGCAAGCACGATCTTATGCTGATGGCGATGCCCCTGATTCGCCGAGAAATGGCGCTGAAGCTCCTCTTCTTCACTACAAGCCTTTTTTTACATACACTGCATAATAAACTTGCTCTTTTCCTGTCAAGTGCATCTTCGGATTGATTATAAATGTTTGCATATGGGAGGCCTTCAGTTTTAGAAGAAATTCTTCAGTGTGCCATGAGAAAATGTGTTCTGCAAAAATTTTATTATCATTTTTTTACAATTCTAAAGGCCTCATCCACAACTTTGTGCAGGTGCAGCCTCCTCTGTGCAGCCTCCAGAAAAGACCAAAGACCCCCCAAGCTCTCTTTCACACGAACAGAGAGATTGTGGGTATAAGAAGGAAAAGAAGAGAAAAGTGCGCCCCGTAACTGTCTGCATCAGCGTGCGACACCTCAACAGTAGCTCACAAGGGATGGTGTGAGGAGGGATTAAAAGGATAGGATTAAAGGTAGAGAGAGAGAGAGAGAGAGAGATGGGCAAGGACAGTGAGCGATGACATAAGGGAGATAGGGAAGATGGAAACACGGTCACACGAGTCCGAGGACGGAACACCACTTGCGAGAGCTCTTGTCGGCGACAGGAAATGGCGTAGGGCTAATTCAGTCGGCCAGAGCTGTGCTGGCGTCGTCGTAAGAGACTGCCGCCGGACCAACCCAGTCGGCCAGAGCTGCGCTGTCGTCGGAGATTGCGAGGGCACAACCGGTGGGCACGGGATCCAGCAAGCGAGTCCCCGACACGAACAGGAAAGTCACTGTGTGGCATTGAAAGCTGTTTCAAGGAATGAATTACCAGCATTACTGTGCTGTTCTTTCATCACGGAAGACGAAGGTGGCCGCTCCAGAGGAACTTCATGCTGTGCATTGTGAGTGCCTCAGTGGTTTTGTTTCAGTCCCGCCACAAGTGAAGAAATCATGTGTCAGATTCAGCCAGGTTGGCTAAAGGTAGTTTGCCGGACTTTGTTGATTGGATTGGATAAACTTTATTTGTGCCTGCAGTTGGGCGCTCGCGCGTCCCGACGGGGGCCTACGCCGTCTTCAGTGTTGTCGTTACTCGGCATGGGTTTCCGCTTGCCGTTGCCGGCTCACTGGTTCCTTGCCTTTCGAGCACGCCGAGGACCTACTGGACGGCCCAGAGCTGTTCTTTTTTTGGTTGTAGCTCTTCGTGATCGCCTCGAGCCGTGACGGGATTGTTCTTGATCTTGCTTCCTCTGGGTGTTTGATTCAGTCCTACAAGATCTCCGTGTGATCTGCCGCCTCCCTCCAGCAGACCTTGCAATTGTCGGTCGGATATGTCTCGAAGTACATGTGGTGCATCAAGATAGCAACCGCCTCCCCATCAAGGCACTTCTATGAGAGGCCGGGCGTAATCGCCTTGGAGGGTGACAGAGGTGCAATCTTGCCCCCAGTTCCATATCACCAAGACTGGTTGTTTTGGTCGCCACTAAATGGCGGGAATAGAGGGTGTGGTTGCTATGACTTTCGCTTGATCACGCTACTAGTAGCCGCCGAAGTGCTTGAACCACGCGTCCGCGTGTTACCTTTCATTGAATTCAACATATTACATTGAGGGCTTTTACTGACACTTCCTAAAATTTTAGGGTTTCGGAAGCATTTATTTCACGGTTTTATATTGACATTTCACGGAACTTACTGTACCATTCGAAATCGTAAGAACAAGCTAGTTATTTTCCATGTAAGAAGCAAGCTGTTTTCTTGAATGTAGCAGAGCTCATTTGTGCACTTGTTCTTCCAAGATTCACATTTGCACATCATGAAGGATTGTGTGCATTTCCTTTTCAGCTTCATTCTATGTATTGTATTTCTTGTGCATGTGAACAAACGTGCTTACATGTGTGTCTGACATCATCTGTGTCAATCATTTACATTTTCTTGTGCCTCTGAAGGAGAAATCAAGGTGCATGGCAGTGACCTGCTGTATTAACAGCAATGACAGAGCCTCAAGCAGCATTTGGCCAATCTCCACAACGCGTTCAAGAGATAAACAGAACACCACACTTTTACAATGCTATAATTATTGTTTAAGCACAAAGTTTTCGTTTCGAAATTGCTGCTCTTGCATTATGTTTTATGCCCCCACTCTGTGGCTGAAGTACAACTCGTGAAATTTCGGTGCAGGGTCACCTCATTTGCGTACCAATAACACTGAGATGTGGCTATTCACAGCTGGAGCGTACAGGCAAATAAAAAGAAGATTATTTGGAGCAGGGCTGCTTTCGATGTGCATATAAATGCTTTTCTTTTGCAATTACTGACTTCGTAAGCTTTTTATATTGCATAAAACACTGCGTTATTTGGTTGTAATGTCACCACGATTTATGGTTCCTAGCATGCTAATAAAATAGCTTCTTAACATATTTTCTTTAACAGCCTATTTTGCTGACGAATTGTGACTTTTGCAAAGATACGAATATTTCATTCCCTCATCATGCATCTTCAAGAGATATTGGGACAATTTGTACACAGTATTGCATGGACACAAGGTGTGGATGTCCGTTCAATCTAGACACATTATTGCTTTCCTCCAGGTTTAGACGTCAATTTCATTTCCTCATAATTATTACGGCTTTCCTAATGTGCGGACCTTTTCGCATGATTCGGCTTTCCTTATATGCGAAGTGCCACATAGTCTTTCCGCACATACGGCTTCCGTATTCCAATATTTCCGTATGTGCGTATACCATGGATACGGAGCGTTTCAGTAGGGTATATATTTATTTTCAGACCTACCTTTCTACTTTCCGTGTCCAGTTCTGTGATTACGAGCTGTAATTCGTCACCTGAGTTACTCATCAAGGGAATGTCATCAGTTAATCGGTGGTTATTAGGATACTCTCTATTAAATCTTATTCCTAACTCTTCCCAATCGAAAGTCTTGAAAACCTCCTGTAACACACGGTGAATAGTATTGGAGAGATCATTTCTCTCTGCCTTAAAAGGGCTCTTAAACACTTTTTTGAGCAACAATGGAATTATTTCACCGGAACAACTTATTGCCTCACTAATTAAACGCCGCAAAATTGTTGACGATTGGCCCAGTATACGAGTGAAGTTACAGAGATTTGGCACACGCTGCAATCGCAAGCTCTCTTCTCTCGTCACGACGAAAGCGCTGCATGCCAAGCAGAGAGGAATGGGAGGGGCAAACAAAAAACGTCACGCGCACCTCAAGGCTAGAGCACTTTTTATTTTTTGTTCTTCGAATACGTGGCTTTTCCAATCCGATCGCGCGCGCACGCGTGGACAAGTGACAGCCTCTCGCGGCGATCTCAGTAACGACCAAGCACGCGCCATGTTCAAATCAGCCAACGGCTGATAGATGGGCAATCTATGTGTGATTTTTTAGCATCTTCCATCATTCGTCGAGGGAAGAGAAAGCAATTGTCAGCTGACTTTGATAATTTATTGTGAATTTCAGGCCACGTGCTGCGCTTCAAGATTTGGCTCGCGTGTTCTCGGGTGCCTCAACTACCAATCGGAAGCGTTTTCTAACCATGCTCAAAAAGTGTTGAAGGACCTCTTTAAACCCTTCTTTATTGGGATTCAGTCGCTTTCTTCATGGAGAACTACGGTGGCATTGGATGCACTGTACACTTCTACCTGTATTTTTATGTAGGGCTCTTCTATGCCCTGATTCCGTAGTGCATGCATTACTACTGATGTCTTGACTGAGTCAAACACCCTCTCGTAATCTATGAAGGCTATGTATAAGGTTCGGTTGCATACGCGCATTTCTATATTACCTGATTGATAGTATGAATATGGTTTATTGTGCAGTAATCTGTACAAAACCCTGCTTGCTCCTTTGGTTGATTGAACTCTAATGTTGTCTTAATACTATTAGCTAATATTTTATAAACAGATTGGAGAGAACGGACAGTAAGCTGATAGGCCTGCAATTTTTTAATTCCTTGGCGTGTCATTTCTTATGAATTCGGATGATGTTGGCATTCTTCCAAGATTCTTGTACCCTTCCCTTCAAGAGACACTTCGTATATAAGGTGGCCAGTTTTTCTAACACAGTTTCTCCGCCATCTTCCAGGAGGTTCGGTATCACCTTATCCTCACCAGCGGCATAGCCTCTTTGCATGACTTCTAGGGCTCGCCTTACTTCCTCACACGTAACTGGTAGGATGTGGAATTCCTCTTGGGAAATATTTTTTTTTCTGGCGATATCATCCTGGTTGTTTTGGCTTCCCTACAGCTCTCTATAGAACTCCTCCGCCACCTGTATTATCCCATTCATATTGGTTAGGACAGTGCCTTACCTGTTCCTTGATGCATAGATTTCGACTTTTGCATACGGACAAATTTGCCTTTGCAGCTTTTAGGCTTCTACGGCTTTTTGCAGCCTGCTAAATGCTCTCTATGTTATACTTTCTGACGTCAGCTACCTTACGTCAGTTGAATAACTTCGAAAGCTCCACTAGCTCTATTTTGTCACTTGCATTGAAAGTTTTCGTTGTTTGTCGTCTCTTAAGAAGATCTTTGGTCCCCTGAGATAGTTTGCCAGTGTCCTGTCTAGTGACTGTATCTCCGACTTCCATTGCACAGTCTTTGACGGTACTAGTAAGACTATCGTTCATTTTGTGAACGCTAACGTCAGCTACCTTGCTTAGCGCCTCGCGTCTTTTCGGAAGCGGCTCTCTCAATTCTTCTCATTTCGCTTTTATCGCTAGTTCATTAACCCGTTACCTGTTCTTTTTTTTTTTGAAAATTTCTGGTCAAAAACAGCCTATCGTTGATTGCCGCTTTCGATTTTGATTGTACAAAAAAATAGCTAATCAGTGTTAAAAGTTTTTCATCACATACTCAGTCAAATCAACGGTATAAAGTTTATCTTTGAAGAACACTTAGGAAACCAGCTATCTCCTGCTAATAAAATTAAATCCTTATCAACTACAGACGCCAGGCCTTTCTTCACTTGTGTAAGCTAAATCACCTAGGCTTATTTCATTCGGGAAGCTTCGGGGCTATGTGGAAAATTTCACAACGCAGAATATTGCAAAGCAGCTTCATTGGCGGGCACTCACAATTTTCGTGTCCGAGCTGTCTTCATCATCACCGGAGGAGCTACTCATTCACCATCATCGCTGTCTTCACCTCCGGGCCTAAGATAAATATCTGTACTCGAATTGTCGTCACTCGAAGAGCATGACGGAAACAAATGGCTTATTTTTCGGGTTCACGGGCCAGCTATGCATGGGTCGACGCCCCCACACGCCGTCTTTCCGTATAAAAACCGCGCTCCTGTCGCAAAAAAGGAGGAGGATTGAATGATCTGTGGGATTTACGTCCCAAAACAACTATATAAAGAGGAGGAGGAATAAAGTTTATTATTCAGGAAGGGGAGGTAAAATGGGGAAACCCAAGTTTGACGATGGCTAAATTGAGACCCGAACAACTTAACGTTTGAGGTTATGCTGCCATCTATTGGATGACACGCAAAGTCCACAAACGTGCGCGTCTTGGTTTGAAAACTAGATGGCAGAACCTGTTCCGTTAGAGCTGGTTTTACCCGTTCAAAGCAGCTAAGGGTTTGATTGGCTTCTTGTGTATTCGGTTCTGTCATTCCTTTTTTTCAAATATAGGTGAATATGAGTTCCTATATTATATGGTCACTGCATCGGATCTTGCCAACTACTTCTGCATTCTGCCTCTACATCCTTTGGGAAAGCGAGGGCTCATCTGGCGAACCAGTGCCCGTACACAAGTCCGTCGGGCGGTCCCCGGCAAGCCAGGAATGGGGGGGGGGGGGGGGGGGCAAAGACTACATGCTCGTAATATTCCGGGTGTTTTGTCCTTCGTTCCAGGTGGCCCTCAAGGTGTCCCTCAAGGTCACCGACGCTGCGGGGGGTCATCTGGTTCGACCTAAACTTGCTTATTTGACTCCATTCGGGGAGAAGCAAACGGAAGGGTCATTTTCTAACGTGCCTCCACCTGTCAGACTTTAGTGCATGTTTTTCTCTATTTTCTTTGAAGTCCCATAGATTGCGCCGCTGTGCTACATGTTACTTCTATGCGTTGTTTTAAATGCGAAGCGTTTTTTAGCGAGCTTCGGTGACTTTGAGCGTATCTAGCCGCCTACAACTTTTAGCTCTCCCGACAGTTTCCGTAATCGTATCGATACCAAACCTGGTACGGCATAACACGACTGTATGGAGAACATATTCGACTAGTCACAACATGAAATTCATGATATGAATGTCATGAATGTCATGATTAACATTTCATTGTTCTGCAGTTCTTGCGGTGGTTTCGTTAACATGGCATGTTGCAAAACTTGGTAGGGTATGGCATAATTGCATGGCAAACACAAGTGACTGACCCTAACACGAAATTCATGACATCGTGTCTTGTAACAACATGACTAACATGCCATGCTTGAGGATGCGCTCGCGGCCGTTTCGCTAGCGTCACATATACCGAATTCGGTATTACAGTACGTGAATGAATGACGAAGGTATGTGATGGTGCAAAAATAGTTATGACATGCGTGTCATGTAACAACATGTCTACATGCCATGCTCATGATGCACTGTGGGCCGTTTCGCTAGCTTCACTTATACCAAATTTGGTATTACGGGACGTGAATGAATGACGAAGGTATGATACTGGTGCAGACATGATAAGCATGAGATACGTGTCATGTAACAACATGACTACATGCTACGCTTATGATGCGCTCGCGGCTGCTTCGCTGCTTTACATGTAACAAACTGAGTATTACGTGACGCGGACGGACGACATAGGTAAATGACATATCCAAGCATGATAATCATGACATGCGTGTCATGTAACGGGGGCGCTGCGAGCGCGCAACCGTATAGGTCATTTAGCACACTGGCTCCGGCGATTTTCGATGAGAACTTCGGGCTACCTCTTCGAACCTCCGAGAAAATCTCACCACCATCACCGGAATGTGATCCGATTCTTCTTGATACCTTGTTTCGGGAGGTGGGCCCTTCTACGTCTATCACGGGCCACTTACGTCTCGACGACGCCGGCGGCGTCGCTCGGCCTAACGGCCATGGCGCCTCCTGGTAAAATGGGCGGCCGGCCCCGCACCGCAGCTGCAACCGTGGCGGACACCCAAACTGGGTATGATCCTGACAGCATGATGTGGACCACCATCCCGTCTTCGGACAGCCAACCGGAGCTGTCCCAACCCTTCAAGAGCACCGCGCTTGCTGCCGCGGTCGCTCGCCGAGAGCAGGCGAGCAACCCACACATGGTGGCCTCCGCCAATGCGGCGTCCCTGGCCGCAGCTGCCGACGCTGATGCTGGCGCCTGCTCCTCAACACTTTCACCGCCTGCGAAGCGCTCCGCGGGCGTGCAGCGGGGACACAAGAGGCCTGTGTGGCAGCCTTCACCCCTGCCAAAGCCGAAAGCAACGGACTTCGTCGTTGTGCTCAAGCCCAGGACCCAGCTGTCCCTCGCAGCCGTTTTCTTTGAAAACGGGGCCTGTAGCGTGCTCATCGCCCACCTCGGAGCGACCGCGAAGCGGCTGGTCACCATTGTGATAGTCCGGGACCAAAATATCATCTTGGTGTACACCTCGAACCCGCATTTAGCGGACAAACTTATCGGTGAGTTTGCGGTTCCCTCACCTGTCAGACCAGTGCACTTGTTTGGGTACCTGCGTGCGGACACTCAAGACACATGTTATGGAGTAGTGACGGTGCGCAGCTCCGACACCGAAGCAGCTCTTCATGAAAGGCTTTACTGGCTCGACGGCGAGATCCTTCGCGTCCGGCGACTGGGCACCTCTAATAAGGTCCGTCTCAACTTTTCCGGCATGGTGAAGCCGCGGTACGTCTCCTATGACGCCCTGCTTATCCCGGTGCAGTCTTACAAGAAAACTGTGCCATCCTGCAGTCGGTGCGGCTCCGTTGGGCATCAATCCGATGCCTGTCCCGGCCCTAAACCAGACATTTGCGGCATGTACGGAAAGGCGGTGCCGCTCACGGATGGCGCCCGCACTCCTCACGAATGCACGCCCAGGTGCGCTCTGTGTGCTGGACCCCGCGTCACAGGGAACCGGTGCTGTAAGGAACGCTACAGGGCGCTGCCACCCAAGCCGCACAATACTCCACCGGAAGGTCAAGCCGGCCCCAAGAAGAGAAAACGTCGGTGCCCAGGGAAGCCATTTGTGGCTTCCCTGGGCACCGACGTTTTCTCTTCGGGCTCTCCGGGCACCGCCACAAAGGGCTCAGCCTTCTACCACCAAACCTGTCCCGTCCCAGCACCCTGGTGCGGCTGCTCTCGGGCCTTCCCGGCGAGGCCCAACTCCGGACGGATCTCAATCCAAGGGGCCTACTGCAGGGCAGGGTTCGCCCGACCCGCCCAAACGGAACCCGCCGTGACCAGGACACAAATCTGCTGGCCAGGGTGATTCATCGTGGGCCACCCGCGTTCGGCAGGGACCACAGGTGAGAGGCTCGGGCGGGGCATCCTCCCCGTCCCCACCCTCCATGATCCCCCGACTCAAATCGCGTACCTTTTCCGCTGCTACCTGGGAACAAATTGAATTTCGCTGGTTACAGGCCCAAGTTGCCTCGTTAACGCAGGCAGTGGAGGCGCTTTCGAACCGCTCGTCTTTGCCTACTCCAACACCCTCCGGGCAGGCGCTGGAGGCAATGGATAGTGCCCCCTCTCAACATAGGGACAACGTGGGGCTCCTCGCACTGATCGAGGCACGTCTTAGCAGCTTAGAGGCCCAGAGGGCGTCCATAGTGACCACCATTGAGGATAGGTTGGCTTCCACCCTTCAAACCGTTTTCGACTGCATCCCGGGCATGATAGTTGCCCAGTTGCCCCAACTTGCTCTTAACACCCGCCGGTCTAAGCTTAAGCGGGTGTCTAATTCTCAAGCATCCTGGCCCCTTTCCTAAGTGGTTGCGGTAGACGAGCAGTCTAACAGTTCGACTGCGACCTCTGAAGTGTGCACCGGATCCAGCAGCGGAGCCCCAGTGAGCCCCTTTGCCCTCGTGGAGATTCCCCCCCCCCCCTACAGTACGCTTCAACGATGGCGAGCAACGGCCCTAGATCGCGCCGTGGCCGCGCTAATTCGGATCTTTTTATAATCATACAGTGGAATGGCCGGGGATTTAAGGCACGCACTAAGCGGGCTGCTCTCCGTCTTCATTTAGAAACCTATCCACATTTGCCTGTGGTAGTGGCCCTTCAGAAACCGGGCGAGCACGCTGCCCTCACAAATAATACCGTGTATCAAAGGGATGCGCCAAGCGCTCTCTGCGTGCATAAAAATTACACCACCAACCAGGTAGATCTCGACTGCGATCCGCTTTACTCGTATGGTATGGTGATTATCCTCCCACTTAGGAAGCATAACGCGTCCCTACACATCCTCAACATCTACAGTTCGCCCAAACTCCGTAACGTAATTTATAATGCTGTCTTTAGCAAAGCCCTTGCAGTGGCAGGCAGGGTACCGCTAATCATTGTAGGTTACTTTAACGCCCCTAGTGCCAACTGTGGTTACCATAAGGAAGAACGGCATGTTAGAAAGTTGGCAGAGCTTATTTCTACCCTGGGCCTCACCATCCAAACCAACCCTGCACACCCAACCCGCATTGGTAACTCTGTAAGTCGATACACTTGTCCTGACCTTACACTTACCAAGCATATCAGGCATGCAGACTGGCTCAACACTGAAGAAACTCTCGGCAGTGACCACTGTATTCTCCTCACGACTAATCGGACGGATCCTCTTACCCGTCTCCACCAACATGCGAAACTTCCGGACTGGACGAAGTTCCGTTCAGAGTACACGACTCCGGATTCCATAGCTCAACAAGGCTACGCCACTTGGGCTCAGCACCTTGTGACGTCGCTTCGCCAAACTGAGCAGACGGGTAAGCTCTCAGAGGCCACGCCGGCTGTAGATGAACATCTCCTCCGTCTCCTGGAGGCTAGACATATCCTCGTCCGCCGATGGCGCCGACAGAAGCATAATCGTCAGCTCAAAATCCGCATCGCAGCCCTCACCCTAGAAGCAGCCGAGTACGTGGCCCAGCTCGCTGACTCCAATTGGGTAGAGCGCTGTAACAATGCTGCTAAGCATATGTCAAACTGCAGCACGTGGCGTTTTTTCAGGGCCCTCATCAAGCCCACCCAAACCCACACAGAAACGCATAAGCATCTTCAACGCGTGCTCTACGCCTACGCGGGTGACGTGGATAAATTGGCACAGGCTCTTAGGGATAATATCTCTGTGGCCGACAGGACCCCATCAGTCCGGCGTACTCATATGCAAGCTCAGAGAACGCAGACTTGGATTGTTGCTTTCAACTCCACGATCTGAAGGCGGCCCTGTCCAAAATGAAGCGAGGAACGCGATGGCCCCTGGCGGCCCTGTCCAAAATGAAGCGAGGATCTTGCCCCGCCGCGGTGGTCTAGTGGCTAAGGTACTCGGCTGCTGACCCGCAGGTCGCGGGTTCAAATCTCGGCTGTGGCGGCTGCATTTCCGATGGAGGCGGAAAGTTCGTAGGCCCGTGTGCTCATATTTGGGTGCACGTTAAAGAACCCCAGGTGGTCAAAATTTCCGGAGCCCTCCTACGGCGTCTCTCATAATAATATGGTGGTTTTGGGACGTTAAACCCCACAAATAAATCAATCAATCAAATCAATCAAAATGAAGCGAGGAACAGCGCCGGGTCGTGATTGAGTGATGGTTAAGCTTTTAGCCAACCTCGCAGACCTGGCATACCTTCACCTCCTCGACTACTTCAATCGAATTAGGGAGGGGGCTAACCGCTCTCGATTAATTGAAAAACGGCCCTGGTTTAAACTTTTATACCCAAACCGGGCAAGTCTATAAATATCGAGAATCTTTGACCCATTTCCTTAACCTCGTGTGTGGGGAAGCTTATTGAAACAATGGCCAGGGATAGGCTTTCCGATTACTCGAGGCCCGTCGAACCTTTGCCGACTCTACGTACGACGTCCGTTCACATCGCTCTGCTCAGGACATTCTCCTGCCACTCAACCGTGACGTCATTAAGCCGTAGAACATCCCAGTGACGACAAGGTAGTCCTCGCCTTGGATCTCAAGGAAACTTTTGATAACGTTATCCATGAAAGAATTCTTACCCACCTGTCCCAAAGAGACTGTGGGCGTAATGCTTTCAGGTATATCCGTCAGTTCTTGATGGAACGGCAGACGTACTTCCGCATTCAAGACAAGAGCACGGTCCGTATCTTCTAGGTACTCGTGGAACACCACAGAGAGCGGTCCTCTCTCCTCTTCTGTTCAATCTTGCCATGGCTCATCTACCCCTACTGCTGAAAGATATCCCCGGTGTACAGCACGCTCTGTATGCTGAAGATATCAAGCTGTGGGCAACACATGGTTATATTGGCAGCATTGAGGCCAGCCTGCAGCAAGCAACATCGGTCGTGGATGACTACGCTTATCGCTGTGGCCTCGAATGCTCCCCCACGAAATCGGAGTACGTGCATCTTCGCCCTAAACCAAAAGACACGACTCAAATCATACTTTCCCTGCGCACTGGGCCTATCCCAGAACACGAAGAAATCCTCGTCTTAGGGCTCTTTATACACGAGAACCGAAAAGTCTATACCACCCTGCGCCAATCACGTACGGTCGGGGATCAGGCGGGCCGCATGGTCCGCCGAGTCTCGAACAAGCGAGGGTGTCTCAGATGCCGTGATGCTCTACCCCTCGCCAACGCTTTTGTGACCAGTCGAATTCTTTATTCGACACCCTACCTACGTTTGCGCAAATACGATGAGAACACGCTGGACATCATTCTCCGAGAAATGTACAAGCGTGCCCTAGACCCCCCGATCATGACGTCTAACCAACGTCTTGCAGAGCTGGGCATGACCAACTCGTATGGGGAACTCAAAGAGGCCCATCTCAACAACCAGTACTTGCGGCTTACCAAGTCGCACGTTGGGAGATGCTTCTTACGCCGCCTCCATATCTTTTACACCTACAATGTAAAGGAGTGAACCCCGATGACAGATGACTGGCATAGAGCATTGGTTATCCAGCCTCTACCCCAAAACATGGCTAGGGGGACTCATGAAGACAGGCGAACTGCGTGGGTTACAGCTTTGCAGGGACGCTATGGGTCCCGTCTTGTAGTCTTCTATACGGACGCGTCCGGCCCTCACCATGGGGGGTGGTATATGGTGGCCGTAGTTCATCAAAACTTGCCTGTCCAAGGGCTTACATTTCGAGCCACGGACATCACTCATTTATTTATTTTATTTATTTATACATGTACCTACATCGCCCTTACGGGCATTATTGTAGGGGGGAGAACAAGCAAAAGAATACAGTACAGTCGATATAGTACAGTACAGTCGAATACAGTACAGTCGAGGAAGCCGCCATAGCTCTCGCCGCAGCGGACCCCACATGGAATGAAATGAAAAAAAAACTTTATTTCAGTCCTGCAGGACGCGCTTAGCGCGTAGCGGGCGTCTCCCACGTAGAAACCGACAGAGAGTACCTGGCGGCCGCTTCGTGGGCCTGCTGGACGGCCCATTGCTGGTCGGCGAGAAGTGAGCTCCTGAGGGACTTCTCCCACTTGCTTGGGGTAGAGTCGGGAGGAGTTGTTCTACACTCCCAGAGCATGTGTGCGAGTGTCGCTGTGTGTCCACATGATGGGCATGTGTCGCTGGAGTATGCATCGGTATAATAGAGAGTTTTAGTACTGCGTACGCTGCGTACGTGGCGGCGTTGCGTACGTAAGGACGCCACGTTCTGCGTAGTACGCATGCGCAGACCGCAACACACACGTATCGCATTACGTACACAGCCGCTACGTACGCACGCATGAGATGCGTGCGTACGTACGTATGAGGTGATGGCGCCGCTCTCGAACAAGTTCGCGACAGCGTGAGACTTCATTTTGCAAAATGGCGGCATCGAAGGCAAGCACTCCGTGGCAAGCACCGACTGGCTATGTGGCTTAAAATATGGCCATAATCTGGCTATAACACTTGCATTGGCTGACATTGGCTGTCAACAACACGTACTTCTATTTTGATCTACCAGATGACGCAACACGCTTCACGCTCGTTACGTACGCGGGTACTACGGCGTACTAAAAGCCAATTAGTGGCAAACGACGCCACGTAACGCAAGGCGCTTGCGTGATGCGTACGTAGCACCATTCCGCAGCACTAAAACTCTCTATTAAACGTGAAGCGTGGCAAGGTTTGGGTACGTGTATGTCTGTAATAGGCGTAGGGTTAATGCCTGCGGTCGGTTAAGTTTCGGAGGTGGGGGTGGAAAAATTCGGCGTTCCAGGTAAAGGTCCTTTGTAATTTCATTGTACGTAATTGGTGCATCCCGATTGCATCTCGGTTTATTATTACCGATTCGCGGAGCGCATGTCAGAATCATGCTAAAGGTCGTATCACCGTTCGCGCTGCTCAAATCCTTAAGCGCTGTGATTACATGGACCGCCCGAATACACGTGTCGTTATCTGGACTCCCGCTCAGCAGGACTAGGTGGTAACGAGGCTGCCGATGCCTCGGCCCTCGCGCTTGATTTCCGGGACCCGCCTCGCCCTTCATTGCCTATGACCCAGAACCTAATCCGGTAACCTCCTTTCGCGAAATTACAATGTTGTACAAATCGAACAGGCTCCGATTTCCGCCACCAGCGCTGGGCCTGACTAAGTCTGACGAGCGCTAGCTCTTGCGCCTTTACATCAACACAGTGTTGTGCCCGGCTATACTTAAGCACTTCAATCCGGCCTTCTCCAGGGAAGGCCCGCACAGTGCCCATCCGCTTGCGGATACTTTTCACATGGTGTGGGCATGCCCTTCTAACCCGGCGGTCCCCCCAATCACTTCCCCTACACCCCCTACCCGAGAGAGCTGGGAGGCAGTCCTGCTCGGCTGCTTGGCTTTGGCGGGCCAAAGAGCCCTCGTGACCAGGGCGCGTGCCGCCGCTGAAGCCAGAGGGGTCCCGGACTAACGACTCCTTCTAGTGCTGGTGAAGGGCCGGTCTTTATTGTCGTCCCTCTCTCTCAAATGTAAATAGTTTCAGTAATTGTTTTTTACCACCATCATCACCACCACCACAACCACCATGTAACAACATGACTACATGCCACTCTAATTATGCGCTCGCGGCTGTTTCACTAACTTCACATATGCCAAATTTGGTATTACGTGACGCCAATGGATGACGAAGGTGTGTGACTGGTGCAAACATGATAATCATGTGATGCATGTCATGTGAAAACATGGCTACATGCTGCAGTCAAGGCGCCAATACATTCGACGTGACGAGGTGCGCGTGCTCAATGGCGTTCATTTCATTCCATCACGCCGGCGTTGCCACGCCAGGCGCTGGTCCTGCCAGATACTCACAGGCGCGCTCAGCGCTGCGTTGTTTTGACGCATGCGCGTTTCAGCACGTCCGGTGTCCCTCCGTCATGAAAAGAGGGAGGTGCAGTGTTGTCTGGGTAACGCATCGGCGCGGAACGCAGCGTGTCGTATTAGCGCCAACGGACGCTGGTCGCACCTGGCGTCAGACTATAGTGTTCGCGTTTTGCTAACGCAGTGTCGCTGTGCCCAGCGTGCGCGCGCGTCAACGCTGCGCTGGAGTATATTAGACCTTTCATAATGCGCTCACGGCCGTTTTGCTAGCTCCACATGTACCAAATTTGGCGTGACGGGACGTCAATGGATGAAGAAGTATATGACTGGTGCAAACATGATAATCCTGACACGCGTGTCATGTAAGAACATGACAACATGCCATGCTCATAGCTTGCTCGCGGCCGTTTCGCTAGCGCCCCAGGTACTATAAATTTGGTATCACGTGACGTGAATAGATGATGAAAGTGGACACGGCGACAGCGCTGTAACAATGTCACCGACCTTCCCGTTCCTTGTGCAGGCTCTAGCTGGATGCTTTTGGATCAGCGCTGCTGAAACTTTCATGGCAAATGGACGCTGCCAGCCTGCATCGCCTTCGCTTCTTCCAAAAGACGTCCTAGGCACAATCTTGGATGACAATCTTCTGTGGCGGCTGCCACACGGGGAGTATGGCTACAGCGCATCTTCTTCCCGCACCGTGACATCACCAGCACAACCCGGACCCGCTGGCTTTCATGCTTCAAAAGGGACGCTCGCTTCTGCAAGCATCAGTGGACACGGCAGCACCGCTGTGACAATATCCCCAACTTTCCCGTTCCTTGTGCAGGCTCTAGCTGGGTGCTTTTGGATCAGCGCTGTTGAAACTTTCACGGCAAATGGACGCTGCCAGCCTGCATCGCGTTCGCTTCTGCCAAACGACGTCCTAGGCGCAATCTTGGATGGCAATCTTCTGCGGCGGCTGCCACACGGGGAGTATGGCTACAGCGCATCTTCTTCACGCACCGTGACGTCACCAGCACATCCCGGACCCGCTGGCTTTCATGTTTTAAAAGGGACGCTCGGTTCTGCAAGCATCAGTGGACACGGCGGCAACGCTGTGACAATGTCACCGACTTTCCCGTTTCTGGTGCAGGTTGGTGATCGAGAATAGTGTTTTTGTAGTGATTACTTGTGCTTAGTGGTGTTGCCGTGTCCACATACTCTTCTTTGTTGTTTATCTGAATGTTTTGCCGTTGCCAACTTGCTAGTGTCACTTTCGGGTGATGTTGAAGAAAATACCGGGCCTATCACTGAAGAAAAGCTCAACGAAATAATTAAGACACAAAAGGCGGTCCTGGAGAAAGTAACCAAAATCGAAAAAACCAAGCATCTTCTGAGGCTCGGGTAGAAGGCAGGCTTTCGAAAATAGAGGAAAGGCTAGAAATTTTGGGCGAAGCCCCACTCAGGCTTGCTAGCCTTGAGAAGTTTGCCAGTGAAGCCGAAACCTCAATAGCAACTGTTAGTCAAAAAGTTGATGAGCTCGTTACTAAGTCGTGCACCGACAGGAATGCCCTCCTCAAGCGACTTGACGATTTTGAAAACCACTCTCGGCGGAATAATCTTACTATCAGAGGGATAAAAGAAGACATGAATGAAACTGAAGATGTTTTACGTGAGAAGGTTAACGTCGACGTTTTTGATAAGCTGCCAAACGAAGGTCAGCATAAACGAAGATTTTTCTAAACTAGTTGTTGAGACACGCAGAAAGCTCTGGGAGTCTAGTGCTGAGGAGAGAAAAACGGGGGCCAAGGTTAAGCTCATTTTTGACAAAATGAAAATAAATACTGTGGTGTACGGTTGGAACGGGGATACTAATATGAAGTACATATGTAAGACACCTCCCGAAACAACTGACAGGCGTCGTGATGGCGACTGACGGTGCCAGAGTAGTTTTAACCGGTTAAAGTTAATAAATATTAATGTCAGACGTATTATGAATAAAATGGCAGATCTTGAGGCTGTGGTACTAGAACACGATCCCGACTTTTTAGCAATGACCGAAATATGGATGAAGAAAGATGTACTGGATGCCGAGGTTACTCCTCGCGGATACAAAATCGTGAGAAGAGACCGTGAAACAAAAGAAGGAGGTGTGGCCATTTTAATTAAAGATAATATATTAGTTAGTGTTCTTCCGCATGCTATTGACGTCGAAAATCTTTGGATTAAAACCATGCTCAGTAATCGCTCGGTATACATTGGTGCTATGTATAGACCTCCGAACTCTCCAGTGAATGCACTTGATAACTTAAGAAGCTTTATGGATTCCCACCTGAAGCCTGATGATAATATTATCCTTATAGGGGACTTTAATCTCCCTGGAATCAATTGGTGAACGCTCACTTCAGAGGGAAGCGAAGTCATTAAAGGTGATCAGCTGCAAGAGCTCGCTTTCTGCTACAATCTGGCTCAGGTCGTCTCATCTTGTACGCCTGTGAGTCCAACCACTTCTTCAGTACGTGATTTAATGTTCTTATCTGGATCACTGCTCCCGTTTCTTGGTATGTGTGAAATTGAGGATGGTTTTTGTTGTGATCATAAAATGGTTTTATTGTCTTTAGATCTATATGTCAATGTCATGCACAATGATGAAAAACTTATGATACCAAATTTTAGTGTCGCAAACGACTTAGCCATACTAGAACATCTGGAGCAGTCATATTATTCATTTCTGGAAATGTACAAACATCTCGTTCAACAGAAAAACTGAGGCGGTTTTTTCATTCTTCGATAATGTTTTGCATCCAACCATTCATTTCCAAACGTCGTAAAAATGTTAGAAAACGAAATCCTTGGATTACGCGCGATATAATACACGCTAAAAGAAAGCTTAAACGCAAGCGAAAAGCGTGCTCTGTCAATCCAAGCATTGAAAAAAAGAAGAACATCCAGGTTTTAAGTAAAAGCCTCCGGCAAAGTGTGAAGACTTCTAAAAATAAGTTTTATACCTCAACGTTGAAACAATTTCTGAAAGAATACCCAGACAAATTTTGGAGGTACGTGAATCCTTTGACCAGGCCGAGTAGTATGCCTAATCATAGAAGTAGCAAGGATCAGGCAGAGGCGTTTAATTCCTTCTTCTCGTCAGTTTTTACAATCGATGGTGGTATTGTACCCAGCATCAGCGATTCCTTAGATAGGATTCTTATCCAGGATATAAGCATCACTGAAGTGGGCGTTGTAAAGCTCTTGCTTTATATAAATACCAAAAAAGCCCTGGTCCTGACAATATTCCCAATGAATTCCTTTATATATATGCGGAATGGTCATCAAAATTGTTAACAATAATTTTTGAATCATCCGTTAATAGGGGCTCTTTTCCGAGTGCTTGGAAACGTGCAAAAATCGTGCCCATACACAAAGGGGGTTCCGCATCTCACGCTAGCAACTACCGACTCATATCGCATACAAGCACCTGTTCAAAAATATTAGAGCAAATTGTATCAAAGCACTTGCTAACCTATCTCGATGAACATAATTTATTTGTTTCCTGTCAGCATGGTTTTAGGAAAAAGTTATCTACCGTTACTCCGCTTATTGAGCTTGTACACGACTTATCTAGCACAGTTAATACCCGTGGCCAAACTGACAATATTTTTAGACTTTGCAAAGGCTTTTGATAAGGTGTCGCACAATAAGCTCTTACTTAAAATCGATAGGACCTTTAAAAATTCTCCCCTCACCCGGTGGTTGAGTTCCTATCTTGCACGCCGAGAACAATATGTCCAACTAGGGCACCACCAATCTGGTTTATCGCCTGTGGTATCTGGGGTGCCCCAGGGTAGTGTCTTGGGGCCCCTCTTGTTCCTGGTGTTTATAAACGATCTGACAAAAAATATTACTACCCAAATAAGAATGTTTGCTGACGATTGCATACTATACAAAAATGTACAGTCACCGAGCGACCAGGCCGAACTTAATCTTAACTTAGAGAGAATTAAAAACTGGTGTGATCAGTGGCAAAGCAGCTTAACCCAACAAAAACTGTTTTTATGTCCATTTCTAGAAAAAAAAACATTCTTAGTTATCCGTACAGTATTAACGGTCACGAACTTGCTCAGGCTAAGCAATATAAATACCTGGGTCTCATATTTACACCCGACTTGCGTTAGAATCTTCATGTTGAGGAACTTTGTTCCAAAGCTAACAAGGTGTTATGGGGCCTAAGACGTAACCTCCACTGAGCCTCTCCCGAAGTTAAAACTTTAGCTTATAAAACTTTGCTAAGACTCATAATGGAATATGCTAAAGTATTGTGGGATCCCTATAACCAAACTAACTGTTTGAAACTTGACAAAATACAGCGACTTAGTTCTAGGTTTATATCTAATAAATACCGTCGTTTCCATTCACCTACCGAATTATGCAAACTTGCAGAGCTCCTACCTCTATAAAAACGCACCGAATATGAAAGGCTGAAATTCCTTTTCATGATAGTTCATAATCACGTTAAAATAAGCTACGACAGGTACTTTAAAATCAAAACACAAGAAACGTCAAGACACAGACACAGTATGTACATGCCGCCCCCCAAAGTTCATAATGACTGTTTCAGGTACAGCTTCTTCCCCAGGGTGATTCAGCAGTGGAATCCGTTACCAGATTCGGTTGTGATAATAAAATCGCTTACTGACTTTTTAGAAGCAATAAAACATATTGTGCACTCTGATACCATGCGCTAATATTGTGAATATGTGTGAAATACGTGCTTTGTAACTAGGCTATGATATTTATTATGTGTTTTATGTTGCGCAAAATATGATGTGTATTTCGGCAGTGATGCTCTCTTTTCTTATTTCTCACAACTTCTCTGTAATCTATGTGCTTAGCCATTATGATATATTTGTTGTATGTGCTCTGAAATGATTTGATTCAGTAGTGAAGGTTCTTTTTCTTATGTTTCTCTTATGCACATTTCTGTTTTATATGAGTCAACTCTACTCCCATAATAGCCCGCAAAAAGCTGACAGTATCAATTAATGAAATGAAATGAATGAATGAAAGGTAAACGACACATCCTAACATGATAATCATGACACGGAAGTCATGTGTGGCACCATTTACCTCCATCTCGTAAAGTTGTTCTGATATTAAAGTGACATATTGTCACGGGGTCGTGACGTGGCCGAAGACAGGAAACTTCGTGTTGGGATTCAACTGTTTATTTGGGCGAACCTGTGCCCAGTAAAGGGAAAGTCTAATTACAGCAGCAGTCTTGCACAGATAGCAGTCTCGGACTGATAGCGGCGAACGGAGCGTCGGCCTTCGATCAACAACTGTCAAGCGGCGAAGCGCGTCGGCATTTATACTCTTGCCGTCGAATGTTCTAGCGTTATCGCTGACGGTGGCGTAGCTTCCAGAACAATCTGTACCGTTCGCACAGTGGGCGTGATCTTATCGAAATGATCTACTACAGTCCGGAACCTTCTAGAAAACTGCAGGCGTGGTTTGCGCTGAGAATCGCGTGGTGTTTCGGGACGATAACAAAAACTTGGGAAATGGAACGTGGCATTGCCCCCCTCTGAAAAAAGGCATCGTCCCGATGCTTTAACTAAAGATGAAAGTACAATAATAATGCAAGAAAGTACAATGAATAAATTCCGATACAACAATAATACAAAAAAACACTGGTTCAGTTTGTTAACGTGCATGAAACGGCTTGAGGCGCGCGACATGGCCGACTTCAGGTCGCGATCGGCGTCGTTGAGAGTTCGTGATGCCATCGGGGACAACCTCGTAATCAAGTGGGCCGAGACGTCGAACCACCCTGTACGGTCCGAAGTACCTTCGCAGAAGCTTTTCACTTAGTCCACGTCGGCGTATCGGCGTCCACACCCAAACACGTTCACCGGGCTGGTATTCCACGAAGCGACTTCGAAGGTTGTAACGGTGGCTGTCGGTCATCTGTTGATTCTTGATAAGAAGACGCGCAAGTTGTCGGGCTTCTTCGGCGCGTTGAAGGTACTCGCTCACATCGAGGTTTCCTTCGTCGGTGACGTTGGGTAACGTGGCATCGAGCGTCGTTGCCGGGCTCCTTCCGTAGACCAATTTGTATGGAGATACCTGCGTCGTCTCCTGCACCGCCGTGTTGTATGCGAAGGTCACATACGGAAGAATGGCGTCCCACGTCTTGTGTTCGACATCGACGTACATTGACAGCATGTCGACGATCGTCTTGTTAAGCCGCTCGGTGAGGCCGTTGGTCTGTGGGTGGTACGCTGTCGTCCGGCGGTGGTTTGTTTGGCTGTATGCCAAGATCGCTTGAGTTAAGTCGGCAGTGAATGCCGTTCCTCTGTCGGTGATAAGGACCTCCGGGGCGCCGTGACGTAGGACGATATTTTCGACGAAGAACTTAGCTACCTCGGATGCACTGCCTTTTGGCAGGGCTTTTGTTTCGGAGTAGCGGGTGAGGTAGTCGGTAGCTACCACGATCCACTTGTTTCCGAAAGCCGACGTCGGGAACGGCCCCAGTAGGTCCATACCAATCTGCTGGAAAGGTCGGCAAGGTGGATCAATTGGCTGCAGAAGTCCCGCTGTCCTTGTTGCGGTGTCTTGCGTCGCTGACAGTCCCGGCATGTTCTCACATAACGAGTGACGTCGGTGGTAAGACGTGGCCAGTAGTACCTTTCTTGTACCCTCGCGAGCGTGCGAGAAACACCGAGGTGCCCTGCCGTCGGATCGTCGTGCAGGGCCTGCAGGAGTTCTGGTCGCAGAGCTGAAGGCACCACAAAGAGGTACTTAGCTCGAAGCGGTGAAAAGTTTTTCTTTTGTAGAAGACCGTTTCGTAGAAAGAACGTCGCAAGTGCGCGCTTGAATACCTTCGGGACTTCGGCGGTCCGGCCTTCGAGGTATTCTGTTAGGGCCTTAAGTTCCGGGTCGGCCCTGTGTCGTTCAGCGAAGTCGTCGGTAGTTATCGTTCCTAAAAAGTAGTCGTCATCTGGGTCGTTGGGTAGCGGTTGGTCTACAGGCGCACGAGAGAGACAGTCGGCGTCGGAGTGTTTTTTGCCGGACTTGTAAATGACAGTAATGTCATATTCTTGAAGTCTCAGGCTCCATCGTGCGAGGCGACCTGAAGGGTCCTTCAAGGTGGCTAGCCAACACAATGCGTGGTGATCGCTCACAACTTTGAAGGGCCTGCCGTAGAGGTAGGGGCAAAATTTTGATGTAGCCCAGATGATCGCGAGGCACTCCTTTTCTGTTGTGGAATAATTTGCTTCTGCTTTGGATAGCGATCGGCTGGCGTACCTAATAACCCTTTCAAGTCCGTCAGCCCTCTGCACAAGAACGGCGCCAAGACCTACGCTGCTTGCGTCAGTATGCATTTCTGTCTCGGCGAATTCGTCGAAATTGGCAAGTACAGGAGGCGTCTGGAGGCGATGTTTAAGCTCCTGGAAAGCGTGTTCCTGCGGCGTTTCCCACTTAAACTCAACGTCGGCCTTGGTAAGGTTAGTGAGAGGATCGGCGATGCGGGCGAAGTTTTTCACGAACCGCCTATAATAGGCACACAGGACCAGAAATCGGCGCACGGCTTTTTGTCAGTGGGCGGCGGGAAGTCGGCGATGGCGGCTGTTTTCCGTGGGTCGGGAAGAACTCCAGACTTGCTGATAACGTGCCCCAGAAACAAGAGCTCCTCATACGCAAATCTGCACTTTTCTGGCTTCAGTGTGAATCCGGAAGTCTTGATGGCTTGAAGTACAGCTTCAAGGCGCCGAAGATGCTCGTCGAAACTCGAGGAAAACACGACGACGTAGTCCAAGTACACAAGGCAAGTCTGCCACTTCAATCCTGCCAGTACTGTATCCATAACGCGTTGAAAAGTTGCAGGCGCTGAGCAAAGGCCGAAGGGCATCACCTTAAACTCGAAGAGGCCGTCCGGTGTTATAAACGCCGTCTTCTCTCGGTCTCTTTCGTCGACTTCGATTTGCCAATAGCCAGTCTTGAGGTCCATTGACGAGAAGTACTTGGCGTTATGGAGCCGATCAAGTGCGTCGTCTATTCGTGGGAGAGGATAGACGTCCTTTTTTTGTGATTTTGTTCAGGCGGCGATAATCGACGCAGAAACGTAGGGTCCCATCTTTTTTCTTCAACAACACCACGGGAGATGCCCATGGACTCTTGGACGGCTGGATAATGTCATCCCGCAGCATTTCATCAACTTGTCTCTTCATGGCCTCACGTTCTCGCGTCGAAACCCTGTAGGGACTGCGACGGAGTGGTCTGGCATTTTCTTCGGTTATGATGCGATGTTTCGTGATTGGGGTCTGCCGAATTTTTGATGACGACGAAAAGCAATCTTCGTATTGCAGGATCAGGGTCTTGAGCTGTTCTTGCCTATCGTTCGGAAGTCTTGGATTGACGTCGAAGGCTATGGGAGGGGCTTGGTTCCTCTGAGCAGGTTCCGCAGAATTGGCGAGGGTGAAAGCTATGGTGGCTTCGACAATTTCTTCGATTTATGCGACCGTTGTTCCTTTGTTCACATGTTTGTACTCATTGCTGAAATTCGTGAGCATAACCGTTGCTTTGCCTCCTCGCAGCTCTGCAATTCCTCTTGCGACGCAAATATTTCGGGTGACCAACAGATGCTGACTTCCTTTAACGATGCCTTCCAAGTCAGGTGATTTAGGAGCGCCTACTGAAATAATGACGCTTGAGCGAGGCGGAATGGTGACTTGTTCTACCAGCGCATTCAAGGCATGGTGTCCTGACGGCGTCCAATGCTATTCAATGCTATTCATGGTGTCCAATGCTATTCAATGCTATTCACTGCGTGCTTACAGGACGTTTTCAGAAGCCTAGAATGGGAACAGTATGGGATAAGAGTTAATGGAGAGTACCTCAGTAACCTGCGCTTCGCCGATGACATTGCATTGCTGAGTAACTCAGGGGACGAATTGCAACTCATGATTACGGAGTTAGACAAGGAGAGCAGAAAGGTGGGTCTTAAAATTAATCTGCAGAAAACGAAAGTAATGTACAACAACCTCGGAAAGGAGCAGCGCTTTGCGATAGGTAATAGTGCACTTGAAGTTGTAAAAGACTATGTCTACTTAGGGCAGGTAATAACCGCAGAGCCTAACCACGAGATTGAAGTAACTAGAACAATAAGAATGGGGTGGAGCATATTCGGCAGGCACTCTCAAATTATGACAAGTAGATTGCCACTGTCCCTCAAGAGGAAGGTATATAACAGCTGTATCTTGCCGGTACTCAGCTACGGAGCAGAAACCTGGAGACTCACAAAGAGGGTTCAACTTAAATTGAGAACGACGCAGCGAGCAATGGAAAGAAAAATGATAGGTGTAACCTTAAGAGACAAGAAGAGAGCAGAGTGGATTAGGGGACAAACGGGAGTTAAGGATATCATAGCTGCAATAAAGAAGAGGAAATGGACATAGGCCGGGCATGTAGCACGTAGACAGGATAACCGCTGGTCATTAAGGGTCACCAACTGGATTCCCAGAGAAGGGAAGCGGGGTAGGGGGAGACAGAAGGTTAGGTGGGCAGATGAGATTAAGAAGTTTGCGGGTATAAATTGGCAACAGCAAGCACAGGACCGGGTTAACTGGCGGAACATGGGAGAAGCCTTTGTCCTGCAGTGGACGTAGACAGGCTGATGATGATGATGATGATGATGATGTCCTGACGGCGTGCGCGGCGGTAGTGCTTCTTCTGTGGATAACGTTATCGACTTTGTTTTTAGGTTGATGACAGCACCATGGAGGCATAAGAAGTTCATGCCAAGGATGATATCTCTCGAGCAACGCTGTAGGACTACGAAGTCTGTAGGATAAATACGGCCGTTAATGGTGACTCTCGCTGTGCAGATTCCTGCAGGCGTTACGAGATGACCTCCAGCTGTACGGCATTCAGGGCCTTTCCAAACTGTCCTAACTTTCTTTAACTTCGCGGCGAACGATCCACTGATGACAGAATAGTCGGCTCCAGTATCGACGAGAGCGGTCACACTGTGGCCGTCGATAAGAACGTCGAGGTCGCTAGTTCGCCGTCTCGCATTACAGTTAGGGCGTGGCGTCGGGTCACGGCTGCGTCGGCTTGTTCCGCTGCTTCCATGTTGCGTCGTCAGGCCACCTTCGGTAAGTGAGCTTTCGCTGTCAGGGCTTTGCCTGTTTGGTGTTGTGTTCGGAAAGCTCCGTCGCGGCGTCGTCGTCGTCGGAGGATCTTCGGTAGTTCGTCGCACAGCAACCGCACCTCCACCGGTTGCTGTCCTTAGTTTCCCGGATACGGGCTAGGAGACCGGCCCCGCGTTGGGCCAGAGTACTGCCGGTTGTGCGGTGACGTGCGGCGGCTGGGCGACGGCGAACGCGAAGGGCTTCGTGGTGTCCACCGAGTTCCTGTCAGGTAGTCGGCGATGTCACGTGGTCGTTCTCCTGGCTGTGGACGCGGTGCATTGACGGCGAAGCCACGCAGTCCCATCTGTCGGTACTGGCAACGGCGGTATGTGTGTCCGGCTTCGCCGCAGTGGTAGCAGAGCGGGCGATGGTCAGGGGTGCACCAGACGTCAGTCTTCCTCGGTGCTCTGCGTTGGCCCACTGGGAAACGGTAGGACGTCGGTGGGGGTGGTGGCGTCGGCGGCGTCTGGCGACGGAAGTGCGACGGGGCGGCGTTTTGGCGTGGACGGGGAGGAGCGTTGTGGCGCACTGCAGCACCGTAGCTCATAGTTTCTGGCTCGGGCGGTAGTGTTTCGGGAATTCCAAGCGATTGCCGGACTTCTTCTCGCACAATGTCGGCGATCGAATCCACTTGAGACTGCGCTGAAGGCAACAGTTTGCGCAGCTCTTCCCGCACGATCGCTCGGATCGTTTCACGCAGGTCGTCGGAGTCACTGGCTTGAGCAGCAGCGCAGTCTGGAGTCAGGCGACGATTATACTGTCTGGTGCGCATGTCCAGCGTTTTTTCGATGGTGGTCACCTCGGATACAAATTCTTGGACGGTGTTCGGTGGATTCCTCATTAGTCCCACGAAGAGCTCCTGTTTAACCCCTCGCATGAGGAAACGAACTTTCTTTTCCTCAGGCATGTCTGGGTCAGCGTGACGGAATAGGCGGGTCATCTCCTCTGTGAAAATTCCAACCTTTTCATTTGGTAGCTGAACCCGGGTCTCGAGTAGAGCAGCGGCCCTCTCTTTGCGAGCGACGCTCGCGAACGTTAGCAGAAATGCGCCGCAGAAGACATCCCACGTTCGGAGCGTGGACTCCCGATTCTCTAGCCATGTCCTTGTGGTGTCTTCCAGGTAGAAGTACACACGACGGAGCTTTTCTTCGTTGTCCCAGTGGTTGAGGGCGGCCACACGTTCGTATGTTTCTAGCCAGGATTCCGGGTCTTTAAACGATGAGCCATGGAACGTTGGTGGTTCCCTGGGTTGATGAATGACGATCGCGGGCTGGGACGCTCCGGTTGTCATTGTCGCTGCAGTCGAGGTCATGGTCTTGGTCTTCCGCGCCTTGTCTTGTAGAAGGCCGTACTCCGGTGGGAGACCTTGCTGTCGGCGGCTCGTTCGCTGCTCTTGGTTGGCGTCGGTGTCTTTTCCGCGACGAGGCTGGGTTCACGGCTTGACGGGGGCGTCCGGTACATGAACGAAGCAGCACCTCCACCTATCTATCTATCTATCTATCTATCTATCTATCTATCTATCTATCTATCTATCTATCTATCTATCTATCTATCTATCTATCTATCTATCTATCTATCTATCTATCTATCTATCTATCTATCTATCTATCTATCTATCTATCTATCTATCTGTCTATCTGTCTGTCTCTCTGTCTGTCTGTCTGTCTGTCTGTCTGTCTGTCTGTCTGTCTGTCTGTCTGTCTGTCTGTCTGTCTGTCTATCTATCTATCTATCTATCTATCTATCTATCTATCTATCTATCTATCTATCTATCTATCTATCTATCTATCTATCTATCTATCTATCTATCTATCTATCTATCTATCTAACCGCTTACGACTTTTAGTTCTCCTGGGGTTTCGATAATGGTATCGATACCAAACTTGGTATGACGTAACATGACTGTATGAAGAACGTAGTTGACTACTCATACCATGAAAATCATGACATGTATGTCAGGAATGTCATGATGTACATTTCATGAACCTGCATCTCTTGCAGTGGTGTCATTCACATGGCATGTTGCAAAACTGGTATGATATGACATGATTGCATGGCGAACACAAGTGCCAGACCCTAGCACAAAAATCATGACATGCGTGTCATGTAACAACATGATTACGTTCCACGCTCATTATGCGCTCACGGCCGTTTCGCTAGCATCACATATACCATATTTCCTATTACAGTACGTGAATCGATTACGAAGGTGTGTGACTGGTGCAAACGTGATGATCATGAGATGCTTGCCATGTACCATCATGACAACATGCCACGCTCGTGATGCGTTGGCGGCCGTTTTGCTAGCTTCACATGTACCATACACGGTATTACGTGACGCCAATGGATGACGAAGGTATGTGACTGGTGCAAGCATGATAATCATGCGATGCGTGTCATGTGAGAACATGACTACATGCCACAGTCAAGGCGCCAACACATTTAGGTGTTACGTGGTGCGCGTGCTCACCGGCGTTCATTTCGTCGCGTCACGCTGTCATTGCCACGCCAGGCGCCGGTCCTGCCATATACTAGCAGTCGTGCGTCACGCTGCGTTGCTTAGACGCATGCGCGTTTCAGCGAGTCCAGCATTCCTTCATTTATCTCGCAGAATTCCTGGCTATTACATTCGATCCTTGAAAACTAAATTATGAGCAATCAAACGCTATTATTATTTCGGGTGCTTTGTCTGTATGTACACATCAAACGTCCGCAAAGCAGTCTCCTCTCCTCAAAATATTTTGGTCTCTCATACCGCATAGCCTATCAGAAGTTCGGTTTATTTGGGTCCCCAGGCATGCTGGAATTGTACTAAATGAAATTGCTGATTTGCTCGCTTCGGCAACTTTTAATTTCCTGGTGGTGCTAGTAGCTCCACAGTTTCCTTTTATTACTGCTGAACCATTCAAACGATTGTAATTCCTAAAAATCAACGAGACATGGCTCCTAAAATCTGAAAAATTTCGGCACTTTCAATTCACATGGAACACCGCAAAACGCCTTTCCCGTCAATGTGAGGTCACCCTCACAAGCTTTCGCTGAAGATTTTCTCGGTTACGTTTTTCTCTTCACAAATCAGGATTTTCATTAACTAATCTATGTGCAGCTTTCAATGAACTGGAAACAATATATCACTTTCTCCTCACATGCCGCCGCTTCGCCTCACTGCGCCGAAAAATTCTTCAAAGACTGATTGGTATGCTCGGATTGTCATTCACTACATCCACCGTCTTATCGTTTGGAGCCAGTCAGTTGGGTGTGGGAAGCAGCGCTATTCTGTCAGCGCAACCTAAATTCATTCAGGCAACCGGAAGGATACGGCGCTAGTGCTACTGCCAGATATATCTGATTCTTTGTACACCTTCCTCATTCTTGTTAATTTGTTTATATATATTCTGGTTTATCAAATTATTCTGCACTTTTTCACGTTTTTTCAAAGGAACAATATTATTGTTCTTATCTAATTTCTCTCTTTTTTTAGCAAGCGTTGTACAAAGAAATATCTATTTTAAGGTACAGTGCGGCCAATCCCCCTTGTGGGTATGAGCCAAGATTTCCTAAGCGACAAGACAAGACAAACTCATCGGCGCGAAATGCTGCATGTCGCATTTCACGCCGGTTGCCGTCGGCCCGCGCCGACGGACGCTGGTCGCGTCTGGCGTCAGACTGAAGAGTGTTCGCGTTTTGCTAACGTAGCATCGCTGTGCCCAGCATGCACGTGCGTCAACAAAACATCGGAGTATATTGGGCCACACATGGTGCACTCGCAGCTATTTTTCCAGCTCCACACATACTAAATTAGGTGTTAAGTTACGTCATTGGATGATAAATTATATGACAGGTGCAAACATGATAATACGGACACACGTGTCTTGTAATAACATGACAGCATACCACGCTCATAGTGTGCTCATGGCCGTTTCGCTAGCTCTACATATAATAAATTTGGTATCACGTGACGTGAATAGAGGACGAAGGTAAACGACACATCCAAACATGATAATCATGACATGGAAGTCACGCACGGCATCATTTACCTCCAACCCGTAACGTTGTGCTGATTTTAAAGTGACATATCAGCATTTTTCATTCGTGTTTCGCATATCATTGATTCCTTCTATACGTGGGATATGCCATTTTTTTCTCTCTCTCCTAATCAATAACTTGCTCTTCGAGTACTGTGGGTGTAGGACACGAGCAACTTTGCAGTAACGTGTGGCAGCTTGGGCTAGTTGTTATGACATGATGATAGTTGTAGTGCGAGAATAGAACGACGACACAGACGCAAGAAGGACACGAGACAAGAAGTACACGAAGGAGACAAGAAGGACACGAAGAACAGAGCACTCGTGTTCATTGTGTCCTTCTTGTCTCTGTGTCGCCGTTCTGTTCTCGCGCTATAAATATCTGCGTTGCAGTGTCCTTGACCACCTGAACAGGGTAGGCGGCTGTTTTGAAGAAGTTCAGGTTGTTAAACAGCTAGAACTGAACACGAAGGGGACCTAGTGAGAGGCTACTAGTGACATTAAACACGTGTGTGTGCTGTGTAGGCGGCAGCCTCAAACAGTAGATTGTAGGAGAGTTAGCGGAGGCGGCTAGGTAGCGGGATTAGGGTCGCACTTAGGGCTGTCGGGCGCTCGGTTCGATGGTTGGGCGGGCGATTGCTAAGGAGCCTAGGAAAACGATGGACGAGAGTGAGTTGGTGCAGTGCGAAGAATGCAAGCGCCGGTGCTACTTGGACGAGATAGCATTCATGAGTTTCGAGGGTGCGCAGAAGGTGAGCTTCGTGTGCAGGCTGTGCGAGGCAGTGAAGGCGGCCTTGCAGCTCATCGAGGGGCTTCAAGGGGAGCTTAGGGCGGAACGGCAGCACAGGACAGAACTCCAAAAAACAGCTCGGAGCGTCGCGTGAGCGGGAGGAGGCTACCGCCAGCCTATTAGAGAAAATGAAGGGCAACCTTCGAAAAAAACGGGAAGAGCGGACCGAGCTCGAGCAGCGGGTACAGGAGCTAATGGCGCTTTGCCCGGGCCCCGAGTGGTGTGAGACCACTGGTGTTTCCATCAGGCTAGCGTAGGGGAATGTCATCGCAGGCATATGTGAAGCATCTCATTGCTGCGAGAAAAAATAGAAGTGTGAAGTTTAAAATGCCAGAATCAATACATAACAATGAGTCACACACACTGCAGCAGCGTTTACATTTTAGGATGTCTACTGCAAACTAAAATGTAAAAGAAAAAATGGTAGGTTTGGCCAAAAGTTACTTGGCAAGCCATATAAATGCTGATGTGCTAGAAGCTCTTCACATGATGTCTCAGACAGCAATATTTTGGCAGAAAATGAGCAACACCTCAAGAAGGCATTATATTTGTAGAAGGTAAAGCTACCCCTAGGATAAGTTCACTTGTTCCCTACACACAGATGAGTGATATTTCCATGAGACTACTCATCAATGGGCATTCTAAGCGACATCATGTGTGTGGCAAATAATACGTACCGTCCACTCATGTTAAAATACGTATTTAGCTCGTGCACGTAGTTGGTATTGATTCTACTGTTCTATCATATGCTGCTGCGTCATGAACTGTGCAATACATGTTGGCACAAACCAAGCACGCAAAGCCTGCTTCAAAGCAAACATTTGCTGAGGCTACATGATAATCATTAGTAAATTTCCTTGTACCTGACGTAAACGGCTGGACAAAACTATAGACACAAATAATTATAGACAGTGCTACTTTCAAACAATGCTTTAAATTTAGGAAACTAGGGTGCACTTGTTCACTCGGTTGACGAGTCACAGCTCCGAGATCTGTGAAAGAAGCAATATATCTTAAGGCATCCACAGATATTCTATTTCTTTGTTTGACAGTGCCACAGATAGCTTGACAATACACATATATCAAAGCACAACAATATGTGAAGCTTTAATTAGTTAGACATCTTGTTGGTTCACAGCCGAATTGGTCACTGCTCCGCCAGACAAATTGGAATAAGTGAATTGTGGTTTCCAAAAAAAAAGCATTAGTAGAAGTTGGCACCCGGTGTGAATATCTGCCTATTTATTTTGTACTGCCTTCTACATGTGCCACAAAGACATTTGTTGAGGATGTGCAACCATTCAAGCCCACATCGCATACTGGGTAAACGTGATGGAAATACAAACACGAGAAACACTGACACCTATAGTAAGAGCATAACACTTCAGAATCTTGGAACAGCAAGGGGGTGCACAAAAAAGTTAAGCACACTCTTGCAGAACTTTAACCGAGAATTTTTCACAGTGGGAGAGGTCAACATGCAGTGGCACTTTTAAACCCATGAAACATGTGTAGAAAACAGGGTAAAGGTAAGTCAAGAAACGGCCTTATAAAGGCCTGCGCACGCACATCTTTGTGAATCTAGACCCAAGAGTTAAGCTTCGTGCAAGCCAAAAACTGCGTAAATAGGGAAAACGTACTTTTAGTAGCACCAGCGTAAACAAATCTTGGTATTTGGCTTTCTAGTACAAACAGCAATCCCTGCACTAAAAACATTAACATTTTATCTTAGCGGTAACAGTGTAAGCACACACACGCGCCAGCGGAGTCATGTCAAATTGTCAGTGCCAGTGTAACCATGTGACATGATACACTATTCACTGGCCAACACATGCTCAGTTTGCCCCCCAAAAGCGATGATTTTATATACGTAGTACGAAAAGTCTGCACTTACCGAAATTCACTTGCTTTCTATACTTTTGAATCATTGGGGGCATTATTATCTGCAGCATAACTATATTTGTGCCATACGCATGAAAAAAAGTAGTAAAGGGCATGCATCAAGTATTGTTTTATTTGGTAGCCGTCAAGTCGGCTTAAGAACAGTCAAGTGGGAATTAGCCTAATTATGTGCATGCGGCAAGTCCCAAACGGCGTTATTGAGGTTGTCGAAATTTTCGTCGATTGGTATTGACGTCAAAATGTGACTTAAACGGCTCGCCAAGTTTTCACAGAACAGAGATTCCATAATGCAGAATAATAACAACGCTAACGTGAACCTACAGCATTTATGATTGTCTTTCACAATATGCAATTTCGCGAAGGTTCTGCATCACTAAAGAATTCTGAAAGATTTCGGTCATTTCTCCTCCCAATGTTCTGTCCAAATGCAAGGTGCTCGTGTGATGGGACGCTTATAAAATAATATGTTCAGCGTAGAGGTGAGGCAAGTGACGCAGTAATGTAGGCAGTTTTGTTTAGGCGTGCGGAGAGGGGGGGGGGGGGGTCCGCTTATCGGAATTGGAGGCCGGGCAAGCTAATGTGGTCGTCATATTGGGCTCCCTATGCCCGGCCTAAAAAAAATTTGTGTGCCACCACCTGGCTATGCAAGTGAAGTGATGCGAAAATGATTTGTTCACTTACAGGTCTACATACATTCTACAGCTCTAAAAAGTGCGGCTGTAGGCCCTAACACCCATCCGTTCACGTTACATAAAGCCAATTATAGAGAAGTACCAGTATAAAGGCAGATACAACCCCGCCCCAATGTTTTTTAGAACTAGGTATTGTTGCGGAAAGGAACTTTTAACAGCATAAGTACACTGACACTGCAATGGTGACAGAGGCAGCAACATGGTATGCAGGCGGTAATAATGGAGGTAATTTAGTCCGATACGACTAGCAATGGATACGGTGAATAAGCAAGAGCAAATCATTTCTCTTTTGATAGCGCAACCACTCAACAATGTCTTTGAAGAAAAAATACAATGCTCCAGCTGTTTGAGAACTCAACATTTTTCACAAGCTGTGAGCAAGCATAAATTTGGGGTTAAAAACGCCGCAACGAATGTAAGACTGTAATTACCCACATTGTAAGAGCATTAAATGTTGCTGGAAATGCCACTCACCTGCAAGCTGATGCATGCACAGTCTTTTGTCCGACAAGTGAACAGGTTTGCAGATAGCTGAAGACGTGTTTACATTGTGTTTGTTCCATCTAGCAGCAAAATCCACAACAACATTGCGCTCTCTAAAGGTAAACACACACACACGATCAAAACATAGCTCACAAGCTCGCATGCCCATGTGCTCGCCAACCACAAACCATATGAATATAAGTAGTGCGAACGCGAAACTAGTTGCGCAAAAAAAAAACAACGTCGAGGAGTGGCAGCGCAAGCGTCAGCGCAATGCTTTCAGTGTGTTCTCCTAATACACTTATGAAAAAAACTTAGGAATACTAAAACTCATAATTATTTCTAAAAGTTTAGTTTAATTTTTACGTAGTGCTAGTAAACATAAACGTTAAATAATAATCTTTTTGTAAAGTACATCGCTTGCTATACTAGCGCCACACTTGTCGTGCGGGCACAGATGGTGCAGATTTGTCATTATGCCCTCAAACCACACGTTGAAGTGTGCTACTAAGTTTTTAAGGCTGATGAAAGACGCGTTTGGATCTGCTTTTTTTCTCCGATATATATATATATATATAGATATATATATATATATATATATATATATATATATATATATATATATATATATATATATATATATATATATTGAATGAAATTGCAGATGGCACATTTGAAAAGGATATCGTATTTACTAACGTTTCGGCCGTGGCACGGCCTTCGTCAGAGTAAAGGCCGTGCCACTGCCGAAACGTTGGTAAATACGATATCCTTTTCAAATGTGCTGTCTGCAAGTTCATTCAATATAGAAAATACCCGGACCTATCGTGCCTTCTCTTCAAGTTCTTAAATATATATATATATATATATATATATATATATATATATATATATATATATATATATATATATATATTATATATTGCCACGTTCTATTTCCCAAGTTTTTGTTATCGTCCCAAAACACCGCACGATTCTCAGCGCAAACCGCGCCTGCAGTTTTCTAGAAGGTTCCGGACTGTAGTAGATCATTTCGATAAGATCACGCCCACTGTGCGAACGGTACAGATTGTTCTGGAACCTACGCCACCCCCAGCGATAACGCTAGAACATTCGACGGCAAGAGTATAAATGCCGACGCGCTTCGCCGCTTGACAGTTGTTGATCGAAGGCCGACGCTCCGTTCGCCGCTATCAGTCCGAGACTGCTATCTGTGCAATACTGCTGCTGTAATTGGACTTTCCGTTTACCGGGCACAGGTTCGCCCAAATAAACAGTTCAATCCCAACAAGAAGTCTCCTGTCTTCGGCCACGTCACGACTCTGTGACATCTGGTGGAGGTGCTGCTTCGTTCATGTACCGGACGCCCCCGTCAAGCCGTGAACCCAGCCCACGTCGCGGAGAAGACACCGACGCCAACCAGGAGCAGCGAACAAGCCGCCGACAGCAAGGGCTACCACCGGAGTACGGGCTTCTACCAGACAAGGCGCGGAAGACGAAGGCCATGACCGTGACTGCAGCGACAATGACAACCGCAGCGTCCCAGCCCACGATGGTCATGCATCAACCCAGGGAACCACCGATTTTCCATGGGTCATCGTTCGAAGACCCGGAGTCCTGGCTGGAAACATACGACCGCGTGGCCGCCCTCAACCACTGGGACCATGACGAAAAGCTGCGTCGTGTGATGTTCTATTTGGAAGACACCGCAAGGACTTGGCTTGAAAATCGGGAGTTCACGCTCCGAACGTGGGATGTTTTCTGCGGCGCATTCCTGCAAACGTTCGCGAGCGTCGCTCGCAAAGAGAGGGCCGCTGCTTTATTAGAGACTCGAGTTCAGCTACCAAATGAAAATGTCGCCATTTTCACAGAAGAAATGACCCGACTATTCCGTCACGCTGACCCAGACATGCCTGACGAGAAAAAAAGTTCGTTTCCTTATGCGAGGGGTCAAACAGGAGCTCTTTGCGGGACTGATGAGAAACCCACCGAAAACCGTCCAAGAATTTGTAGCCGAAGCGACCACTATTGAAAAGACACTGGACATGCGCACTAGACAGTATAATGCGCACTAGACAGTATATTGGCGCTGTCTACAGGCCGCCAAATTCCGATATAGCGGTACTCGAAGCTTTGCAACATTTTTTGCTCGAACAAAGCAAACGTTATACCCACATTCTTGTAGGAGGTGATTTAAATCTGCCAAAAATAAACTGGGATAACTTTCGCGTTACAACACCCTGCCAGCACTCCGAATTGCTACCTGATATAGCGTTTTCCTGTAGCATGACGCAACTTGTAAAGACTCCTACGCGTGTCACTGCAGGCACAAGTTCGATTCTGGACCTTATTTTTGTTTCCGAGTCTATTTGTAAGTTTAACAACACAATTGAAGTTGTACCAGGTATATCGGACCACGAACTAGTATTATTTAAAACCAACATGTTGTGTACTCCCTCGGCTACCCAAGTATGTAGATTCCTCAATTTTAATACTGCCTCGGACGAAAGTATTTTGGACCTCCTAGAGGAGGAGTACGACAAAATTACTAACAAACATTTTCATAATCGCTGTGACGTTAACCAGCTATGGTCGCACTTTAAGACAACCGTTCACAAATGTATAAGTTCGTTCGTTTCGGAGAAAGTGAAAAAAATACACGGCCGTAGTCCTTGGATTACGCGCGACATACTCCATCTAAAACGCAAGATAAAACGCCTGTCATGCTCAAAAACACAACCACATAGTGCTGCTCTGACGAGCCTCCGCGCCGAACTGCGCAACAAGATTAAAAGCTCCAAATTTCATTTCTTCAACGTAAAAATGCACAACTTTCTCACAACCAATCCAAGAAAATTTTGGATGGATGCACCTCTCCGACAAAAAAGTGAAAGTGACAAAAATTAAAATCAAGGACGCGGACGTGACTGATGCCAGCTGCATAGCAACAGCATTTAACGACTACTTCTCTTCTGTTTTTTTGCGAACGGGTGACGCCCCTCCTGATTTCCACGCAAACAATCTCGAACTGCCAGTTTTGATTATAACAATGAAGGCATCTTGTCAGCTCTACTTCACCTAGACACAAAAAAATCAGCAGGGCCAGATGAAATACCTAATGCTTTTCTTTATCGGTACGCCGGGTGGTGTTCCAAATACTTAGGCTTAATATTTAGGGAAAGCCTGTTACAAGGCGAAGTTCCAGTAGATTGGAAGAAGGGTAAATTGGTACCCATTCATAAATCAGGTGATAAAAATGACGTGAAAAACTACCGCCCTATTTCGTTGTTATGTACAGCCGGCAAGGTTATGGAACACTTCCTTTTCAAACACTTAAGTTCATTTCTGGAGAGTAACCATTTTTTTCCCCAAATCAACACGGTTTCCGGCAAGGCTTTTCAACCACCACACAGTTAATTCACACTACTGATGACTTTCTAAAAACACTTGACAAAGGCGGACAAATAGATGCGATTTTTTAGACTTTGAAAAAGCTTTCGACCGAGTTTCCCATTCCCATTTGATGTTTAAAATTCGCCGAATCCTAACCAACGAAAGAATTCTTCGATGGCTTCATTGTTATCTATCCCACCGACACCAATACGTTCGGATAGCAGATAAAAATTCTTCTTCCGCTCCCGTGCATTCTGGGGTACCACAGGGCTCTGTCCTAGGACCACTTTTATTTTTAGTTTATCTAAATGACATGTAATCCGAATCTACTGTACAGTGTCGTTTTTTCGCGGACGACTGCGCTGCGTACCTGCCCATTCAATCAAGAACAGATCACGCCACCCTAAATGAATACTTATCGGTTATTACAGCATGGTGTAACTCCTGGAAAATGAGCCTCAACATAGCAAAGTGCGTCAAGATGACCATAACACGTAAAAAAAATCCCTCGGAATTCACTTACATGTTAAACAACACTGCTATAACAACCGTTAACCAGTACAAATACCTTGGTCTGACAATCACTTCTAATTTGAGCTGGAAAACTCATATTGAAGGTATAACATCAGCAGCACTGCGGCGATTGTGGTTCTTAAAGCATCGCATGAGGCACTGCACCAGCAAAACAAAACTAGTTGCTTACACTACATTGGTACGCCCATTGTTGGAATATGCTGACGTTGTATGGGATCCACACACACAAACTGAAATATACTTACTAGAACGAGTCCAAAATAAATCCCTTCGGTTTATTTACCACGCGTACAGTAGACACTGTTCAGTCACTGAACTCCGTAATAGATCCGCCCTTCCCACATTGGAGTCGCGTAGAAAGCTACATCGCTTAAAATTCCTTTATAACATAGTCAACGGACACTCAGGACTCGCCTTTAACACTTACATGCAGTACAATACATCGCGGAAAACTCGGAACAAGCATGATAACACCATAGTGGTGCCACTTACAAAAACAAATTCTCGGCGATATTCCTTCTTTCCACGAACAATTTCCGACTGGAATGAACTACCTCATGACGTCACCAGCATCGCAGCGCCCGACGCATTCTTATCAGCTGCCACTGCCTGTCTGTAGTAAAAGCTGTCTGGTCGTATGTGCAGATTTCAATTCTTTTTATGATGTTTTTTCACTTCGTGTTAGGAACAAAAATTTGGATTGTATTTTTGATACCGCTCTTGTGTTGCTCCTGTAACCCGAGTATTCATGTTCCACGCAAACCTGTTATGTGGTGATTTTATTTCTGCGCCGTGAAGTATAGTGTTATAAGTGGCTGCAAGTATGAAAGTTTGTATCACTCCTGCCTTGGCCACCAAGAGGTGGCTGGCAGTATGCAATAAATAAATAAATAAATAAATAAATAAATAAATAAATAAATAAATAAATAAATAAATAATCGTCGCCTGACTGCAGACTGCGCTGCTGCTCAAGCCAGTAACTCCGGAGACCTGCGTGAAACGATCCGAGCGATCGTGCGGGAAGAGCTGCGCAAGCTGTTGCCTTCGGCGCAGCCTCAAGTGGATTCAATCGCCGACATTGTGCGAGAAGAAGTTCGGCAATCGCTTCAACTGTCCCACGCACCGCTGCCTGAGCCGGAAGCTATGAGCTACGCCGCTGCACTGCGCCACAACGCTCCTCCCCGTCCACGCCAAAACGCCGCCCCGTCGCACTTCCGTCGACAGACGCCACCGCGGCCACCACCCCCACCAACGTCATACCGTTCGCCAGCGGCTCAGCGCAGTGCACCAAGGAAGACTGACGTCTGGCGCACCCCTGACCATCGCCCGCTGTGCTAACACTGCGGCGAGGCCGGACACACATACCGCCGTTGCCAGTACCGACAGATGGGACTGCGTGGCTTCGCCGTCAATGCACCGCGTCCACAGCCAGGAGAACGACCACGTGACATCGCCGACTACCTGACAGCAACTCGGTGGACACCACGAAGCCCTTCGCGTTCGCCGTCGCCCAGTCGCCTGCACGTCACCGCACAACCGGCAGTACTCTGGCCCAACGCGGGGCCGGTCTCCTAGCCCGTATCCGGGAAACTAAGGGCAGCAACCGGTGGAGGTGCGGTTGCTGTGCGACGAACTACCGAAGATCCTCCGACGACGACGACGCCGCGACGGAGCTTTTCGAACACAACGCCAACCAGGCAAAGCCCTGATGGTGAAAGCTCACTTACCGAAGGTGACCTGACGACGCAACATGGAAGCAGCGGAACAAGCCGACGCAGCTGTGACCCGACGCCACGCCCTAACTGTAATGCGAGACGGCGAACTAGCGACCTCGACGTTCTTATCGACGGCCACAGTGTGACCGCTCTCGTCGATACTGGAGCCGACTATTCTGTCATCAGTGGGTCGTTCGCCGCGAAGTTAAAGAAAGTTAGGACAGCTTGGAAAGGCCCTGAAATCCGCACAGCTGGAGGTCATCTCGTAACACCTACTGGAATCTGCACAGCGAGAGTCACCATTAACGGCCGTATTTATGCTACAGACTTCGTAGTCCTACAGCGTTGCTCGAGAGATGTCATCCTTGGCATGGACTTCTTATGCCTCCATGGTGCTGTCATCAACCTAAAAACAAAGTCGATAACGTTATCCACAGAAGAAGCACTACCGCCGCGCACGCCGTCAGGACACCATGCCTTGAATGTGCTGGAAGAACAAGTCACCATTCCACCTCGCTCAAGCGTCATTATTTCAGTCGGCGCTCCTAAATCACCTGACTTGGAAGGCATCGTTGAAGGCAGTCAGCATCTGTTGGTCACCCAAAATATTTGCGTCGCAAGAGGAATGGCAAAGCTGCGGGGAGGCAAAGCAACGTATATGCTCACGAATTTCAGCAATGAGTACAAACATGTGAACAAAGGAACAACGGTCGCATACATCGAAGAAATTGTCGAAGCCACCAGTGCTTTCGCCCTCGCCGATTCTGCGGAACCTGCTCAGAGGAACCGAGCCCCTCCTATAGCTTTCGACGTCAATCCCAGACTTCCGAACTATAAGCAAGAACAGCTCAAGGCCCTGTTCCTGCAATACGAAGATTGCTTTTCGTCATCATCGAAAATTCGGCAGACCCCAATCACGAAACATCGCATCATAACCGAAGAAAATGCTAGACCACTCCGTCAGAGTCCCTACAGGGTTTCGACGCGAGAACGTGAGGCCATGAGGAGACAAGTTGATGAAATGCTGCGGGATGACATTATCCAGCCGTCCAAGAGTCCATGGGCATCCCCCGTGGTGTTAGTGAAGAAAAAGGATGGGACGCTACGTTTCTGCGTCGATTATCCCCGCCTGAACAAAATCACAAGAAAGGACGTGTATCCCCTCCCACAAATAGACGACGCACTTGATTGGCTCCATAACGCCAAGTACTTTTCGTCAATGGACCTCAAGACTGGCTATTGGCAAATCGAAGTCGACGAAAGAGACCGAGAGAAGACGGCGTTTATAACACCGGACGGCTTCTTCGAGTTTAAGGTGATGCCCTTCGGCCTTTGCTCAGCGCCGGCAACGTTTCAACGCGTTATGGATACCGTACTGGCAGGATTGAAGTGGCAGACTTGCCTTGTGTACTTGGACGACGTCGTCGTGTTTTCCTCGAGTTTCGACGAACATCTACGGCGCCTTGAAGCTGTACTTCAAGCCATCAAGACTTCCGGCCTCACACTGAAGCCAGAAAAGTGCTGATTTGCGTATGAGGAGCTTTTGTTTCTGGGGCACGTTATCAGCAAGTCTGGAGTTCGTCCCGATCCACGGAAAACATCCGCCATCGCCGACTTCCCGCCGCCCACTGACAAGAAAGCCGTGCGCCGATTTCTGGGCCTGTGTGCCTATTATAGGCGGTTCGTGAAAAATTTCGCCCGCATCGCTGATCTGCTCACTAACCTTACCAAGGCCGACGTGGAGTTGAAGTGGGAAACGCCGCAGGAACACGCTTTCCAGGAGCTTAAACATCGCCTCCAGACACCTCCGTTACTTGCCCATTACGACGAATTCGCCGAGACAGAAATACATACTGACGCAAGCAGCGTAGGTCTTGGCGCCGTTCTTGTGCAGAGGGCTGACGGACTTGAAAGGGTTATTAGTTACGCCAGCCGATCGCTATCCAAAGCAGAAGCAAATTATTCCACAACAGAAAAGGAGTGCCTCGCCATCATCTGGGCTACGTCGAAATTTCGCCCCTACCTCTACGGCAGGCCCTTCAAAGTTGTGAGCGACCACCACGCATTGTGTTGGCTAGCCACCTTGAAGGACCCCTCAGGTCGCCTCGCACGATGGAGCCTGAGACTTCAAGAATATGACATTACTGTCATTTACAAGTCCGGCAAAAAACACTCCGACGCCGACTGTCTCTCTCGTGCGCCTGTCGACCAACCACTACCCGACGACCCGGATGACGACTACTTCTTAGGAACGATAACTACCGACGACTTCGCTGAACGACAGAGGGCCGACCCGGAACTTAAGGCCTTAATAGAATACCTCGAAGGCAGGACCGCCGAAGTCCCGAAGGTATTCAAGCGCGCACTTGCGTCGTTCTTTATACGAAACGGTCTTCTACAAAAGAAAAACTTTTCACCGCTTCGAGCTAAGTACCTCCTTGTGGTGCCTTCAGCTCTGCGACCAGAACTCCTGCAGGCCCTTCACGACGATCCGACGGCAGGGCACCTCGGTGTTTCTCGCACGCTCGCGAGGATACAAGAAAGGTACTACTGGCCACGTCTTACCACCGACGTCACTCGTTATGTGAGAACATGCCGGGACTGTCAGCGACGCAAGACACCGCCGACAAGGCCAGCGGGACTTCTGGAGCCAATTGATCCACCTTGCCGACCTTTCCAGCAGATTGGTATGGACCTACTGGGGCCGTTCCCGACGTCGGCTTTCGGAAACAAGTGGATCGTGGTAGCTACCGACTACTTCACCCGCTACGCCGAGACAAAAGCCCTGCCAAAAGGCAGTGCATCCAAGGTAGCTAAATTCTTCGTCGAAAATATCGTTCTACGTCATGGCGCCCCGGAGGTCCTTATCACCGACAGAGGAACGGCATTCACTGCCGTCTTAACTCAAGCAATCTTGGCATACAGCCAAACAAACCACCACCGGACGACAGCGTACCACCCACAGACCAACGGCCTCACCGAGCGGCTTAACAAGACGATTGCCGACATGCTGTCAATGTACGTCGATGTCGAACACAAGACGTGGGATGCCATTCTTCCGTATGTGACCTTCGCATACAACACGGCGGTGCAGGAGACGACGCAGATATCTCCATACAATTTGGTCTACGGAAGGAGCCCGGCAACGACGCTCGATGCCATGTTACCCAACGCCACCGACGAAGAAAACCTCGATGTGAGCGAGTACCTTCAACGCGCCGAAGAAGCCCGACAACTTGCGCGTCTCCGTATCAAGAATCAACAGACGACCGACAGCCACCGTTACAACCTTCGACGACGCTTCGTGGAATACCAGCCCGGTGAACGTGTTTGGGTGTGGACGCCGATACGCCGACGTGGACTAAGTGAAAAGCTTCTGCGACGGTACTTCGGACCGTACAGGGTGGTTCGACGGCTCGGCCCACTTGATTACGAGGTTGTCCCCGACGGCATTAGGAACTCTCAACGACGCCGATCGCGACCTGAAGTCGTCCATGTCGCACGCCTCAAGCCGTTTCATGCGCGTTAACAAACTGAACTAGTGTTTTTTTGTAATTATGTTGTATCGTAATTTATTCATTGTACTTTCTTGCATTATTATTGTACTTTCATCTTTAGTTAAAGCATCGGGACGATGCCTTTTTTCAGAGGGGGGCAATGCCACGTTCTATTTCCCAAGTTTTTGTTATCGTCCCAAAACACCGCACGATTCTCAGCGCAAACCGCGCCTGCAGTTTTCTAGAAGGTTCCGGAGTGTAGTAGATCATTTCGATAAGTTCACGCCCACTGTGCGAACGGTACAGATTGTTCTGGAACCTACGCCACCGTCAGCGATAACGCTAGAACATTCGACGGCAAGAGTATAAATGCCGACGCGCTTCGCCGCTTGACAGTTGTTGATCGAAGGCCGACGCTCTGTTCGCCGCTATCAGTCCGAGACTGCTATCTGTGCAAGACTGCTGCTGTAATTGGACTTTCCGTTTACCGGGCACAGGTTCGCCCAAATAAACAGTTCAATCCCAACACGAAGTCTCCTGTCTTCGGCCACGTCACGACTCTGTGACAATATATATATATATATATATATATATATATATATATATATATATATATATATATATATTGGGGAGGGGAGTTCTTTTGCACGTACGTGCTTCGGTGCTTGATCGGCTTTAACGCCCTTCCCTAGCAGACGAACGGCGTGTTTAGGCTTTTTTTAAGGTCCTTGTTTTGCACGTTTTTCGGCGTTTGGTCCGCTTTGACGTACCAACTCTCCATGCTGCTGCTGCGTGTGTTAGGCACTTGCGGTAGCTATATTCTAAGGCCTTCTGTGTTCAGCCAGCATTGCTATTTCATTATCTGCTGATACTAAAATAAATGACTGTGTTGGTTTCGTGAAGTTTGGCACACAAAACAAATAATAATCTGGCCCTTCAATAATAATGTGCACGGCATGCATATTGGTGTGCGGTCTCCTTCAGGGGAGTAACCGTTGCGTGACGAGAACGTTTACAGCGGTTCCTCCTTCGGTTGCTCCCTTACAACCTTACACCCATTTTCGAACATGTCGCCCATCTTGTTCCGCTAGCTCCTTTCGGGGAGTAACAGTTCGTCGGAAGGACTAAAAACAGCCGTTGCTCCCATTTCTGCCGTTTTTGGCTTAGAGTGTGGCAAGGTCCTGATGGCTTCCCCTGCGCAGACGGTTGGCACCACTCATCGTTATCAGGCTCATCACCATAGCAGTGCTTCTATCGCTTACTGGAGCGCCCTCAAGACTTGCCTATAACTACCAGCCAGTGAAACTCGCGGCCATTCAACTGATGCTAACGAAGTCTGCTCACTTCTGTTACCGACTTAACCTTATGCTTTGTGGTCACAAATACACCAAGTGCTTACTCTGTAAATAGACACAGGTATTGATTTATGCACATACCTTGTTCGAGTCGGTCGTTTAGTAGGGTTAAGAATATGTGTTCGAGCACATCCATCCGTTTGGCTCCAGCCGGGAACAATCTGCAGTTTTTTTTGTGTGTGGGTAATAGGCTTCTTGTTGTTCTGTCGGTTTCTTCTCATTGTTCGTGCTGGATATGTGAAGACTAATTCAGGGCCGGATAAGGTAGATCAGCTACTAACGTTCGTGAAGGAGTTGGCGTCTTCGAAAGAGATATCTCAAAGAGATGTGACAGCTAGGCTGAAGGATATGAAAGAAGGCGTGACAGATGTAAACAGACAAATATCAAGTTTGCATAGAATACATAAAGATATAGACGAGCTTAGAGAAGGTGTTGCTGTTCTAACCTCAGTGCTAGATGATGTAAAAGCTGACCTCAAGAGCTCTCACGTGACCGCACTTGGCACAGTCCTTGAAGAAGTCAGAACTGATTTCTGAAATCCTGGCTCAAGGCAGTTCGAACAATATCTATTATAGTTGACAATCTAAGCAAGAGGCTGAGACTCAGATATTCAAAGGTTTGCCATAACACGGAGGTGAAAAATGGGATGATACAGAAAAACTTATGAGCGAGTTTGTTTTGCGTAACATTAGCGTTAACGGTGGTGAAATTTAATGTGCACACAGAATAGGTCAACGAATACCTGGTAAGAATTGCCTGATCATTGTGAAATTCTTGAATTTCAAAGCTAAGAGCAGCATCTTAACAATTGCGCCAAGACTTCAAAATCTTGCATCTCCGCCTGCTTGGATAGAAGATTTTTTCACCACGAGTTGAACTTATTAGTAAAAGGCTTGGGGACATAATAGGTGTTGAACGTAAACCTAATGAGAAATAGAGATTGCGGTTTGATAGCCTGTGCTCAGGAAACAAAGTGTATACCCTATGGTTACTTGAACGATACGGTAGTCCCACTTTCAAGGCGGGACGCGCCTGCTTCAACAAGGGACCTAAACAGCATTGCAGAAGTAGAACAATATCTTTCATTTTGTTGTACTTCAGAAGTATAATCTATAAACAGTACTACTTGTGTTCTTTTATCAAGGACTCTTCTGCCGGCATCATGCTTGGTAGAGACATGGTTGTCTCCGGTAACTTTGGGCTGTCACTGTCGAAAAATTTTCTAGTCTTTAAAAAAGAGAGAACTGCCTCTCGGGATGAGGGTGAGTTAGTTGCTGTAAAAAAGAGCTACCACATTTACATAGTTAAAACAGGAGATAACATTGAAATTTTATGGGTCATGCTACAGCCATCGTCACTTGTAACCTGTGCTGTCGGAGTATGTTACCATCCGCCAAACTCACCAGCCGACTTCACTGAAAAACTAAATGATTCAATCAGCCTCATAAAATGCCATTATCGTCGGTCCCCTATAATTCTGGCAAGTGATTTTAATCACTCAGACATAAACTGGCGAACGTTTGTACCCAAAAGCCGCGCAGGAATGACTTACTGTCAGGAATTTCTGAATGTGCTAGCCCTGTTCAATTTGACACAAATGTTTCCACTGCCGACTAACGGTGATGCTATCTTATACCTTGTATTAACTACCGAGCCTGATCATGGACTTGTGAATGGTAATATCTGTGATCACAATGTGCTTCATTGAGAATGCACCTTAGACAACAAAAAGCCTGAAAAGCCAAGGAAAACAATCTTGAACTACATGCCGCCTAATGTTGATATGATTAAGAATCAGCTGCCATTTTTTTCTTTAAAAATTTCGCCCACCTTTTCACTGCTCACAACAAAAGAAAAATCTCAAGCACACGCAGTTAACCTAACTAAGATGTTACAGCTTTGCGGCAAAACTGTGATGGTGCCACAACTCTGGAAGAAACAGCTCAGCGAAATTTTAAGGCCGAAGCTCATTAAGCCGTGGGTCGTGCGTCCCCGATGTATAATGTAGTAGTCATAGTACTAGTAGTAATCGCAGTAGTAGGTAACAACCTATCGTTTAGTCTGGAATGTCCGCTGAATGGCGGTACTTGTATATCCACGGCCTGGCTAGACTGCACCTGCGCGCACTTGTTTCCTTACAGCCTTCTCAACTGCCGCGAATACAATGGGAGAGCTTCTGAGTATGTTTCGCCACTCGTTGACAGTAAGGGTGCAATTAGCTTGCCATGGCATCTTCTGCACCGCGCACATGGCACAAGGAAGGTTGTCGATGTGAAACTGTGAAATAAGGGTTCTCGACGATGAGGGAGAGGGGGATTATTCAAGAATTCAGGGGTAGAGAGATCATCTCTTCTAAAAAAAAACTAATGTTATCAGACAGCTCGACGCATAGTTCAGGTGTGCATGTGCTCATCGATAATACAGGCTGAAGCACAGTAAAAATGCGCAAAATTAGCTAACGAGGCATAATGCATGAATCATAATGCATTGGCAACGATCAGAGACAGATATAGAGACAAACAACTCTGCGTCTGTTCTGCAAGCGGTGAGCTCCAAACACCTTTTGCACGTGCTCTCGTTGGACAACAAGGCCGCAATTAAAGGTCGCTTACAAAAATGATGAGCACACCTTCCTTTGCTAGCCATTTTCTATTTCTTCATTTTTACAAATACATCTGTAGTGCTTTTCAGGGCTAAAAGCTGCAGTCTCCTGCTTGACAGCTCTTTGAAACACGTACGTGACTTCTATTTCTAACGGTTCAAAATATAAGTAAAAAAAGTGTACTTTTGCTGCTGAATAATCCCTTCGGACGGCATGCCCTGGATGAGTAGCGTGCATTGTCAAGGTGTTAACACCACCTGTAAACAATAATTCTGGAGACCCCGAGCTTTTTCGTGGTCCTTCGTACTGCAAGCCACATCCATGAATAATGTGAGGAATGCAGTTTTACCCTCACAAGCCGCTTGCTTTCAAACTAAAATCTCTAGTGCCAATCATTCCTGCGCTAATTATTCGAGTTCGTGGAAGAACATGTTTAGGAAAAGAAACTGACATCAAAAATTTTCGGCAAGTAAACAGCTGTTTTTCTAATTCTTGTGGCTCTACAAACAGGTTGTTGCCGATTAATCTTTCCCTCTAGTGAGACTTCCTTTATTCTGGTATTTGCCCACCACGGCTGCATTTTGTTCAGAGCTTTTTCAGTGTTCAGTCTGCAGTGATTTTTCGACTCGGGAACATGTCGTAGAAACTTCAGTACGAATAGTACGTACAGATATATATTAGATGCGCGATGGAATATTGTTGTGTTCCATATTGCAAGTCCTGTTCGGTGTAAAGACCCGGTGTTTCTTTCATCGCTTCCCAAGCAATGCTGAACTGTGCGCTAAATGGCAAAATAATATTGCGAGAGAGAACCTCATCATCAACGACAAGTCTGCATTGACTCGTATGCAGCAGACACTTCCACGATGTAGACTATGTGCCTGCGTACTGCATCAGGAAACTTTTTCCTGACTCTGTGCTCACTCTCTTCGAGGACTATTCTTCCTACATGAGACCAAGCGCAAAGAAGCCCGCAAAGATCCTCTTTTACTAGCTTCGCCCCTACAATATACATGAAGGAAGCTAAAAACGGAGACCAAGGAACCAGATTTAGATGTTGCGACTTCACAAGATGCTTTCACTGAACAAGAAGCAGCAAGTGCTTGTATGCAAACAATGAACAGCAATACTATCCGCACGCGTCGATACCTGGCTATGATAGGAAGATTACGCTCTCTCGTGTCGTACCTTCGTTTAAAATGTGAGAAGGTGGAGCAGTTGTTGAAAGAAGTGGAAAAGGCGTCTTCTTATTATCGTGAAAGCAAGCACCACGCGTGGGCTAAGAAAATCGCAACAGATGCACAGAAAAGAAAAAAAGGCCGTGTTTCTTTTGCATCAAATAGAGTGTTACGGACATAAGCATTCAGCGTATTCAGGTCCAAGCCCAACATCATCGGGTATGAGCAACGCTATGAGGGACCGACTGGTGCACGAGGCCTCGCTACTCCGCAACAAACAACATATGGCACCATTAATAAATTAATAATAGATGAAGCTAGCATAGTACAAAGTGATTCTATAATAGGAAGGCTGATGCAAAATTTGGCCTCAAGGACAAGCCAGAGAGTAGCATGGCGAATACAGCAAAAGAAGCCCTTGCAAACAGTGTCCTCTGCTTTGTGCTGCATGGTACCACTAGTCGGTACAACATTCCATGCTCGTACTATTTTACGAAGCAATTGTGTGGTAGAGACCACTTTGCATGGACGAAAGAGGTCATTGCTGCTGTGGAAGCATGTGGCTTTATCATCATTCGCATTGACACGGACAATTATTCAGCAAACGTGACGATGTTTAAGCTCATGGGTAACGGCAACCTCAACACAGTTGTACGTCATTCACACGACGTCAACCACGTTATCTTACGTAGTTTTGACCCGTGCCTTGTGCTCGAAAATATTAGAAACCAGTTCCTCTACGTATACTTACAGATGGCACAGGAGGGATTAGTGGTGCGTTTGTGCTGAAATTATACGAGCATAAAAACACAAGAGTGTGAAGCTGGTTCGAAATTTGACGGGGAAACATGTCTACTCTACCAATTCAGAAAAAAATGAATATGGTGCGAGCAGTTCAAGTTTTCGCCCCTCAAGTGTCTGTAGCCGTGCAGCACCTTCCGTGAAATTGCACGGGTGCTTCCAGAAATTTCAAGAGAGCAACTTCAACCGTTTTCTTCTTGAAGTATATGAATAAAGGTTTGACATCTATGACCCTTCTTTCAATGGAAGCGGCCAGAAAGCTCCCATTTTTAAGAGCGATGACAGTCGCATACTGGGGCTGAAGAATAAGTTTATCTCACACGTGAAAAAAATACCGAAGAGTTTGATTAGATGACTGAGCGCTGACTTCACTAACTAGACGTCCGAAGCCTTGCTTTTTACAGCTATGTCGACGGTGGAAACAACAGAATTTCTACTGGAGCAAGGCTTCAGTTTTATCCTGACAAAGAAATTAAACGGTGACTCTATCAAAACAATCTTCGGAAGGGTGCGGTCATTGAGCGGCGGGAACGACATGCTGGATGCTAGAGCCGTCACCGCTGTTCTGAACCACATCATTAGGCTGCACATCTCAGGACCGAAAGAAATCAAGTTATCGAATGTGGAAGTTGAGGAAGAGGCAGTGATGATATCGAATGTACTTGATAAGGACCTGAGGTCTTTGTTGGAGTACAAAGCTTGTCTGTCTCCATCTGTCACCTTCTCCGGCTTTGCATACCTCGGTGGTTACATCGCCAAGATTATTACAGACCTCAGACGCGACTCTTGCGCTCCGCTGCTGACGACCAACAACAAGCAGCATCAGCTGTACAAGCCGCTGCGAGCGCAAGAAAGCAGTGAACTATACTTTCGAGGCCTAAGTGTATAGTTCTTTTGCAGAAGATAGTGAGCTTTTTTGATAATGCCTCTGAACAACTGCCACGCAGAAATGTGCTAGAAGTTTTGAAAACACCAGTCCAGCCCTACTTGCAACATGCTCCCATCTCAAGCTGCCCTGAAAGCGTTGACGACAGCCACTCCCGACAATCCGCAGATCTCATAGCCGAAAAAATCCTGAGAATTCTCTTCATCAACCACACAAACCAACAGACTGACGCAAATGACAAGCCTTCCACCTACTCACTACTCACACAAGCTGACCAGGAAGCATTTTAGGCTGTGAACAAGACATTTCAGAAGTCCGGCAAAGTCTATTTACTTGAGAGTGTTCTACTATTGCCAATGTTTATGAGCACTAAATATTTATTTTCAGACCTCAGAACTACTACACGTTTAATGGCGAAGAGCTGTACTTCGGACTTTTACATTTACAATTTTTTCAATAAACTTAAACTCGATGCACCTATTGCAAATAAGAAGTAAAAAAAAGACCATTTCTGTGCCTTCAACAATTAGCCAACTTGTTTTTCAACGTGTGGTGAGTGGAGAAACGTGTCCGAACTCATGTGTTCGCACGCTCTACGGAGTAACGTAAGTTGGCAGGGTCACAGCCAGGGGCATATCAGCTCTTTCGCGAGTGCGGGGACAAACCTACCTCACTCGTCAGCCGGGATATATATATATATATATATATATATATATATATATATATATATATATATATATATATATATATATATATATATATATATATATATATATATATATATATATATATATAGTAACGGGGTTTATTTGCAGAGCAGCAGAACGCAGAAGGCGAAGCAATCAGCAGCGTCCGGCCAAGCGCAGCACGCACGAGCTTATGCTGATGGCGATGCCTTTGAGGAGCCGAGAAATGCCACTGAGGCCCCTCTCCTTCACTACAATCGCCCTCCGCAGAAAAAGGCGCCACTCTGGCAGATTATGGAGAAGAAACGACTACTGCATCATAGTATGGCTTAAGGCGAGAGACGTGGACAGTGTCGTGGCCGCGGCAGCGTAGGTCTGTGGATGGGATGATAGGCTCCAGGATATAGTTGACGAGTGACGTTTGCTCTACAACGCGGTATGGCGCGAGGTATTTGGGAAGAAGTTATTTCGAAGCGTCCAGGTGCGGTAGCAGGTGCCGGAAGCCATACCAATGAACCAGGTGGAAAGTTCAGAGCCGAATGGTCCCCAGGCTGGCGGGATTGCTGCTGCCGCTGGTCCTCGGTAGAAAAGAGCCGGCAAGCTGGCGGCATTTTTCAGCACGTCGGGCAGCTTCCGACAGAGTTGTACTTTCGGACTCATCAGGTTTATATGGAAGATTATTGTCTATTGTATTGGAAGGTTCTCGTCCGCATAGAAGAAAGTACGGCGAAAACCCAGTAGTAGCTTGTACGGCAGTATTATACGCGTAGGTGACGAACGGGAGAACTTAGTCCCAATTCGAATAATCAGAGGCGAGATACATCCACAGCATATTGCCAAGAGTACGGTTGAGGCGCTTCGTCATGTCATTCGTTTAAGGCTGGTACGCTGTACTTGTGTGGTGCACGATTCGGCATTCATTGAGTAATGCCTCCAAGGTATCAGAAAGGAAGGCACGGCACCTGTCACTTAAGAACTCGCGAGGGGCACCATGACGCAAAACGAAACGTTGCAACAGAAACGTACCAACGTATCGGGCTGTAGCAGTCGGCAGCGCGGTTGTTTCAGCACAGCGTGTCAGATGGTCTATCGCAACAATAATTCAGCAATTACCAGCTAGAGTTGATGGTAGTGGTCCGTAAATGTCAATGCCGACGCGATGAAAAGGTGACTAGGACAAGGAAGAGGTTGTCAAAGGTAGACTTGCCTGAGAGGTAAATTTCGTCGTTGGCACTCACACACAAGCGAATGATTTCCACACGTAGTTATACATGCCACGCCAATAAAATCTGAGTCGAAGCCTAGCATATGTCCTGAAAGAGGGCTGCGTGGGCGCTCTGTGGTTCAGCGTGAACAGCTTCGCAGATAACAGCTCGAAGATGGCGGGGTATGCGATCATCGGAAAGGTAGTTGCGTCGATAAAGAAGATCCTCCCTTAGGCAAAAGTTGCTAGCCTGGCGGCGGAGAGCGTGAGACGGCGGCGGAGTAAAAGAATCATAAGGAATGCTTATGAGGCCACTGATCCAGAGATCCTTTCGTTGTTGCACCATCATGTTTCGCAAGGCGGATGACGCAAGTGCAGGCTCGAGGGAAGAGAGGCAAACACCTTCATCCAATATGAATGAGCGAGAAAGGACGTCGGCGTCCGTGTGCTTACGACCGGATCTGTAAATAACGCGGATGTCATACTCCTGAAGTTTGAGCGCCCAGCGAGCAAGTCGTCCAGAAGGGTTTTTAAGTGGGGATAGCCAACAAAGGGCGTGGTGGTCAGTGACGACGTCGAATGCGTGGTCATACAGGTAGGAGCGAAATTTTCCAAGTGCCCAAATAATAGCTAAACAATCTTTCTCGGTCACGGAGTAGTTAGCCTCGGCTTTCGTCAGAGTTAGGCTTCCATAGGCGATGACATATTCATCAAACCCTGCCTTTCGTTGCGTGAGCACAGCGCCAAGTCCAACACCGTTGACAACTGTAAAACCTCCGTGGGAGTGGCAGGATCGTAGTGGTGGAGGATGCGTGGTGAAGTTAGCAGGCAACGTAATTTGGTGAACCCATCGTCGCATGCTGGTGACGAGGTGGAAAAGTCCTTGTCGCCGCTAAGAAGGTTCGTAAGGGGCGCACATATGGAAGCAAAATTTCGAATAAAGAGTCGGAAGTATGACGACAAGCAGACAAAACTTTTAAGTTCCTTTGGGTTCTTTGGCTTCAGAAAATCGGTGACTGCTCGAAGCTTGGCGTGGTCGAGAAGTATGCCATCCCGCGATACGACGTGTCCAAGAATGGCGAGCTGCCGGGCACCAAAACGACACTTCTTGAGGTTGAGTTGAAGGCGGGCGTCGATGAGGCGTGTGAGGACGTGCTCGAGACGATTTAAATGGGTGTCAAAATTGGTGGAAAATACAACTACGTCATCGGGGTAGCATAAACATGTGTTCCACTTGAGGCCTCGTAAAATAGTATCCATCATTTTTCATAAGTGGCTGGAGCAATACAAAGGCCGAAAGGCATAACGGTAAATTCGTGTGATCCATCAGGTGTGACAAATGCTGTTTTGGGTCGGTCAGATGCTTCCATAGGAACTTGCCAGTATGCAGACCATAAATCCAGCGAAGAGAAGTATTCTTCTCCCTGCAAACAGTCAAGGGCGTCGTCTATTCGCGGTAACGGGTAAACGTCCTTGCGGGTGATCTTGTTTAAACGTCGATAGTCCACACAGAACCGAATGGAGCCGTCCTTCTTCTTAACAAGAACGACCGGTGACGCCCAGGAACTGTTAGAAGGCTGTACAATACTCCGCTGGAGCATGTCAGCAACCTGGTCGTCAATAACACGGCGCTCCGACGCTGAGACTAGGTAGGGGCGCTGCCGTAGAGGCGTATAGCTTCCTGTGTTAATCTTGTGAGATATGTTCGATGTGCGACTGAGGCCAGAAGCGTGGCGGTCAAAAGAAGTACGAAACTTTTGCAGCAGGTTGACCAACTGGCTTCGTTCTGAAGAAGACAGTGCGACATCGATGGAGCGGTGGAAAGCGTCAAGGAGTGACTGGTCAACAACCGAGTCAGAAATGAATGCGCTGAGGTCCTAGAAAGTAAACTAGACGGAGCGTCAAAAATATGACGGTCGTTGATCGGATGCACGTGACAGAGACATTCACCATGGAATAAAGGTAAAGGCCCTTCTAGCGTTTTGTACACGAGTGTCTTCGTGACGCTATGGTGGAGAGTAAGGAGAGCAACGGGCAGTAGAGAACATTTGCATTGAATTAACAGGGCAGAGGGCGTGAATGGAACATCCCCATCGGAAATAACGCCACACGACACTGTCACCAGGAGAAAAAAGCGTGGTGGTATTGTGGTGTCGTCAGAAACAGACAGTTTATAATACGGCAGGGAGGCTTCGACAGCGTAAATGTCAGGAAGTGCAGACAGCTCAAGTTCAGTGCGACAGCAGTCAATGACGGCATTATTATCCGCAACGAAGTCCCAGCTAAGTATCATGTCATGGGAACACGAGGGCAGCACTACAGATTCGACGATATACACAATCCCTTCGATGACGACTCGTGTGGTACAGGCTGCGAGAGGTGTTACACTTTCTGCGTTAGCCGTTCTAAGAGAGAGGCCAGATAATGGTGTCAGAACTTTGCGGAGTTTGCGGCACAGGTGGACGGAAAGGATGGATAGAGCGGCACCGGTGTCGACAAGCACCATGACGACGATACCATCGACTGACACTTCAATGACGTTAGCTGGACAGGAGCGAGGACTTGTGCATGGTGACGGGGACGCAGTTCATGCCTCGGGAACTCTGCCCGTTAATTTTCCTGGTCGGTGGGTCCGGAACGGTGACGCATAGGCGAAGGCGAACGTTGACGTGTAGATGGGGAGCGGTGGGTGAGGCTGTGTGTACGATCAGAGAGAAAGGAAAAGGAAGGAGGGCTTGAAGGCGCAGAAGAAAACTGAGGGTCGAAATAGGGCATTCGTCGAACGTTCTGAACAGCCTGGCAACGACGACAATAACGCTCCACGTGGCTAACACCGCCACAAGCAAAACATATTGGATGGTTGTCGTAGGCCCACCATTGGTCGGAGTAGACGTCGAGTTGCGGCTGGGGGGCAGAAAACTGCGGCCGAGGTGGTATCGGAATAGGTGGCGGTGAATAGGTCGGTGGCGTAAAGGGCGGCGGTGAAAAGGGCGGCGGCGAATACATAGGCGCTGGCTGGAACCACAGGCTGTCGGGGTCGAGCAACGGCCTCGGCGTACGTGAGAGGTGCGGCAACTGGGGGCGGTTCACGGGCGGGGGAAGAACTTGTGCGACCTGGTCTTGAATGAAGTCACGGAGTGTAGACGTCAATCTGCGTGGTTGATCAGGTACACAGGACATCAAAGAGAGTTGACGAGTGGCATCAGCGTGGATGAACTCTTGAATTTTGGAGAGAAGAGGGGCATGATCTTCTCCTATGCCAAGGGTAGACAGGCTGGACAAAGAGTCGTCGAGCACCAAGGGACTTCGGGTGCAAAGACGTGGCGTGCGCAACTTGTCAAAACTCTGGCATAACTCGGTCAGTTCTACGACAGTGCGAGGACTCTTAGAAAGCAACATTTGGAAAGCATCGTTCTCAATGCCCTTCATGATGTATTTGATCTTGAGCTTTTCGAACATCGACTCGTTGACTCGATTGCAAAGGTCCAGAACGTCCTTAATATAGCTTGTGAAATTCTCACTAAGCTGCTGGGACCGAGTATGCAAGCGTTGTCCGGCACGGCGTTTGCGTACCTCAGGCCGTCCGAAAACTTGTGTGAGGCTCGTTTTGAAGACAGACCGCGTAGGGAGTTGCGCTTCGTGGTTTTTGCACCACAGCCTGGCCACGTCCGAGAGGTAGAAGGAGACGTAGGCCAACTTGGCGGCGTCATCCTATTTGTTGGGAGTACTCACTCGCTCTTACATAGAAGTCCAGTCATCAACGTCCTTATCTTCTGTACCTGAGAAAACAGGGGGATCTCGCTGACGCAGAGAACCGGTGCAGAGAACAGTAGCCGGTACCGGAAGAGGAGTTGGAGCGGCGCTTGCGGCGGTAAGTATAATAGACCGTAAAATGTAATTCCGAAGCTCCAGAGTGATCGAAACCCTGCAGACTCCACCACTTGTAACGAAGTTTATTTGCAGAGCAGGACGCAGAAGCCGAAGAAGTCAGCAGCGTCCGGCCAAGCTCAGCAAGCACGAGCTTATGCTGATTGCGATGCCCCTGAGGCACCGATAAATGCCGCTGAGGCCCCTCTTCTTCACCACAGTATATATATATATATATATATATATATATATATATATATATATATATATATATATATATATATATATATATATATATATATATACATACATATATACACATTCAATTGGTTCTAATAACTTCCCCTGTACATTCCTTGGCATTACTGTCTATTAGATCTCATAATTATTGTGTCAATACACGGAAAAACGAGCCCTTAGGTATACACTTCTTTCTCTCTCTCTCTCTCTCTCTCTATATATATATATATATATATGAGCTCCGAGTTGTGACGCTCTTGCTTAGCCGAGCGGGTTGCTGATATGGCAGAAAGAAAAGGGTTGTCGTCTTCAAGGTCAGTGTTGGCATTTTCGACCAGTGCACGTGAGAGACAGTTGGCGTCCGTGTGCTTCCGCCCAGATTTGTAGACGATGGTGACATCAACATCTTGTAGCCGAAATCTCCATCGTGCTAGACGATCTGAGGGGTCTTTGAGATTTGCGAGCCAACAAAGGGAATGGTGGTTGCTAACTACCCAGAATGGACGGCCATGCAAGTATGGGAGGAACTTTGTTATGGCCCAGACAACAGCGAGGCACTCCTTTTCGTTTGCAGAATAGTTTTTCTCCGCTGAGGATAACGTTCTGCTCGCATAAGTGATTACGCGCTCTACGCATTATGCCGCTGATCTAATACCGCGCCTAGCACAACGTTGCTGGCGTCATTGTGTAATTCCGTGTCAGCGCTTTCGTCAAAATGACCTAGTGCAGGCGGATCCTGGAGGAGGTTTCGGAGGGTGTTGAACGCATGGCACTGATCAGGACCCCAAACAAACAAGACACCATCTTTTCTAAGCTTGTTAAAGATCCAGCAAACTTTGAAAAGTTTTTGACAAAGCGCCTGTAATACGCACAGAACACCAGAAATCGGCGTAGGTCGCGCTTATTTGTGGGCACGGGAAAGGCGGCAACAGCGCGGGTTTTTTCCGTATCTGGGCGGGTGCCGGCACGGCTCACAATGTGACCAAGGAACATCAGTTCTTCATATCCAAAATGACATTTCTCGGGTTTGAGAGAAAGCGTGGCTACTCTGATTGCCTGAAGTACTGCATGAAGGCGTTGAACGTGTTGTTCAAACATGTCTGCAAAGACCAAGACGTCATCAAAACAAGACATGATTGCCATTTGAGCCCCGTGAGAACCATATCCACCATTCTTTGGAAAGTAGTTGGCGCTTAGCATAGACCGAAGGGCAACACTTTAAACTCGTACAGGCCGTCTGGAGTAATAAACGCTGTCTTTTCGCGGTCGCGCTCGTCCACTGCGATTTGCCAGTAGCCACTACGCAAATCCATGGAGGAAAAATATTTAGCATTGCGTATTCGGTCCAAAGAGTCATCTATCCCGGATAGAGTATAAGCGTCCTTTTTGGTGACCTTGTTCAGTTTACGGTAATCAATGCAAAAACGCAACGTACCGTCCTTCTTTACTAGCACAACTGGCGAAGCCCAGGGACTGGTCGATGGCTAGATGACGTCGTCCTGAAGCATCTGCTGGACTTGGTCACGTATAAAGTCTTGCTCTTTTCGCAACACCCTATAGGCATGTTGTCGAATGGGTCTCTCGGTGGGTTGCGTGATGATGGGATGCTGAGCAAGTGGTGTCTGTTTAGCCTTTGACGTAGTGGCAAAGCAGTCTTGAAATGAGCCGAGTATACGCAAAAGGCTTTGTCCTTGGGCCGAAGGTAGTCTTTCGTTTACGTCGAGAGTGCTCGCGAAAGCCTCGTCAGGGTGGCCATTCGATGAAAATTAAGCTAACGTGGACGAACCATCGGCAAGTTCTTCACAATATGCAATGGCAGTGTGTCTCGTTAGGTGGCGATATTCGTCGCTGAAGTTCGTGACCAGCAGGTGAACAAGCCCATTGCTAGGCTGAATGATTCCTCGGGCAACACAGATTTGTCGTGAAATAAGGAGAGAAAAATTGGCCTCTGCATTTAACGCGTCATACACATGCTGTCCCAATTCTACTTTGACAAAGAGGCTGCTTTGAGGTGGGAAACTCTCGCGGGTTCAAATCCCGGCTGCGGCGGCTGCATTTCCGATGTAGGCGGAAATGTTGTAGGCCCGTGTACTCAGATTTGGGTGCACGTTAAAGAACCCCAGGTGGTCGAAATTTCCGGAGCCCTCCACTACGGCGTCTCTCATAATCATATGGTGGTTTTGGGACGTTAAACCCCACAAATCTAATCGAGGTGGGAAACTCAGAGAACCGCCGGTAACATGGAGCACTCTTTTCCAGAATTGTGTACTGTCAGTTGCAACGCAAAAATCATTCTCGAACGAACGACACAAGTAATTCACGGAGGTCAATGACAGCGCCGTATTCACGAAGGAAGTGCATTCGTAAAATGACTGGCCGAGAGCACCCGCGCAATACGAGGAATCTGCCCGCAAATGTCGACGTACGTACACGAATGCGTGCTGTGCACATACCAGTAGGGATCACCAGATGGCCACCTGCCGTGCGCAACTGGGGTCCTTGCCATGGTGTGGTAACCTTCCTCAGTTGAGATGCTAGTGTGGCGCTCATTACGGAATAGTCGGCGCTGGTGTCGACGAGGGCGTTGTAAGCATGATTGTCGACGAAGACGGCGATTTTGGCAGGAACGATCTTTCTGCCGTCGGAGAACACTGCAAAACCGAAATGGTCCTCGTTTGGTCATTGCTTCGAAGGAGTGTCTTCTACAGTTCGCCGGGCCGCGACTTCACCACCAGAAGTCGTCGTTCCTAGTTTCCTATGCGGGGACTTGGTGACCGGCTCCTGAAAGGAGCGGAAGACGTTGAGTGCAAACTGGGGGACGTAGACCGGCGAGGCGATGATGATCTCGCCTGGTGGTGCTGAATAGTCGAAGGAGTTCACTGGCTCGTGAGATAGGCTTCGATTTCGCGGGGGCGCTCACGGTAGCGCGGGCATCAAGCATCAGGGTGGAAGCTGCGGAGACCTAGTTGCCAGTATTGACAGTTCCGGTATACGTGACCCGATTTGCCGCAGTGATAGCAGAGCGGACGGTTTTCCGAGGTGCACAACGTGCTTGCCTTGCTACCACTTTGCCTTGAGGTAAACGGCAGATAGGTGGGCGTGCTTGGAAACCTTGAGCCGAGAGGTGGGCACGAAGAAGTGTCTGGAAATGGCTGCATAGCGTGGTACCTTGGCCACATAGCAAGATCTGTAGCCGGTGGCGCAGGGGATCGCAATGCCGCTGCGTATGTCAGGACTGCGTGGTGCGATTGGGGCGAGGGGTCTGTCGGCCTGCCGGACTTCTTGTCTGATTACATTCCCGAGGGCTGACACAGGTGGATGGGATCCTACTGCCTGAAGCTGTCGCAATTCGTCCCAAAGAATACTTCGAATAAAGTCTGCGACGGCCTGTCTCTCGCTGTCAGAGCCGATAGAGCATGCGGTGATCGGAATCTCGCGTTCGTATTGCGACGACTGCTGCTGCAGCGTACGTTTCATCGTGGTTGCCTCACTGATGAACAGGGCGACTGTCGTCGGTGGATTGCGCACGAGCCCAGCGAAAAGCTGTTCTTTTACTCCGCGAATCAAATGCCGCACCTTGTTTTCCTCCGGCATGGTAGGGTCCGCGCACTTGAAGAGCCGAAGCATGTCGTCGACAAACATGGATATTCGTTCATTCGGCCGCTGGTTTCTGCAGGATATTCCTTGTTCAGCCCTCTCCTTCCTCTAGGTGTTGCGATAGGCGTCACGGAGTTGTCGGCTAAACTCTTGCCAGGTTGCATAGGAGCCCGCGTGGTTCTCGTACCACGTCTTCGCAGAATCTTCCGAGTAGAAGTAAACTCGGCGCAGCTTGCGAACATCCTCCCATTCGTTGATACTGGCAACCCGATCAAAGCGGTCGAGCCAGTCATCAGCATCCTCGAAGATGTGTCCATGTAATGACTTTGGTGTCTGTGGCACATGAGAAACATGCACGAGTAGAGAACCATGGGCATCGCTGGTTTGGAACGCCTGGCTTGTCATCGGAGTTGCTATCTTTCTGGGTGTAGATGCTAAGGAACCTAATTCAGGGGGCAACCCGCGCAGGCGGCGGCTGCTTCTTGCTCTGGGAGATGTAGCTGTTTCCCCGATGGCCGACACAACTGAAGTACACGTACCGAGATCCTCCACAACTAATGTCACGAGGAAAACAAGACCTGCAGCCAGGAGTTCACCGGAACCAGAGCCACGAAAATGTTCTCTTCATCTTCGCAGCCCAAAACGAGTATCAGCCACAGCGATTCGTTCATCAATGGTGGCAATATATATATATATATATATATATATATATATATATATATATATATATATATATACGGACGTACGATATACAAGGAAAATCATCACAGCGGCAATGTTGGCACAATTTCACCATGTTTTAACATAGCCTCGTAACAATTTGATCCTCGCGTAAGAACATAATTGAGTGATATTACTGCTGTGATTGAAAACTACGCCTTACTTGTTGGTTTCCCCAGCGTGCAGCCAAGAGTGACCACCGTCAAAAGTTGGGGTGGGGTGGGGCTCAGCCTTCCAACTTCTTTAGGGGGGGGGGGGGGGCTCGCGCCTTTCTTATTCTCCCGGCTAATACACCTATGGTCGCAGTGCCCCCCTCAAAGGAGTGGCCAGATTCATGTACTACACCTGTTACGAATTCCGTAAGAAGGGAGCGCGCAGGTGCAGCCGGGCCCGGCCATGTTATATCATGGATGCATGATTAAAAGATGCCTGATAGTGGTACTTCGAGTGTTCACTAGATGAACAGAAGGACGCATGGACGGACGGATGCACGTGACGGACAGACGGATGGGCGCACGAACGGTCGTGCGCCCGTCCGAACGGTCCGAACGGTCGGCGCACGAATGGGTGGAAGCAAGAACGAACGGACAGACGGAAGCACGGATGAACTAGCAGACGCTTCGCCCCATTCATGATCATTCACTCCGCGGATATGCTGCGATATTTTTCCGCTTTGCAGCAGACGAAAAGTAAGCACGCGTTTTTTTTTTCGGTATGATGAGCAAGTGCTATACTGCGCATTTTTCAGCAATGTTGCAAGCTTGTGAAGCTGCTTTTGGACATTTTCCCATGAGGCGGTTTATGCCAGCTAACGCACCAACGTAAATTTCCCTTCGGTATCGGTTTTGCTTATGGCGGCTCTTCATTTGTTTTTCTTCGCAAAAAATTCTAGCGTAAAATGTTCGCTGAATACGCATCTTCGGCGAACTTGTTGGACTTAAGGGAATTCCGACGACCAGTTCCTTGTATCGGCACTACCACTTTTGAATGTTTAAACAAGGAGCCCCTAAAATCCTTGACGAGGCAGAGACTGTCTGTTTACTGTGTAAAAAGAAGTTCGCGTGTCCTTCACTCAGGCCGAGCTACGGTTGTCTTTTAAACCTGTGACACATTATTTTTTTCTGTTTTCGCACTCCCATATTTGTGTTGTTGTTACGTGATCATCGAATGTATGGCGGCATTTATTTTGTTTTCAAAGTGTGACGTACAGCAGAATTACGCCAAAAGGCCACACCTGTAGGGAATCACACGACAGCTATCGTACGGCGGCTACCACCTATGCTCAGACCACTTCACTGAAAGTTCTTACGCTAACCCCACCAACACACGGCTGCTGTGAACAGTTGTTCCCACTGTAGCAGGGTAAGTAGGATCCACATTCAACGAAGGCAAGAAAAAGAATTTATTGGTGGCTGTGAATGTGTGTGCCGTTGCAATTCTTTATCGCACCCCATCTCGTGAAGCATAATTCACGTTTCATATAATGCATAGGTTCAAGCTGTGTCTTTACATTGGACCTAATGCTACCGCCTTAATGTACTTTACAATTGTTTTGCTTCACTAGGTACAACGGAGGGTAAACACGGCTCAGCGTGGCAATGCACTGCGGAGCACCAGTGTAGCCGGCATGGCCGCACATCGAAGTGGCGCAGGCGCAACAAGGAAAAAAGTTTTTCTTTCCTCCATGGACTGGTGCGCTGAAGCGATGTAGCCAACGACTTGAAGCAGCTCCAATGTGTCTGTGCACGCATGCGTCGCAACGCTACAATGCGCGCCTGCGCCACACATGCACTGGCGCTGCGCGGAGCGCGGCGACGTGCTTGCGTACAACTATACTACAATCATCGCCTCCGAGATAGCGGTCGCACGGCGTGTTTCACTTCGGCGGTCTCAATCGCCATCCTCCCCAGCAAAACCAACAACCTTCGCCTCGCGTACTCGGCTACCACAAGTGGGCGCTTTGAGTGAGGGTTCCGGCGGCGGCTGAGACCACGGCATAAAGCAGAGTGCACGGGATTGCAGTGTGCGCATGTTTTAAAGACGATAGTACTTTGGGATTTTCAACGCGAAAAAATTGGTCTGTCTGTCTGTCTGTCTGTCTGTCTGTCTGTCTGTCTGTCTGTCTGTACATTTGTCTGCTTTTTCCACTCTTAACAGCATCAGGTATTTGAAACGGTCGACCCCATCCGCAGCGCCCACCTATGTTGCTCAAGCTTCAGGGTTCATACTTGTGCAATTGTCTATTTAAAAGCAATTACTGCGCAGGTCTGGGGCACCATAACAGTACCTATATATTCTGCATGTGTGCTTTTTACTAGAAAAGGCATACATAAGTAATTTTAAGGACCGTAGCGCTTATCACAATGCGCTGACCATTCAACGCATGCACGGAAAGGCGAGTGTTTCCAACGCTTTACTAAAACGAGATGGTGGTGGCACCTACCCGTCGCCTTGCGTTCTACACCTTATCACGCCTCAGGCGGGCACGCACACCCGGGTCAGAGCCACGCACTTTGTTTTTGAAAAAAAAAAACTGCCAGATGGCGCTCATGTCTCACGTGTGACGTGACATGATGCGCTCGTTCGCCTCCGCTGCACGCTCGAGGCACTGTAACGCAGCGCCTCCGGAATACCATTACCAAGTTTCTTGCGCAGAACATTAAAAACGTTTTTTTCACTCTCTCCACACTCAAGTCTATCGTCTTGCGGCGACATTTCCAGATTAATTGCAGATATGGGGCCAATTTTTTTTCGCTTACGAGCAAGAATGACCTCCAGGATCATCTGGCTGAACTGCATTAAAGCATTTTCTTCTGTTACTGCATTTATTTTGGTTCAGTTTGCAAAGAAAAGCATGGCAACTGCTGCATTTTCCTGGTAGGTAATTCTAAAGAGATATGAACTCTGTTGTGGCAATATTAAGTTTGTTTTTTCATTACAGCGCAATTAGTCTCGCTGCTAAATGCCTCCATTTGAGATATATTGAGACATACTAGTATTCCTTTTTTGTAATAGAGACTTGTGTGGCGGAAAACTTGACTAATTATCGTCATTGAATGGTATTGCTCTCCTATCCTGACTCCTAATTTTACTATTATATCGTGTACGGACAATTATGAGGTGGTCAATTAAGGCGCAGTTAAAAAAAAGCAAATTGTTACTGCTATGTAATACCACAGCATTTCATAACCGGGGCATCAAACTTTGAACACGTGTTGTGTACAAGCAAAAGATTTAGATGTTTGTTCTTACTTTGCCCAATGTATTCACTGAACATCGTAAAATTCACATTGCGAATGGGTGACCATAAGTGACCAAAATGTGCCTGTAAGCAGCCCGTGGTTGTCGCAGAACCAGCGACGATCATTCTACAAAATAGACAGTTATAGTTTACTGTTAACGTGATAGTGGAGGTTTAGGAAATTGCGTTACCATGCAGCAAACGTTAGTTGGGGACAGCGTGTTACAGTTTAGCGGGATAGCGTTTATGTGGTTTACATGCCCCAGCTAGGATATGGTAGCGCCACCTATTGGAGGGTTCAAAAGTAAGAACAGTGAAAAAAAAAATAAAACGACAGTGCCTGCCTGTGTCCCCGCGCGAAGCATTCGTACAAGTGCATTTAAATAACAATAACAGTAAATAAATATGAACTACGCACCCAACGCAAAAACATTTATGTCGCCGATTTGTTTACACAGATATTGTAGTTAGGCCTAGACACTTTCAAGATGGGAACCTATCTCAAACACTACGCCAATTTATCCGAAATACTCGGTCGTCGAAGCTAACTGAAGGCAAGCGAAGTTAGTTTAAACAGTCGTTTGCGGCGAAAAAAGTGAATCTTTTTACAACTACGCCAAAATCACCTCGGAGTGGGCGTCCGAGAGCGCCACCATGATTTGCCTACACTACGTACACCTACGCTAGCACGGTAACGATAAATCTGAAAAATAGCGCGCGTACGGTAAGCGGCAAGGGTAGCGTACGTATCTGCGCATGCGCAATTCGGTGCCGCTATCACGGTAAACCCGGTATCCCGGTAAGCCCAGCATATTATAACTATCTATTGTCTGTACGCAGGGTGACCAGCTGCACCCTCCTCCCTACGACTTGACGGCAAGGATTCTATGGTTCGGTGGGACGATTCTTGAAATGGTGTTGCAATGAAAAGCAGCGCTAGTTCCAAAAAAGGAAAGAAATATCAGCCCTTCTCATCTAGTGTAACCCGTGAGCATAGAACGCGACACTTTTCTGACTCCTGTTAATCCGGCAGGCATTTTTTTTTTATTCGCCAGTGCCCTCCATACTGTACAGCCTGCAAACTTCGAAGTACAACAAGTTCACACCGCATGCGGATCTCTTGCAGAATCATCGCAAATATAAGTGCTTTTATATGTGCGGCGCTAATCTACAGGAAAAAAAAGTTCATTTGAGAATTTCGATGCCCAAGCAATGGCTTTTCCTGTCGTACCCCTTGGCCCGACATTCCCATATAAGTGCGAAGTTATATGCAAGCGTAAAATAATTTTATTCTCGCCACATGCAAGCATCGCAACAGCGTGGCAGCCGTTTATACCATACGAAGCAGCGCCGCAGTGCGGAGAAAAAAGCGGGCCACGTCCATCTCTTGAAACACGCTCACACCATGCAATTGGGGCGGTCGGAGAAAAACCCGCCACGTGCCCGCCATCTCCGAGGCCATGCTAGAATAAACTCATTTTGAAAGCTCCACCGGAGTGGAGGGCCGCTTGACGCTGGTTAGAACTATACTCGGCGACAACCTTTCTTGGCACTGAAGGGAAAGCTACGGAGCCAAATCGCGTGCATCCTACCACCAGTGAATGTAGTTTAAACGTTGCCCTCATATTTATATATGTGATTCTTAAAGAAAAAAGAAGTGAAAAGTGAGCCCTGTAACTCTTGGCATCAGAGTGCGACACCGCAACAATAGCCCATATTTTCAACGTGAATTATGAATGTCCCGCCTTTAATTTTTACCTGGAGCTATTTGAGACAGGACGCAGCTCACACCCGTAAGATAATAGAGAGTTATAGTACACCGGGCTTACCGGGTTACCGGGTGTACCGTGATACAGTAATCGAAGTGCGCATGCGCAGATACGTACGTCACCCGTCGCGCTTCCCTTATGCGCGGTATTTTTCAGCTTTCACGTTACCGTGGAGGAGTAGGTGTACGTAGTGTACGTAAACATGGTGGCGCTCTCGCACGCCAGCTTCAAAGTGATTTTGGCGTAGTTGTTGAAAGATTCACCTTGTTCGCAGCAAACGACTGTTCAAAGTGGCTGCGCTTGCCTTCAGTTAGCTTCGATGACCGAGTATTACGGATAAGTTGGCGTAGTTGAGATAGCTTCGCATTTCGAACGCGTCTAGGACAACTACAAGATAGATGTAAACAAATCGGCAACATAGATGTTTTTGCGTCCGATGCGTGGTTCATAATTATTTACTTTTAATATCACTAAAATAAACTTATAACCATGCTTCGCGTGGTGGCATAAACAAACATTCTCGTTTTCTTTTCATTTTCACTGTTTAAGTTAATAACCATATAATAGGTGGTGCCACCATCCCAGCTGAGGCACGTAAACCACGTAAACGCTATCCCGCTAAACTATAAGACGCTGTCCACAACGAACGTTTGTTGCGCGGAAACGCCATTCCCTTAAACTACGCTATTACGCTAACGCTAAACTATGACTCTCTATTGGTATTTGTTTTATTTTTTTGTTGCGACCCTCGCGTTTTTGAACGCGTGAGAACATCCCGTCTGTTTACTTGCATCTAAAACGCTAAGCGGCGTCTGCGTTTACATAAAACGCTGATTCTGCGCCCCTGTCACTTTCTAAAGCATTACGAGACGAGCGCCTAAACGGAGTACTTCACGTAGTGCTACATGTACAAAAGCTCCGCCTCCGTAGCTTGTCCTTCAGCGCCAAGCAAAGTTGCCGCCGAGTATAGTGGCGCTACAGTACAATTTTGCTCTAGGGCGCGCGTGTTGTGATCGATGGCGGTGACGAGTGCAAGCGGCAATTGGCCGTGAGGTCGAGCAGAGCCGCCGCCTGGTGGTCGAAGAGGCGAACTATGCAGTGCTGCGTGCCTCGCCTACTAGCCACGTCGTGTTTCTATCTGCGCGTACGTCATACACGTTTTCAAAGTGTGGTTTGTCCGGTATTGTCAGTGCAAGTGTAGGGGTTTCTACGTATGCACGGAAAGACGTACCAAAGCATTTGGTCTTGCTCGGCTGCTAATGCATCGTAACAGGATCGGCAAAGGCAACTTACGAAAGTGCTGTTTGTTGTCATCGTTCCCTCCATGTAGCAGAATAATTTCAGAACGGGTGCCGCTTTCTGTATCAAGCACATCGCGAAATGCTCTTTGCATACTCCCAAACATGAGGACTATTAAATGACGTGTGGATGCAGCGTTATATTACAACTCGGTTGTAAAAAAGAATTGGCAGATCCCACGTACACTGGGAATCGATGATATGCGAAGCATGAATGAGAAAGGTTGTTATGTCCCTTTAAAGTTAGCACAATGTTACTAGTTGGAGGAAAATGATGCCGTACATGACTTCCATGTCATGATTATCATGTTTCAATGTGTCGCTTACGTTCGTCATCTGTTCACGTCACCCGATATTAAATTTAGTACATGTGGAGCTAGCGAAACGGCCGCGAGTACGCTATGAGCATGGTATTTTATCGTGTTGTTACATGACACGCGTGTCAAAATTATAATGTTTGCACCAGTCATGTACTCTCGTCATCCTTTTACGTCACGTAACACCAAGTTTGGTATATGTAAAGATAGCAAAACGGCCGCAAGCGCATCATGAAGGGCCCAATATGCTCCAACGGAGCATTGACGCGCGCGTACTCTGGGTGCAGCGCCGCTACGTTAGCAAAACGCGAGCACTTTATAGTCTAATGTCAGGCGCGACCAGCATCCGTCGGCACGGCCTGACGGCAACCAGTGCGAAACGCGACGTGCTGCATTTCGCGCCGATGCGTTTGTCTTGTCTTGTCGCTTAGGAGATTTTGGCTCATACCCATAAGGGGGATTGGCCGCACTGTACCTTAAAATAGATATTTCTTTGTACAACGCTTGCTAAAAAAAGAGAAATTAGATAAGAACAATAATAATGTTCCTTTGAAAAAACGTGAAAAATTGCAGAATAATTTGATAAACCAGAATATATGTAAACAAATTAACAAGAATGAGGAAAATGTACAAAGAATCGGATATATCTGGCAGTAGCACTAGCACCGTATCCTTCCGGTTGCCTGAATGAATTTATGTTGCGCTGACAGAATAGCACTGCGGCCCACACCCAACTGACTGGCAATCCGAGCATACCAATCGGCCTTTCAAGAATTATTCGGCGCAGTGAGGCGAAGCGGCGGCATTTGAGAAGAAAGTGATATGTTGTTTCCAGTTCATCGCAAGCTGCACATAGGTTAGTTAATGAAAATCCTGATTTGTGGAGAGAAAAACGTAACCGAGGAAATCATCAGCGAAAGCTTGCGAGGGTCACTTCACATTGACGGGAAATGCATTTTGCGGTGTTCCATGTGAATTGCAAATGCCGAAATTTTTCAGATTGTAGGAGCCATGTCTCGTTGATCTTTAAGAATTACAAGCGTTTGAATGGTTCGGCAGTAATAAAAGGAAACTGTGGAGCTACTAGCACCACCGGGAAATTAAAAGATGCCGAAGCGAGCAAATCAGCAATTTCATTTAGTACAATTCCAGCATGCCCGGGGACCCAAATAAACCGAACTTCTGATAGGCTATGCGGTATGAGAGACCAAAATATCCTGAGAAGAGGAGACTGCTTTGCGGACGTTAGATGTTCACATACAGACAAATCATCCAAAATAATAATAGCTTTTGATTGCTGATAACTTAGTTTTCGAAGAGCCAATGTAATAGCCAGGAATTCTGCGAGATAAATTAGTGTGAAGTCAGGCAATCGGAGCGCAAAAGACCAATTAAGCTGATGAGAAAAAATACCTACTCCAGCCTTCTGAAGATTTTGCGTTGCATCCGTCGAAATTACTACGCATTTGGGAAAATGACTGAGATGGTCTTGAAGGAGGCCCTTCAGAACATAATTTGGAAGGAACTTGGCATTTTTCTGAAATATATCATCGCAAATTAAGTCAACTGGCACAAGGCATAGGGCTTGGAGAGTTAAATTCTGGGGAGAAACGTGAAGATTTGATAACAGAAATTCGACGAAAATGACTTGGGGCTCTACGATAACGAAATCACGGGCACTCAAAGAAAGAAAGTGAATATTTGATGAAAACTGTCTGTGAACAGAAGAAGAGCGCATCGTAGAGTTTTAAAAATGTTTGCAAAGTAAGCTGTAGAAATCTAGCATCAAGTGGAATGATTTGAGCTTCCAAATAAAGCACGTTATTCTCAACACACCTAGGTAGCCCGAGACGCAGCCGCAGAGCTTGCCTTTCTAGCAATATAAGAGGTCTTAATTTGTACTCGGCAATTCCGGAAAACAGAACGCAACCAAACTCCAGAATTGGGCGTATGTAAAGTTTGTATATCATAAATAATGTATCCCTGCGCATCCGTGAATTCTTATTGCAAAACCGGCGTAGCGATCCTAGGGCGCTTTCTGCTTTACGGGTGTTTGATTCTATTTGTTGCTGCCAACCTAAATTGTCCACAAAAACAATGCCAAGATATTTCAGTGCTGTTACTTGTGGAAATGGATCATTTCGATAATGCAGTGAAAGAAATACGGGAACGGATAGAGGGAATGCAAGCAGAGCACATTTGCTAACATTAAGTGAAAAAGACAGCCCGCCAAGCCATACCTTAAGCTCACTCAAATATGACTGTAAGATTCGATAAAAACTATTGATATGTCTGGATGACGAAAAAAAGCAATATCATCGGCGTACACGTAAAAAGGAACATTTTTATGAACGGGAATGGATAATAATAAGATATTAAATGAGGTTACAGGACTGATCCTTGCGGAACACCTCTTGTTTGCTTATATGAGGCAGATGTAATTCCCTCGTGGCAACAAAAGAATTGTCTCTCAAAGAGAAACTCCTGAACCCAAGATATAATGTACTTGGGCACCTAAGTCCAATAATCTTGAAATTATCGTACTGTGTTCCACACTATCGTAGGCTTTTGCAATATCTAACGTGACTAATGCAGATAGTTCACCAGGCCGATGCGTTACCCAGACAACACTGCGTCTTCATCTTTTTGTACGGAGAGACACCGAACGTGCTTGCGCGCGCCTGCGAGTATATGGCAGGACCGGTGCCTGGCGTCGCAACGCTGGCGTGACGCGACAAAAGGAACGCTGGCGAGCACGTGCACCGCGTCACGTCTGAATGTATCGGTGCCTTGACTGTTTCGTGTAGTCCTGTTGTTACATGACACGCATCTTATGATTATAATGTTTTCACCAGTCGCATGCCTTTGTCATCCATTCACGTACCGTGATACCAAATTCTGTATATGTGACGCTAGCGAAACGGCCGCGAGCGCATCATCAACGTGGCATGTAGTCATGTTGTTACATGACACGCATGTCATGATTTTCATGTTAGGTTCTGTTAGGAACAAGGGGTTATACCATCCTCAAACCAGTGACATGACAGAACGCTTTAATCGTACCCTTGGAGATATGCTTGCAATGTACGCCTCTGACGACCACACTAATTGGGACCAAGTGCTCCCTTTTGTCACGCACGCGTACAACTCTGCGCCACAAACAACAGGCTTTTCTCCTTTCTTCCTCCTGTACGGACGTGAGCCATCATGCTCCATGGACACCATTCTCCCTTACAGGCCTGATGTTTCCGAAGCAACGCCTGTTTCCGAAGCGGCTGCTTATGCCGAAGAGTGTCGTCATCTCGCTCGCTCATTTACCGCACAAGACCAATGACGCCAGAAAACTGACCACGATGCCTCTGCGTCTAGTGTCCGCTATAACCCAGGAATGCTGGTTTGGCTCTGGGTCCCGTCTACCCCTCTCGGTCTTTCCCCGAAGCTTTCGTCAAATTCCATGGCCCCTACCATGTGGTGCGACAAAACTCTCCTGTCAACTATGAAGTTGAGCCCATTAATCGACCTTCGGACCAACGCTGCCGTGGGCTCGAAACAGTACACGTATCACGCCTCAAACCGTGCTATGACGCCCTTGTCGTGTCATTTCCCTGGGTCCCCAGGTTGGCTCCTTTCTGCGCGGAAAGTAATTGTACCGGAGCATAGGGGCGCCAGCCCAGTGCCAGTGTGAAAGAGGACGTTGGCATCCGTGTGTGGCTCGTGCTTGCCGGGTTCCTGCCTGTACCAGCTTGGTGCCGCTAACGCTTCTTCAATAATAACCTGTGTTTTTACGTAACCTTGCTCGTTGCAATATATATATATATATATATATATATATATATATATATATATATATATATATATATTAGAACCCATGGAATGTAAATAGGACGAAAGAAAAGTGGGAGAAAAAATAACCAGCTGTGAGCAGGAATCGAACCTACGACCTTCGAATAACGCGTTAGATGCTCTAACCACTGAGCTTTCACAGCGGCCTTCCCTCCATCCACTTTTTTTTTGGGTTTGTATATGAATTTAGATGTAGGAGTGTCAGTCAGCGCCATCTATGAGCCAAGCGACGAGTGTGAAACACTCTTTTTTATGCGCATGTGTGGCGTCACGTAGCACGTGACCTTATTACGAGCGGGCAGCTGATTAATAGTCCCTCGTATACAACCTAATGACACCAAGTCTGGCAGTACGAGACCTTCGTTAATTAATAAGGGAAAAAAGTGTATACCTAAGGGCTCGTTTTTTTCGTGTTTTTGACACAACATTGATGAGATATAATAGACAGTAATGCCAAGGAATGTACAGGGGAAGTTATTAGAACCAATGGAATGTAAATAAGAAGAAAGAAAAGTGGGTGATAAAATAACCAGCCGCCCGCTCGTAATGAGCTGCCCGCTCGTAATAAGTTCACGTGCTACGTGATGCCCCACATGCGCATAAAAAACAGCGTTTCACACTCGTCGCTTGGCTTATAGATGGCGCTGACTGACCTTCCTACTTCTAAATACACATATAAACCCCCCAAAAAAGTGGATGGAGGGAAGGCCGCTGTGATAGCTCAGTGGTTAGAGCATTGAACGTGTTATTCGGAGGTCGTAGGCTCGATTCCTGCTCACGACTGGTTATTCTTTCACCCACTTTTCTTTCTTTTTATTTACATTCCATTGGTTCTAATAACTTCCCCTGTACATTCCTTGGCATTACTGACTGTTATATCTCATCAATGTTGTGTCAAAAACACAGAAAAACGAGCCCTTAGGTATCCACTTCTTTCCCTTATATATATATATATATATATATATATATATATATATATATATATATATATATATATATTAACGCTCTGTTGGTGGCAGTAGGGGAGGGCGAAGAAGAGAATGGCTGCTGTGGCTGAGTAAACAGTCGTGCACTTTGAGTTCATGTCTATCTTTTCCTCTCGCGACAGACTGGTGGACGTGCTGGGTACTGTACTGAACGTTTTATGCCTGCTGGTTTTGAACCAGAAGCAGCCACCGCCAGTGCACCATGGTCTGCTGATATCCATCGAAGCAGCCGCTGCCTTCAAGGACTACCAGCACAGCACGGCCCCTTGGCAAGCTCCGGGAGGACAATGTTTGCTACGTCCGCAACCCAAACTTAGCATGAACCATTTGCTAGCGTACCCTGTGACGTCAACATGCCTCGCGCACCCAACCCATTCTACGGCGATGCATGTGAAGATGTCAAAGACTGGCTTGACCATTTCGACCGGGTCACTGCCACCTACGACTGGGACAATCGCCGTAAGTTGAAGAACGTGTACATCTCCCCCTTAGACGCGGCAAGACTGTGGTAAAGAACCACGAAACTTCATTCGCAGTCGGCAGGAATTTCATCGGCAGCTTCGCGAGGTGTTCTGTAACCCCGAACGGAAAGAGAGAGCGGAGCAGGCACTTCCTTCGAGGTTGCGAATGCCAAACGAGAGTGTCGCAATGTTTGTCGAAGAGATGTCGCAATTTAGACGTGCTGAACGCCACATGCCAGAAGACAGAAGGTGCGCCTGGTAATACGAGGCGTAAAAGAGCAACTTTTCCCGGGCCTTGTGCGCAACACTCCTACGACTGTGCCAGAGTTCATACGTGAGGCCACAAATGTGGAGTGCATGCTTCGGCAGCGGTTGTCGCAATAGGAGCGTCAGACGGCTATGCCCGCTGCGTGCTCGCTTGTACCAGGAGGTGATAACAGAGAGGTCCTCACAGAACTCGTACGGCAGCTTGTACGCGAGGAACTTCGGAAATCTCATGCAGCGTTCCCTCCAACTAGCGCTGCTCTTACGGACGTCGTTCGTAACAAAATCAGACACTTCGTTCATTCGTCACCACCATCGCAAGTCGAACCTCCCACGTTTTCCTGCGCGGATGCCCCACGCGTCTCTACGCCGTCGACAGCACATTTCACTCATCCACCTACTGGGACCCCCAGACGCTTTCCAAGTCCATCATATCGCCCGCCTTCTCGAGCCGATTTTCATCCTGGCCCGCGGAAGTCCACCGTCTGGCGTGCACCCGACAATCGTTCTTAGTGCTACCATTGTGGCGAAGTTGGGCACATGTACCATGACTGTTACTACCGACGAATAGGCCTACGTGGATTCCGCGCAGATGCCTGCTGTCCTCGCTATAGTGAGCGCCCGTAAGAAATCGCGGATCACTTGGAAGGTAGCCATCACGCTGCTGTCCCGCCACGACACTCATGGTCACCTTCATCTCGCCCGTCCGCATCAACGCATCGCGCCCGACCCACCTTTGGGTCCGCTGGTGTCAGTGGCGGCAGCCCACGCCAGGGAAAGTGAAAACGGCGACCTCCAGAGGTGAGGCCGCTGTCACGCGAACCGACAAATAACCTCCGCCGCTGCCTTACGACGTACCGTTAAAGCCTGTTTCTGAAACCATCAACAAAACGTCCGCTTCCATTAACGCTTCCGTCGACTGTTATCCCGTGAATGCGCTTGTCGACACGGGAGCTGATTACTCGGTGATGAGTGCTTCATTGGCCACCCATCGACACAAGGTGCTGACAACGTGGGACGGCCGTCAACAATCACCGCTAGAAAACAACTCCTATTCCCTATAGGAAGGTGCACCGACAGGCTTGAGACTTGTGCGTCGGCTTTTGTAGCTTCATTCCTTGTACTGCCCAATTGTTCTCGGTCGGTAATTTTGGGCATGGATTTTCTGCAAGAATATGGAGCGATAATTAATCTGCGTGATTGGTTCATCAGTTTTGCTAACTGTGTTTCTCCAGATTCCGACATCGATAACGAACATCGTGGCTTGTCCTTACGCGTAGTTGATGATTGCGTCACGTTGCCACCTCGCAGTAGTATCTTCGTGTTTGTTGAGTGTCCATGGGAGCAGTCAGTTAGGGGCGTCACCGGAAGTACCCGGACGTTATTGCTTGATCGGGAAGTCGCCATTGCACGGAGTCTTGTTCAGCTCCAAATTGGCACGACTACGCTTTTAGTTACAAAGTTCAGTGGCCCTTTGCGAAACGCACAACCGTAGCTTACTTGGAGGTATTGAATGATTCGGACGCCTTCCCTTTGATTACAACGATCTCGACTGAGAACAGCCGCGATACTAACGTGACTTGTCGCCTCAACGTCAATTGCCAGTTAGAAGAACCTAAGAGGGCAAGGCTCCTCGGTCTGCTTTCATCCTTTAGTGACTGTTTTTCCACCACGTCGAAAGTCCAACAAAGCCCTCTAATGAAGCACAGAATTATCACTGAGCCCAACGTCCAACCCGTGCACCAACATGCTTACCGCCTGTCGCAGAAGGAGCAAGATGCCATTCGTCATCAAGTGAAACAAATGCTCGACGACGACGTAATTCAACCATTGACCAGTCATTGGGCGTCTCCAGTTGTTATGGTTAAAAAGAAAGATGGTTCACTATGATTCTGCGTTGATTACCACAAACTCAACAAGATAACAAAAAAGACGTATATCCTCTACCTGGCATTGATGACTCCTTGGATGGCCTGCGACACGCCCGTTACTTCTCTTCCATGGATCTCCGTAGAGGGTATTGGTAGATTGAAGTAGATGAACGGGACCGAGAAAAAAAGCGTTTATTACACCTGATCGTCTCATGAATTTAAAGTTCTCTCCCTTGGCCTGTGCTCTGCTCCACATTCCAATGAATGATGGACACAGTTTTATGTCACCTGAAGTGGCATTCCTGTTTAGTGTACTTAGATGACGTAGTCGTTTTTGCTACGACTTTTAAACAGCACATTGAGCAGCTTGAGGTGGTTCTTCTAGCTATTCGCACTGCCGGCCTTTCTCTGAAACCGGAAAAGTGTTATTTTGGATACGAGGAACTCAAATTACTTGGCCACATTTTCAGCAGCTGTGATGTTTGCCCTGACCCTGAGAAACCTACAGCAGTTGCTTTGTTCCTGATACCGAGAAGAAAGCATGATGTACGCTGCTTTCTGGAGCATTGTGCTTATTACCGCCGCTTCGTGCCAAATTTCGCGAAAATCACTGAACCTCTACAACAACTCGTCAAGGACGACGTCGTTTTCATCTGGGGTCCCAAACAATCCGATGTTTTCCGCAACCTTCAACAACGCCTACAAACGCCGCCGATCCTTGGTCACTTCGACACCAAAGCAGACACAGAAGTCCGCACTGTGCAAGTAACCTTGGCCTCGGAGCTATTCTCGTGCAGTATCAAGATGGCATGGAACGCGTAGGCGCCTACGCTAGCCGCACGTTGTCATCTGCGGAAAAGAACTACCCGACGACTGAAAAAAATGTCTGGCGGTTGTACGGGCCATAACAAAAGTCAGCCCTTACTTGTATGAATGCCCCTTCCGAATCATCAGTGACCACCACTCTCTCTGCTGGCTAGCAAATCTGAAAGATCCTTCAGGCCGTCTAGCAAGATGGAGCCTTCGGTTGCAGGAATTCGATATAACGATAGTTTACAAGTCTTCAAAGAAACACACCGACGCTGATTGTCTTTCCCGGATGAAGACTTCAGCTGCCTTGCTATTCTCGCATCATTAAACGTGGCTGAGCAGCAACGCTAATACTTAGAACTGCAACCACTGAACTAATATCTTGAGGGATGTCGCCCACAAACCCCACGTCAGTTTGCGCGTGATTTGTCATCTTTCTGTCTACGCCAGGACATCCTCTACAAGCGCAACTTTCATCCAACGAAAACTGTTTACCTCCTCGTCGTTCCTGCTGCTCTCTGCGATGTGTGTACTCGTCGTACCGCATCACCTGCGGAAGGATGTTCTGCGACAATTCCACGACGCTCCAACTTCTGGACATCTAGGAGTCTCCAGAACTTACGACCGCATTCGACGACGAGTATTCTGGAAGGGTCTGTACCGCTCTGTTCGCCGTTACGTCACATCTTGTGACCTCTGCCAGCGCCGAAAGAAGCCTACGACTCCCCCTGCCGGTCTTCTTCAACCTATTGAAGTTCCAGCCGAGCCATTTTATCGAGTGGGGTTGGACTTGCTAGGTCCCTTTCCTACTTCTACAACTGGAAATAAATGGATTGCAGTGGCCACAGACTATGCCACTCGGTATGCAATCACTCGAGCGCTACCAACCAGCTGCGCAACCGACGTTGCCGACTTCTTGCTGTACGACATTATTCTCCAGCATGGCGCTCCGACTCACCTGCTCACAGACCGTGGTCGCTACTTTCTATCTCGTGTGGTTGATGACCTACTCCGATCTTGTGCTACCCGTCACAACTTCACCACATCTTACCACCCTCAGACTAACGGCCTTACGGAGCGCCTAAACCGCACATTGACAGACATGCTTTCCATGTACGTATCTACCGACCACACTGATTGGGACATAGCTCTTCCGTTCGTAACCTTCGCCTATAACTCGTCGCGTCATGAAACAGCGGGCTACTCCCCTTTTTATCTACTCTTCGGACGTCATCTCTTACTGCCCTTCGACACACTGCTTTCATCAGACCACCCATCCTCCACTTCGTACGCTCAGGATGCGATCACCCGGGCCCTCACGGCACGCGCGGTAGCGCGCGCTCGGTTATCGTCGTCGCAGACAGCACAAAAGTCCCTTTACGACCGTCGACATAGAGATGCCGTTTTTTCTGCGGGATCTCTTGTTCTCTTGTGGCCCCCATCTCGACGTGTTGGCCTCTGCGAAAAACTACTATCGCGATACGCCGGGCCCTACCGAATCATTCGTCAGGTCACACCTGTGACCTACGAGATTTCTGCTACCACAAACTCATCAGCTGCTGCACCCAGAACGGAAGTAGTCCACGTTTCTCGTCTCAAGCCCTACCACACCGACTCGCTCATTTAACAGACACCGAGACGGTGCCTTACGGGCCGGGGTGATGATACGTGTATGAAACTGTCACCCCGACACAGCTGAATTGGCACCCAAATGAAGGAGACAACAACGTGGTTGTAGTGGGTTGGACTCTCCAGCTTCTCCCGTTGGCCTGCATGACTGTGCGCTCTTTCAGCCGTTAGCAAGACCAGCTCTCGGTGAATAAATCTTCCCCGTAACAATATTTTTTGTGCTTGTCACGACCAGTCATCTTCAGGGCATCTTGGCTTCCGCGTACTCTGGCGCGGACCAAAGACAAATACTACTGGTGGAAACTTAAGAAAACCGTCCGGCAGTACGTCAAGACATGCACAGCCTGCAAGCGCCGCAGAAATACAATGACGAAACCAGCCGGTCTGCTTCAAGCCTTACAACCCCCTCACGCACCTTTTGAAGAGGTCGGGATGGATTTACTCGGAGCGTTTCCGAAGTCAACGGCTGGTAATCGCTGGACTATGCTGGCCACCGACTACTTGACCTGATACTGCAAAACACAAGCGGCCCAGCGAGCAACTGCTTCCGATGTGGCTGAATTTTTTATTAAGAACATCGTTCTCTGCCACGTTGCTCCCGCTGTCGTCATCATAGATCGTGGTACTGTTTTTACGGCACAGTTGCTCCGAGAGATCTTGATGCTGAGCGGCACGACGCACCGAACAGCAACTGCGTATCACCCACAGACTAACGGGTTAACGGAACGCCTTAACAAAACGATTGCACGTATGCTTTCGATGTAGGTCGCCAAGGATCAGAAGAATTGGGCTGAAATCCTCCCGTATATAACATTTGCCTACAATACGGCCGTGCAGGAAACCACCGGCTTTGCTCTTTTTCGCCTGGTTTACGGCCGCGACGTCAACACAATGCTTGATACCACGCTGCACCCAACTCTGCCGGACATGATTACCCCGGACGCAGATGTATTTGTTCAGCGTGCCGAAAACGCCCGGCAGCTGGCACGCTTTCGCATTTTATCGCGACAAAACCAAGATGCTCATTGGTACAACAGCCACCACAGAGCAGTAATATACGAGCCCGGTTACCGAGTCTGGGTTTGGACTCCTATACATCAACGTGGACGCTCAGAAAAATTGTTATGTCGGTACTCCAGACCCTACCCAGTTCTTCATCGCCACGGAGAAGTGAACTACGAAGTTGTCCCAGCATCATTCTCGTATATCACGCTCCTCGGATGTGATTCACGTCTCCAGGATAAAGCCTTACTATTCGCGTTGACTGCAAGTCAGGAACTTTGTGATGTAGCACCTGCCTTCAAGACAATTGTGCATTTTTTTCTCACTTCTTTTTTTTTCATCTTGCCCTTTTTCTTCTCAATGGACACAGACATTTTTGACTACCTTTCGTTGTTTTTCGTAGCCGTGAGATTCATGCAATGCTTCTTCTTTTTTATGTGGTGGGAAGAGGGTAATGCCACGCTGTGTTGGTGGCAGTAGAGGAGAGCGAAGAAATTAATGGCAGCTGTGGCTGAGTAAACAGTCGTCCACTTCGAGTTCCTGTCGATCGTCTCCTCTCGTGACTATATATATATATATATTGCTACATGCATGTATATTAATATTCTAGGGGGCGACGCGCGTCGCCCCCTAGAATGTAGTAGAATGCATGTAGCAATATATATATATATATATATATATATATATATATATATATATATATATATATATGAAAGTAGATGCGCTTTCACATAACAACTGTTTATTGTGCCGACGTTTCGACAGGAACCCTGTCTTTTTCAAGGCATGGTTCCTGTCGAAGACAGGGTTCCTGTCGAAACGTCGGCACAATAAACAGTTGTTATGTGAAAGCGCATCTACTTTCATATTTATAACCTTGCGGCAACCGAAGTTATTCTTCTGCATATATATATATATATATATATATATATATTTATATATATATATACATATATATATATGTATATCATCAGTCTGACTCTGACTAAGTGCATTGGAGACAAAAGCCCCTCGCCCATGTTCCAGTCATCTTGGTCCTATGCTTGCTGCTGCCAAGTTGTACCCGCAAACTTCTTAATCTCATCTGCCCACCTAACCTTCTGTCTCCCCGTAACCCACTTGCCTTCTCTGGGAATCCAGTTAGCTACCGTTAATGACCAGCGACTGTCCTGTCTATGCGCTACATTCCTGGCCCATGTCCATTTCCTCTTCTTGATTTTAACTATGATATCCTTAACCCCCGTTTTTTTCCTTATCCACTCTGCCCTGTTCTTGTCTCTTAAGGTTCCACCTACCATTTTTCTTTCCATTTCTTGCTGCGTCATCCTCAATTTAAGCTGAAGCCTCTTTGTAAGCCTCCAGATTTCTGCTCTATAGCTAGGTACCGGCAAGACGCAGCTGTTATATACCTTCCTCTTGAGGGATAATGACAATCTCCCTGTCTTAATAGAAAAGTGCTTGCGAAATGTGCTCCACCCTATTCTTATTCTTCTAGTTACTTCAATCTTGTATTTTTAACACAATCTGTCCTCCATCTTTCAGCAGATCGGATGTTACCTGGTCCTCAACAGCAGCTTTACCTCTTTGCATGCTCTCCAAGGCTTTTCTGGCTTCGTCTATCATTACTGGTGACGTGTCATCTGGGTTACTGCTAGGTATTAAGATCGGGTTTGTCCCGGCTGCTGTACAGGTCTCTGTAAAACTCCTACGATACTTTATTTATGCTATTCATTTTGGTAGTTATTTTTCCTTCTTCGTCCCTTAGCGCATACATCCGATTTCTGCCTATCCGAAGTTTCCTCTTCACTGCTTTGATGCTTCCTCCATTTTTCAGAGCGTGTTCAAATTTCTCCATGTTATACCTTCTAACATCGGATACCTAGTGCTCAATAATCAACTTCGAAAGCTCTGCCAGTTCTATTTTGTTTGTTGTACTAGAGACTTTCATGCTTTGATGCTTTTTAATGACGTTCTTCGCCTCCTGGGACAGCTTGCCAGTGGCCTGTCTAAATACCGTACCTCCCACTTCCACTGCACACTCCGTAAATATAATCGTCAGATTATCATTCATTGCGTCAACACTAGGGCTGCTTTCCTCGACAAAAGCCGAGTACCTGTTTTGAAGTGAGAATCTGAATATCCCACTTTCCCTCTCAGAGATAGCTTATTGATTGGCTTTTTGCTTCTCAGTTTCTGTCGTTCTTTTTCAAGTCTAGGCAAATTCGAGACCGCACCATTCTATGGTCCCTGCATCGTACCTTCGCAAGCATTTCCATATCCTGCACAATGCTTGGGTGTGCACTCTTTAAAAAGTATATTTCGTTCTTATTTTTGCCATAAGGGCTCCTCCATGTCTACTTACGGTTTCCTCGTTTTCTGTAGAAGGTATTCAAAATCCGTAAATAATTGCGTTCTCTGAATTCAGCTAGTAGTTCTCCTCAGGAATTTCTAGTACCGAGGCTATAATCTCTCACTGCCTGGTCTCCAGTCCGCTTCTTCCCCACCTTTGCATTAAAGACTCTCATTTGTACAGCATGCTGTGTTTTTGCCTTACTCATCACTGATTTCACGTCTTCATAGAAGCTTTCAACTGAAGCGTCATCATGGCTGGATGTAGGCGCCTAAGCCTGCACCACCTTAATTTTGTATCTCTCATTGAGTTAGCACTCTTTCAATATTGCTATAGTATTCCTCTATGCTGCCAGCTATGTTTCCGTGAATAAGGAACCCCACTCCCAGTTATCATCTGTCAGCCGAACCCCGATAGCAAAGGACGTGCCCATTCTGTAGCAGTGTGTAGGCCTGATCTGACCTCCTAACCTCACTGAGCCCTATTATATCTCATTTACCACCATCTGCCCCACCGCGGTGGTCAAATGGCTAAGGTACTCGCCCGCTGACCCGCAGGTCGCGGGTTCGAATCCTGGCTGCAGCGGCTGCATTTCCGTTGGAGGCAGCAATGTTGTAGGCCCGTGTGCTCAGATTTGGGTGCACGTTAAAGAACCCCAGGTGGTCTAAATTTCCGGAGCCCTCCACTACGGCGTCTCTCATAATCATATGGTGGTTTTGGGACGTTAAACCCCACAAATAGTGACGTGGACGAATGAAGCAGACTGCAGGTCTAATAATGAACTGTTTATTTGGGCGGACCTGGGCCAAGTAGTCAGAAAGTCTTTCACTGATAGCGGCGAACGGAGCGTCGGCAGTCGATCAACTGACAAGTGGTGAAGCACGTCGGCATTTGTATACTTGCCATCGAATGTTCTAACGTTATCGCAAGCGGCGACGTAGGTTCCAGAATAATCTGAAAGATTTACGAAGAGGGCGTAGTCTTGACAAATCGATCTATTACAGCCTCGAAGATTTTCGGGCATCGTAGGTGCGGTTTGCACTGAATGTAGTGTAACCGGGTGATAACGAAACCCGAAGAAAGGAACGTGGCATTGCCCCCCTCTGAAAAAGGCATCATGCTGGTCTTTCATAAAAGTTGAAGATACAGTAATAAAGGTAATAAACATTAAATAGACTGATACGTGGTGTTTAACGTCCCAAAACCACCATATGCTTATGAGAGACGCCGTATTGGAGGGCTCGGGAAATTCCGACCATCTGGGGTTCTTTAACGTGCACCCAAATCTGAGCACACGGACCTACAACATTTCCGCCTCCTTCGGAAATGCAGCCGCCGCAGCCGGGATTTGAACACACGACCTGCGGGTCAGCAGCCGAGTGCCTGAGCCACTTGACAACCAAGCGTGGCAATAAACTTTAGGTACAAGCAATAAAGCATATCAACAAAAACAGAATAGAGTCCTCACATTCGCGCATGAAATGGCTTGAGGCACACGACATGGACGTCTTCAGTTCGAGCACAGCGTCTTTCAGGGTTCATAATGCCGTCACCAACATCGTAGTCCAGTGGGCCAAGATGTCGAACTACTGTGTATGGTCCGATGCATTGTCGTAGAAGTTTTTCACTGTGTCCACGTTGGCGTGTTGGCGTCCATAATCAGACACGGTCACCGGACTGGTACTCTTCGAAGCTTCATCGAAGATTGTAATGGCGGCTGTCGGCTACCTGCTGATTCATGATGCTCAGGTGGGTGAGTTGACGAGCTTCTTCTGTGAGCTGAAGATAGACGGTCACGTGAAGGTTTTTTTCATCAGTGACGTTAGGCAGCATGGCGTCGAGCGTCATTGTCGTTTTCGTTCCAAAGACCAACTTATATGGCGTCATCTGCGTCATTTTTTGTACGGCGGTGTTGCACGCGAAGGTCGCGTACAGAAGGATTGCATCTCACGTCTTGCGCTCGACGTCGACGAACATCGCCAGCATATTGGTGATGACCTTCTTGAGACGCTCGGTGAGGCCATTAGTCCGTAGATGGTTGACGGTGGTCTGGCGGTGACGTGTCTGGCTGTACCTTAGTATTGATTGAGTTAGGTCCACCGTAAAGACTGTACCTCTCTCTGTGATGAGGACTTCTGGAGCTCCATAACGCAAGACGATCCTCTTAACGAAGAACTTTGCTACCTTAGTAGCATTGCCTTTGGGAAGAGCCCTTGTTTCCATGTAGCGGGTGAGGTAGTCAGTAGCTACGACGACCCATTTGTTTCCGGAATTCGACGTCGGGAACGGCCCCAGTGAGACCAAGCCGATTTGCTGAAACAGCCAGTGAGTTGACTCGATGGGCTAAAAACGTCTGGCTGGCCTAGTCGGTGGTATCTTCTGTCGTTGACAGTCTCGACATGTCCTGAAGTAACGAGTGACATTGGCGGCAAGTCATGGCCAGTATTACCTCTCCTGTATTCTGGCGAGTGTACACAAAACACCGAGGTGTCCAGCCGTCGAGTCGTTGTGTAGAGTATCCAAAACTTCTGGGCGTAACGCTGAAGCTACTACGAGAAGGTAGTTGGCGTGACGTGGTGAAAAGTTTTTCTTGACCAGGATGCCGTTACGCAAGAAAAATGGCGCCAGTCCTCGATTGAATACCTTTGGAACACCGGCAGCCTTGCCCCCTAGATATTCCACAAGACCCTTGATGTTAGGGTCGGCACGCTGTCGTTCTTCAAAATCATCGATGGTTAAGGTTCCAAGGATGCAGTCACAGTCCTCGTTGTCATGCGGTGGTGCGTCGACGGGGGCGTGAGACAGGCAGTCGGCGCCATGCCTTCGCCCCGAATTGTAAACGGTGGTCATGTTGAATTTCTGAATTCGCAGACTCACTGTGCAAGGCGACGTGAAGGGTCCTTCAAGTTAGCTAGCCAACAGAGGGCATGGTCGTCACTCGCAACATTGAAAGGCCTACTGTGGAGGTAAGGACGAAATTTCGAGGTAGCCCAAATGATTGCGAGACACTCTTTTTCTGTTGTAGAATAGTTGACCCTTGCCTTAGATAACTACTGGTTTCCGCAACCGATGACCCTTTCAAGTCCGTTAATATTCTGCACCACGACGCCTCCGAGCCCTACACTGCTTGCGTCGGTGTGGATTTCCGTGTCGGCGTTTTCGTCGAAATGAGCAAGTATTGGTGGTGTCTGTATGCATCAATTTAGTTCTTGAAATGGTTCGTCCTCCGAGGTTTCACTCTTGAACTCGACGTCTGTTTTTATCAGGTTTGTGAGTAGCTTGGCGATGCGGGCACTATCTTGACAAAACGTCTGTTATTGGTACATAGGCCAAGAAATCAACGCACTGCTTTCTTGTCGGCGAGTGACGGAAATGCAACGTCGGGTGTTGTCTTTTGCGTGTTGGGACGTACTCCAGACTTGCTTATCCCGCGTCCCAGGAATGAGACGTGCTCTTATGCAAAGCGGCACTTTTCTGGCTTCACAATAAGTCCGGAGGTTTAATTGCTGGAAGTACAGCTTGAAAGAGCTGTAGATGGTTTTGAAAGCTTGAGTAAAACACGACGACATCGTCCAAGTACACGAAGCATGTCTGCCACTTCAATCCAGCGAGCAAGGTGTCCATAACACGCTGGAACGTCGCAGGTGCCGAGCAAAGACCAAAGGGCATGACCTAAAACTCGAAGAGGCCATCTGGTGCTATGAACGCAGTATTTTCTTGGTCTCTCTTATCTACTTCTCAAGGGTATCATATATTTGGGAGAGAGGGTATACGTCCTTCGTCGTTATCTTGTTTAGTCGGCGATAGTCAACGCAGAAGCATAGTGTTCCATCCTTTTTCTTTATAACACCACCGGTGACGCCCATGGGCTCTTTGAAGGCTGGATGATGTCGTCGTGGAGCATTTCGTCGACTTGTTTCTTTATGGCTTCGCGTTCTCGCATCGAAACTCTGTACGGACTCTGACAAAGTGGTCTGACGTTTTCTTCTATTACAATTGGATGTTTAGGGACAGGGCTCTCCCGAACTCTTGATGACGACGAAAAACAGTTCTTGAATTTCAGAAGCAGGTTTTAGAGCTGCTCTTGTTTATGCGTCGGAAGCCTCGGATTAACGTCAAAAGCCGGTTGAAACACAGAGTCCTTGGAGTGCATTCGGCAGAATCGATGACAGCGAAAGCGTTGCCCGCTTCCAGTATTTCTTCGATGTAGGCAACCGCCGTACCTTTGCTCACGTGCTTGTACTCATTGCTGAAGTTCGTGAGAACCACTCTTGCGTTACCTCCCCGCCACTCGGCTATTCCTCTGGCGACGCTAATTTCGCGGTTGATCAACAGGTTCTGGTCGCCTTCAACGACACCTTATTTGTCTTTTGATTTTTGAGAGCCGACGGGAATACTCACGCTGGAGCAAGGAGGAATGCTGACTTGATCTTCAAGCACATTCAAGGCATGCCTTTGTGACGGCTTGTGTGGTGGCAGCGCTTTTTCTGTGGATAGCGTCATTGCCTCCGCCCTCAGGTCAATGACGGCGCTGGGTTGACTTAAGAAGTCCATCCCAAATATCATATCCTTGGAGCAGTGCTCTAAAATCAGAAAGCAGGCGGGATAAGTCCGGTTACCGATTGTGACTCTTGATGGGCAAGGACAGGCTGGTAATATTAGATTACCACCAGCGGTCCGGATTTCAGGGCCTTGCCAAGCAGTCTTCAATTTTTTCAACTTCGCTGCAGAAAGCCCACCGATGATGAAATAGTTGGCCCCAGTGTCGATGAGAGTGGTGACGTAGTGGCCATCAAATATTACGTCGAGGTCGCTTGTTCATCGTCGTGCGTGTCGGTTTGGTCGTGGCGTCGGGTCACAGTTACGTCGGTTTGCTCCACTGCTTCCACGCGGCGTCGTCAGGTCTCCTTTTGGCCGGTAAGTTTCTGTTTTATGGCTCTGTCCAGCTTGCGGTGTGTTTAAGTTTCGTCGCTTTGTCGTTGGGGGCGGAGGGTCTTCAGTGTTTCGTAGTTCAGCAACCGTACTTCCATCCGTTGCATGCCCTTAGTTTTCCGAAAATGGGCTAACGGAACGGCTTCTGTTGGGGCTGATGTACTGCTGTCACCGGGGAGGAGGCCTTAAGGTCCCGGTGATGGCGAACGGGAGGAACGTCAAGGTGCCCATTTTGTGATGATCAGGTATTCAGTGATGTCGCGTGGTCGCTTGCCGCACCATGGGGATGCTGGGTTGACGGCGAAGCCGCGTAGGCCCATTTGGCGGTACTGTCAGCAGCATTATGTGTGGCCAGCTTCTCCGCAGTGGTAGCAGAGTCAGCGGTTGTGAGGAGTGCGCCAAACATTGGTCTTCCTCAGCGCGTAGGGCTGGGAGGCAGGTGGGTGGTATGCCGTAGGTAGTGGTGGTATCGGTGTCTGGCGACGAAAATGCAATGGTGTGGCCTCTTGAAGTAGACGTGGTGGAAGAGCATAGCGTCTGGCAGCAGCAGCAGCGTAGGTCGTGGCTTGGGGTTGCGGCTGCAATGACTCAGGCACGCCCAGCGATTGCTCAATTTTTCTCTAACGAGGTCTGCGATAGACCAAACTTGAGGTTGGCACGACGAGAACATTCGGCGAAGTTCTTCGCACACTACGGCTCTAATAGTTTCACGTTGATTGTCTGAGCAGAGTGGCTGGATCTCTGCACAGCCTGGCGTCGAGTGGCGGTTGGATTGACGTGTGCGCATTTCGAGCCTCTTCCAGATATTCATCGCTTCTTAGACAAACTCTTAAACGCTTTTCGGAGGGTTCGACATCTGTCCCGCAAAAAGCTCCTGCTTAGAACCTTGCATGAGGAGGCGGACTTGTCCTCAGGCATTTCGGGGTCAGCGAGACAGAAGAGTTTGGCCATCTCTCTCATGAAGTGCACCACGTTTTCGTTTAGCAGCACCATGCGGGTTTAGAGGAGTGCTTCAGCCTTCTCCTTGCGGACCACACTTGCAAAAGTGGCAAGGAACCTGGCCGAAAAACGTCCCACGTGGTCATGTTTCGCTCTTTTTTCTTGAACCAGGTCCGAGCAGTGTCTTTTAAACCAAAATAGACATGCTGAAGCTTGTCGTCCTCGGTCCAGCTGTTGAAGACAGTGACCCAGGCAGCACAGAACTTTGGCCCAATGTTGGGGATAGATTGGCAGTTCATGGTACAAGAATGGCCCAGGTAGGCAACGTGCCGCCAATAATGGCGGTACCAGGCGAATAGAACGGCGATGTTGGGCTAGCATTGACAACGTTCTGCCAAGAATGGCGACGCCAGTCTCATATAATGGTAATCTTAGAGCAGCATTCAGAACTTTCCGCCAATATTGGCCTTGCCAGCGTATTAGAACGGCCACAATGGACCGAGTTGTACTAGCGGCAATATGCCAATATGGCCGGAGCCATGCAATTAGGCGGGCATTATTAGCCCGTCGTTTCAACGTTATTGCTGGCGTCGGCTGGAGCGTCAAATTTGTTGGCCTAATATTGGACCGGTATGAGCTAATTTCTGCATCTGCTGCTTTTTGGCATTGTTCTGGTGCCACTTCACGCGTCAATTTTTTGACGTTTGAGAGAGTAATATGCCAGGTGAATGAGAAATATATTGTCGCAACGTGCAAAGAACAGGAGACAAGGCTTCCTTTCGATGTTTACAGCAAGGCTCAATTGACACACAAAAACAAAGCGCTAGAGCAGACGCGCAACGTCGTCTTCCTCGAAAACACCAGAGACCGCCACACGTGATGCTGGCTTCTTCCTCCTTTCGTGCTTACGGCTCATAACCGTGACATTAGACTCCCTCTCCAGAAGGCATCGTCCTGATGCTTCGTCATCATGGCGGAAGGTTTTGTAGTCACTGGCAGCCCACGGGTTCATTCGGACAAATAAGGTTTCATCCGAACCACGTGCACAACTTCTAGTGCATGTCTTGGACGTCTTGAACAATGTGAACTGTCGGGAATAACATCATAGTTAACATCACTGAGTCGACCGAGGACTTTATACGGCCCAAAGTACCGTCTCAAGAGCTTCTCCAAGAGGCCATGATGGCGAACTGGGGTCTAGATTCAAACTTTCTGTCCTGGTTTATAGGAGACAGGTCGGTGACGAAGATTATAGCGCCTTGTATCATAGTCCTGGTGGCGACGAATACGTACGCGGGCAAGTTGGCGAGCTTCTTCAGCAAGCTGAGTTATGTAGTCTGCACTTGTGTAAACGCCATCACTTTCATGCGGCAACATAGCGTCGAGCTTGGTTGTGACGTCACGGCCATAGAGAAGGCGGAATGGCGTCATGCGTGCTGTCTCTTGCTGTGCCGTATTGTAAGCAAAAGTGACGTAAGGCAGTATCTCGTCTCAGTTTTTATGTTCCACATCGACGTACATGCAGCATATCCGCAAGTGTTTTGTTCAGCCATTCCGTCAGACTATTTGTTTGTGGATGGTATGCTGTTGTGCGCCGGTGAGATGTCTCAGTTAGATTTAAAACTGTGCGTAATAGCTCGGCTGTGAACGCTTTCCTCTGTCAGTTATTACTACAGATGGAGCGCCATGCCTCAGGACTATATTGTCAATGAAAAACTGTGCCGCTTTCACTAGCTGTGCCCCGCTCCAAAGCCTTGGTTTTGGCGTAGCGAGTAAGGTATTCTGTGGCTACAATTATCCGTTTGCGACCAGCAGCTGAAGTCGGAAATGGCCCTAGAAGATCCATTCCGACTTGAGTGAATGGAGTTTCCGGCACATCAATTGGATGGAGGAGCCCTGCTGGTTTGACGGCTGGCACTTTCCTACGTTGGCACTACAGACAATTTCGAACGCGCTGTTGAACGGTTGCCGTCAGTTTCGGCCAGTAATACTTCTGTCGCACTCGGCATAGCGTTCGTGTGTGGCCTAAACGACCGGATGTCGGTTCGTCATGGCACGCCTCTAGTACTTCTTTCCTGAGTGGTGTTGGGACGACAAGTAAGTGTTGCCGCTCGGAGAAAAGTTCACCTTATAAAGGACCTCGTTGCGCAAACAAAACGATTCCACCCCCCTTGCGAAGAGCTTTGGCATAGCAGATGTGCGTCCTTCTAAGAAATCAATAAGGGGTTGCAACTCGGGATCGTCGCGTTGCTGCTGTGCGGTTGTAGACGCATTGGCTACACCGACAAATGACGCATAGTCATCATCTTCAGCATTTACGTCTTCTAATGGGGCGCGAGAAAGACAATCGGCGTCTGTATGTCACTTTCCGGATTTATAAACTATAGCCATGTCGAATTCTTGAATGCTTGAGGCTCCAGCGTGCCAACCGTCCTGACGGGTCCTTCATGTTCGTCAACCAGCAAAGCGATTGGTGATCACTGATGACTTTAAATGGGCGGCCGTATAAATATGAACGAAACTTCATGACCGCTCACACCACCGCAAGATACTCTTTTTCAGTGGTAGAGTAAAACTCCTCTGTACGGGAGAGAGTCCGACTTGCATAAGCAATTACTCGTTCGGCGCCATCTTGCCATTGAAGGAGCACAGCTCCTAAGCCAACATTGCTGGCGTCGGTGTGAACCGCTGTCGGAGCGTCATTGTCGAAGTGTCCGAGAACTGGCGGGCTTTGAAGACGTTGTCGCAGCTCGTTGAACGCTTCCTGCTGCTCTTCACCCCACACAAACTTGACGTCTTCTCGGGTGAGTTGTGTTAAAGGTGATGCGATATGCAAAAAATTCTGAATGAAGCGTCGGTAAGAGGCGCACAGGCCTCAAAATCGCCGCACGGCCTTCTTGTCTGATGGCGTAGGAAAACTTGCAACAGCGGCTATTTTGTCTGGGTCAGGCCGTACACCTTCACTGCTGACAAGGTGTCCAAGAAAAGAAGCTCTCCGAAGCCAAAGTGACATTTTTCTGGCTTGAGTGTTAGTCCGGCCGATTGTATCGCTTGAAATACCGTGTGTAGTCGCTTCAAGTGCTTGTCATATGTAGCTGAAAATGCAATTACATCGTCTAGATATACTAGGCACGTTGGCCACTTTAGGCCTGACAGGACTGTGTCCATGAGCCGCTGAAATGTTGCCGGTGCTGAGCACAAGCCGAATGGGAGAACTTTAAACTCATAAAGACCATCGGGTGTCACAAATGCTGTTTTTTCTCGATCTCTTTCGTCAACTTCTATATGCCAATAACCGCTCCGTAAATCCATCGACGAAAAATACCGTGCATGGTGTAGTCAATCGACAGAGTCGTCTATACGAGGCAGCGGGTGAACGTCCTTTTTCGTAACCTGATCGAGCTTGCGGTAATCAACGCAGAAACGTAAGGTGCCATCTTTTTTTTCACCAATACTACCGGTAATGCGCAAGGACGTTTTGACGGCTGAATAACGTCATCCTGAAGCATCTTTCGCACCTGACTTTCTATGGCCTCACGTTCCCGTGGAGCTACTCGGTATGAGTTCTGCCGTAGGGGTCTGACCGTTTCATCCGTAATTATGCGATGTTTCGTCAACGGCGTTTGGCGAACTCTGGACGTTGAAGAAAAGCAGTCCTGAAATTCATTAATAAGCTTCAGAAGGCTTTGCTTGTGTGGGGGCAGTAAACTTGGGCCAACGTCGACGGATAGAGGGGCTGACCCGGTGTTATCGGCTTTCTCCACAGTCAAGCAGCTTGCAACCTCAATGAGCTCCTCGACGTACCCGACTGCCATACCTTTTGCAAGATGTCGTCGCTCAGTACTGATGTTCGTAACCAGATAGTGCGTGTGCCCGCAATTGAGGTTTACGACGGCTCTTGCAACAGATGAGCCATGGCTGAATAGCAATGCTGGAATTTGTTCAGCGATGTGGTCGAAGTTGCTTGGGTGGTCGCGTGTTACAGCTACGAGAGCACTTGAACGGGGTGGAAGGGTCACGTGATCTTCGATGACGCACAGATATTTACGCCGCTGGTCGTTACATCTCATATCTGGAACTTGATCTGGGGCCATCAAAAATGTAACTGACCTGTCTGGAATGTCTATGACGGCGCCGTATTTACAAAGTAAGTCCATCCCCAAGATCAAGTCTTTGCAGCACTCGGACAAAATCACGAACGTGGCAACGAAAGCTGATTCACCAATACCGATTCTGGCAGTGCACTTTCCAGTTGGCGTCATCAGTTGGCCCCCCGTGGTTCTTATGTTAGACCCCGTTCATGACGTTTTAACTTTTTCAAGCCAATCAGCCAGCTTTCTGCTCATGATAGAGAAATCTGCGCCAGTGTCTACCAGCGCTGTCAAAGCGCGTCCGTCTATGTAAATAGCTATGTCGGCGCTTACGATTTTCTGTGGGGTCAGCGGCGTTGCATGGTTCGTCTTTTCGTCGTATCGTACTGGTACTGGAGGTATTGCAGCATCTCGACGAGTGGCAACCTTCCCTCCAAGGTCGCAGCTGTTAGTTTTTTCGATGAGGGCTTGGGGACCTGCCCCGGACAGCGTCGGCGAAACTACGACGGTTGGGCGAAGAGCTCGGCGAAGGTGATGGAGAGCGGGGTTGATGATACAGAGCGGATGGCTGTCCTTGCGGGTGCGCGCTGTCACGTCGGGTGTCGAAACGAGGTCGTAAAAAAGTCGGCGCAAAAGGCGGGTGTCTTTCTTCACGATATGAGCAGATGCGGCAGACATGTCCAGCTTCTCCGCAATTGAAGCACAGTGGACGGTGGTCGACGGTGCGCCCCATATCCGTCTTTTGAACGAATGGTCGACTGGTAGGCACCCTCGGCGGCCAAGTTGCAGGTGTCGGCGGAGGGTAGAGCGGCGGAGAGAACGGAGTTTCAGTAGGTGCGTTATATTGCGGAGTCGTCGTCGTTGGTTGGGCTGGCGGCGGCAGTGGGTTGTAGACTGGTGGCGCCGTCGTGTTATAAGAATGAACCAGTGCAGACGAGTCGTCGGGCACTGGCGACGGACGACGGGTGGCTGCGGTATAGTTAATAGATCGCTGGGCTGGTAGTGATTCGGGCTAGGAAAATGCTTGCCTGAGTTCCTGCCGCACAACTTCTCCAACTGAAGCCATCGCCCGTTCTTGCGTAGTCACAAGGAAGTTGTGGATCTGCTCACGAACAACATCGCGAATAAGCTCACGAAGAGAACCGTCACTGCCGGCCATCAGAGCAGAGACGCTGATTGAGGCACCGTTTGGTCGGTCGTAATAGCGACACCGTTGCTGCAGTGCGCGCTCGATAGCTGTAGCCTCTTTGATGAATTCCGCAACGGTCGTCGGTGGATTGCGGAGAAGGCCGGCAAACAGGTGTTCTTTGACGCCTCGCATCAGATGGCGGAGTTTCTTGGCTTCAGGCATGTCAGGGTCAGCCCGTCCAAATAGGCGCGTCGTGTCCTCCGCAAACATGGTGACACTCTCATTCGGTTTCTGGACCCGAGACTCGATGAGTTGCTGAGCAAAGTCGCGGCGGTCGTTGTTTGCGAAGGTGCTGAGAATCTGGCGGCGAAATTCACCCCATGAAGACAGCGTTGCTTCGTGGTTCTCATACGACGTACGAGCGCTGTCTGCTAAAACAAAGTAAGCGCGTGAAAGCTTTAGCTCGGTGGTCCAGCGGTTTGCCTTAGCGACTCGCTCATACTGGGCTAACCAGTCCTCAACGTCTTCAAACGCTTCACCATATAATGTTTCCGGAAACTGAGGCTGCTTAAAAGTCAGCCGGGAAGCACCTGCAGTTGCCATTTCTCCAGGCGGAGTGCTATGCTGGGAAAGTTCCAGGGAAATTGCCTCAGTACTAAGGTCTCGCTGTCGGTGACTGTAGCGGTGGACAGAGGTATCCACTGAAGGAACGGGTTCCGGTGTCGGACTTGAAGTGCCGGGCCGCGGAGGAGTCCCGAGCATTAGTCGTAGAAGCCCAACACCTCCGCCAGTGTCGCAACGTGCAAAGAACAGGACACAAGGCTTCCTTTCGACGTTAACAGCAAGGCTCTATTGGCACACAAAAACAAAGCGCAAGAGCAGACGCGCAACGTCGTCTTCCTCGAAAACACCAGAGACCGCCACACGTGATGCTGGCTTCTTCCTCCTTTTGTGCTTACGGCTAATAACCGTGATAATATTTTTGTCATTATATCATGCACAACTAGTTGATATGCATGATTGCTGATTGAAGTGGCGCAAGGTAGAATATTTTACTGAGAAACATTTATCGAGTTTGTCGCCTGTCAGACGTTCGACACGGTGCTTTTCCCGATGAAAATCATGCATATCTGTGCGATGAAACAACCGCTGATGCCACTACCCTATGCGACGCACTTCAACGTGACCCGGCTCGCGCCGGCTTTCGTTTCGTCGCATCACGCCGGCGATGCCACGCCAAGCACTTTGGATTTCGTGGATATCGGACGCAAATCATAACGTATCATGTGTCCTGCTATGCTATCGCCGTGACCAATTTGCTTTTTTCTCGTTCACAGTGCTGTACCAGTTCACGGCACGCAAGTGCTTTAAGTGTGCGAACTGGGGGTCTGCCTTGGGTGTGTTATTGTGTTTGTCATGTTTTGGGGTCATCAGAGTCGTTACGGTGATTGAATCGTACAACACATGCATTAGCCGTAATCTGGCACACGTAACGACGCACGGATCCTGTATCGCAACGATCACACGAATTACCTACAACATTGCAGCGAACGGTTGGTAAAATGTGGTAGAGTGCGTGGGCGTCGGGCACCTTGTCTCCATGGTTCATCGCCAGCTAGAATTTTGCTGTGGAACGTTTTTCTGTTGATTATTTTGATATATACATTGCCCTACTCTAGCCAAAACATCATCTAGTTTACACACTACGTAGACCAAAATGGGCCCGCAGTACGACGCGCAAAATAAACGTTCCGTGAGTTCATATGTGCTGATGCATAGAACAAATAACACGTGGGCTAAATCGTTTATAAACAAAAAACACGCGCGCTTACAGCGTCGTGTTGTTTTGATCAAATACAAAACCACAGACCTCTCCCGCCCTCCCTCCTTCTCTTCTTTTTAAAATCTTTGAACAGAAGGAAGTGTTTGCGCAGATCTGGCAAGCTGGTTTCTGGAATGTAGAGAGTTTTATTTCAGACCCACTTTCTTTATTAATATTCCGTTTAGTGGGGCGGCTAAGGCCAGGTGGCTCTCTTTTGGGAAATAAGTGGACACGCACGTTACAAACCTGAAAATGTGTAAGAAATCATGGTAATCTCCAGAACATGAAGAGGGTCATTTGAAAGCTGGTATCAGGACTGATCTTCAAAGCTGAAAGGCATTATCTATGAATTAGCTTTAAGCTACGAGTGATTGACTGTTCGTAGTACTGAAGACTGTTGCATGAGCTGTCTGCAGCTGTATATTTCTTATTTGGCATGTGAGATCTTTCAATTTCTTTCTTGCAGTGCTTCTCAATCTACCTCAGTTATATCTTTTGAGTTTACTTTCTCCAGTCTCAGCAATCCTTTTTGCTCTTGTGCCCTGTGATCAGCAAATAACTAGTTCATTTGTCTTATTTATCAAATACTCTGCATGCAATTTTGTGGTATATCTGCCTTCAGGATGTACTATAATCAGTGTGAGATCCAAAAAGAACTAAAAGCAAGTGTAATTGAACGGGTCAGTTTGCCAAAGTAGCTGGTTCATATCACCCTTCCCGTATCTTATATGTTTGTGACCTATACTGCTAAACAAACACGATGTTCTCATTGGTTTTCATACTCGTGTGGTATATGAACATGTTTCCTCAAGACGTTTCAAACTGAAATGACCCTTTCCACTTTTAGTTTGACATGCACATCAATATATTGAGCTTATCTGTATTAGTGAAAGCTGAAATGGTCACGTCCACCAAAGAGGCAGTTAAGTTATTGAGCCACTGAAGGCACAAAAGTGAAAGATGGGTGCTTCATAGTTAATGCAGTAATGTAGCCAAGAAATGGAACACCGGGAAAGTGGTCCACCCCTGAAAATTTTAGCAATGAGATACCGAGCACCAAACAATACATACTCGACTTGCCTTCTCTGAAGACCAAGGACGTCATCCCCCTATCCCTCCCCCACACAAAGTTCCGCCTATATCACAGATTATAAATCCATGGCCCATGTTCAAGTTTTTTGTAAAGGTTTATGCGACCTTATGTTTTCCAAACGGCAACATTTTTCTAAGAGAAGCAAATATAAACCTAAAAAAATTGTGTTTTGGTTCTCTTCTCTCGAAATTAATGCAATGAAAACTTTATTGTACATACATTAAGAGCTTATGATTTCATTCTTTTTACAACAAAACTAAATATAATAACCAGCATACTGATGAAGTATTTATTTCATGGAAACATTATTGGCCTGCTAAAGTTCACACATCATTTTCTTCCGTGGAATGTAATATTGAGTGTCTTGGGAGTATTGTGCTATCTGAATTTAACACAATTATTAACAGTGCACTATAATTCACACCTGAAGGGGCTACAATTTTAGCAAGTATGCCTTCGCGCCTAATTTGCAGCTTACTAAAAGAAGAGGCCTTGCTTCTCGAGCTAGTAATACATACTCAGCACATCACCACTGCAAAGATACATTAGTCGCAACCAAGTACGGGCACACCTGTACTGATTAGTCCACAGTTTTCATGTTCACTGCTTTGCAAAAAAGGCTGGCTGAGTGAGCGCTGCATGCAGTACCAGGAGGCTGTAACGACAAAGTCCTACTTACAAAACACTCAGCAGCTTAGAGGAGAAGTACTCATATGCCAACCATCCAAAACAGAATGCCGCAGAAAGGAGTGGTGAATACTTTTAAGTCAATAAAAACGTGCTAAGAGTTTAAAGTTGTAACGGTGCTGATCTCCCAGCCAAGTAAAGTAAGGGTACACTGAGAAAAGATACTGAGGATACGCCATCAGCATATGACAAAACAAGAACCGACAGAGGTTTATCTTCATCACATAAACAGTCTTCTACTGTTAAGGCGAGTAAGTAACTGACAAAAAACGAGTGCACGAGGGAGAGCTGTCACACAAGGTCATCAGCAGTAAAATGACACAGTCTAAAAGGGAAGTGGTGCCAGGGATAGGCAAAAAGAGGCTGGAGGGCCCCCTTCACCAAACTTTTACCTGACCCCCGTGTTGCGTTATGACTATGTGTTATGACTATGTTCCCAAGAGGGAACATAATCATAACACAATGGACAAGTTCCCCGCCTCTCTGCTCCCCCTGAAGGACCTTGCTTATTGAGGGTGCACCCTGGCTGTAGAACAATCCAGGCATCGACCCTGGCTAAAATACAATAAGAACAACAGAAAACTCAAAGCAAATGTTACCACCATGCTTTGACTTCTTCCATTATGTGCAAATGAATCTAGCGAGAAGTATATGTAACAACAAATGAAAGCACCACAATCAACACCTACTAGTACCTGCTTTCATAATAGTGCCAAGTACTGAAGAAGCATGCAAAAGCAATCCTACGAAGCGAAATATTATAAAGCTACAGGAGGCTGTGTAGCCCTGACTGAGAAAACACCGCAACAAGAAGGACAAAAGCCTTTCAGTTATGACAGCAGTTCATGCACAGCACTGAAAAGTCATGAAAACCTACCTTCATTGACTTTCTTGCACAAGAACGTTACAAGATACGCACTGTTGGAGAAGAAAGCCATTACGAAAATCCAGCCCTTATGCACCGATGGAAGGTACTTGGACCTGCATTCCTGACAATATGCTTCAGTAACATACCCTCAATAGTGGTGACTGCATGTGGACGAGACATGAAGGCATACTACAATGCGACACGATGAGCGTGTCAATCACCTACCATGAACTTATCCTCGAGTCAATGCCGCAAGAAATCGTGAACACTGGCTCCAACTCAGCGTTCCCAACCGAAATCTCGACCTCCCAGACAATATAAGATTGTTCGTATGACCTTCTGCCCACCGCCATGATGTGAAACAAGGGCATATACACACACCTAACTCCTCTTTACCTGGTTTAAACACTCTTTTTTCAAGATTTCTAGAAACCGTCTCACCGAATTTCTCTGTAACAAGCTCGCCACCTTCATTGTTGCTGGGAGTGTGTTCCAATTAAAAGAAATAGAGGGCACTGGTGGGGCTGGATGCAGACAGTGTTCTTGGAATAAATGAGCAATGGCCTGCATGCTCATCTTTGCCCACCTTTCTCTTCTGAGCCATTTGTTATATCCACGTTGACATGTTAGTGAAGTGGATGCGCCTAGTGAAAGGCATAAAAGACATAAATATCAGTAATAAAGGCATGTAAACTTTGTTATATCTTTTATTATTGCAACATTTCAACTGTGTTAAAAATAAAAAAATCATTTTGTTGCTCAAATGACACTGTGTATATTATTAAAAATTATTTGTACTGCATTTCTGCTATCTTTGTACAAGCAATGAGTGGATAAAGCCAGACTTGCTTCAGCTAAAGGAGGCTTGGAAGCTGATCAGAGAATGATGATCACCATGCAGCTTTGATATTTTCTTCACTCTCTCCACACACAAGACCATCGTCTTCCGATGGCATTTGCAGATTACATGCAGATACGGGGCTTTTTTTATTTGACAATCGCACAAGTACGAACGCTGAGCTTGATTAATATTTGTGTGCACTGTGGATGGGGTCGGCCATTTGGGGTATCGTCTGGTGCGTTTATGGTATCATTAAGACCGGGCAAACAGAAAATGTACAGACAGACAAGCAGACCAAAATTTTTGCGGCGAAGGGCCCTGAGGAATACTATCGTCTTTAAAGAAGCTACCACTTCATATGTTGTTGTTTTTTTCTTCAGAAGTGTGCAGTGTGGTATCATGGCTGCACGAGAATATCAGCGGGTACTACCTTAATTAGGACAAAATCCAGCACGCAAACAGAAATTGATGACGAGGGAGTCGCCATCACGGCACAACACTGTCCCTTCGATGCCACATGCACAGACGATTGAAGTCTCCTTTGCAGGGCTTCCCTCCGTTTTCGAGTGTCATTTATCTGAGAGTGGCCTTCGGACAAAGATTTTTTAAGTACAGTGTAGTAATACTGGCGCAACGGCTTTTAGAGTTGTCCGTTGCAAAATTAGGCACAACAGTGGCACACACTGCGTGCTCTCCCTGTGGCCGGTCGTCTGGGCGCGGGCGGCTGAGTTGTGTCGTGACTGTGCGCCACGTGATGTATTTCGGCGCGCCATCTATCCAGTGCTTATCTATGAAACCAAGGCTTCGGATCGATACAGGTCTCGAAAAGCGCGTGAAATTCGTGACATTTATTTAATGCGAAAATAACAACTTGGGCAACCACATCAGCACATCTTTCATCGCATTTGGAGATACCATTTCAAAATTGATAGAGAAGCTTTGCAATAATCCACAAGTGTCAGTGCTGAAATGGGGTTTACATAGAATTCTTTATCTTGTGTTGTCTATCTGTTGTTCAGTCATCCTCTTGTGTAGTATTAGCGGACGTGTGGCCAAGAATAATCCAGAGTTGAAAATTTGTGCGCTCGTGTGTCTTCTGGTCCTGTTATAATATTATACAGCAATACGTCATAGCTGCAGACTAGTTCAACTGGCTTGCAGCCAGTCAGTAATGTTCGGAAATTATGAGAGACCTTGTGTTTCTTTGTAAATAATTCAAACAAACGTGTTTTAGTCAACTTTCATTGAAACGCTTTCCTAAACACTTGACTGTGGCAGATTTTCTCTGCACATTGGCTGTTGAAGTATTTGTTCATTTGTTTTCATAATGGCCACATGACATTTGATCTGGATAGTACAACATAACATCTTCAATCATTGTTTTTCATTGTTTTAGCTTGCATATATGTTATACTGCAGTGCTTAGAATCTATTTTGAGGTGTTTATTTGCATTCACGAATACAAACGTCTGAAAAAGCTCAGCTTTTCATTAAGACGTGGCTGTTGAAGTTTGTTGGCCTCAATGGAGGTTAGAACAGGCACTTCACAGATGCGTTTATAGTTTTGCAGACCCATCGCTGCTGCCGCTTAGAGCAGGGATCTACGGCAGCCGGTGATGGTTTGCATCCTGCCCGATCACTGCTTTCAAGACCCTGGGCAGCTCACCGGCATTACCTCATCTCCTGCTGCAGCCTTTCAATCATCACCCCACCCCTGCTGCCCTGTCCAGCCTTATGCCTATAGAGCCTTGCTGCGCTCGTCTCCTAGTTTGGGTTATATTACTGAACAGTAGTAACTTCAGAAGCTGAACAAAAAAAAATAAATGGTTTGACTTGCTATATTTTGAAACAAAGACAAAAAATGTGTTCCCGTACTTTTATTTCTACATTGCTTATGTGCGAGATATTTGCATCGAGCAGTTAGTTACTTTAGTTAATACTTTTTTAGCTAATACTTGATGGAAAAGCCAAGGTTACAATTTCTCACAAGCTTGAGAAGGAATGTGTGGAGAAACCCAGACAGTAACTAGACTTGTGCAGTACATGCGGGGAGGGTAAAGGCATTACAAAAAAGGCATAAATGAACGATTTAGTGGAATTGTGAAGAGTTTATACACTGGGGCACCCAGTGGTCAGCCGTCTTGAGGTATACTACACCATAAAGCTCGTACGGGGCTACTATAAGCTGCTAGGTAAAGTTCTGGGGGCGTACTGAACAGTTTACTCACTAAGGAATGCCAGTAGCAAAAAAGTCCATATTAAAAACGGCGAAATATTAGCTAATCAGTGGTAGCCAATATTCGTGCTAAAGCGAATGATGGTGTAATATGGGCATTTATTTGGCGACAACGTGGCCCAACAATGAACCCTATGCTGGATGTAATCCGGTAACTACGTCGGTGAAAGAACGGGTCTTCATTGGGATATGTAAAGAGGGCCAGCGTTAGCTGATTATTGGCAAATTCAGTGGCAGAACGTCGAGTCAAGTTTGGCTTAAACATCGGCTTGACATCAGAAAAAGTTGCACTTGACCGAAAAGCCGCCGCTTGGCCGCTATTTGGGCCGAAGTTAGCAGACGTGGGTCCAAAATTCGACTAATGTTAGTGTGCTGCCTGAGGACGGCCTAGTTTGGCTTTCGGATACGTAATTGAGGTGCACTATCTGCCCGCTCACGGCAGTTAGGACTCCTGTAGGTCTCCAGAAGGATACGCGGGAATTTGCGCGAAGATGCCAGAAAATCATCCCTGTTCACCAACCAGGTCTTGGTTATGTCCTTTAAGCAAGTATACACGTTCCAGAGCTTCATGGCATCATGGCAGTAATTGATGGCTGCGTCACGTTCAAACGCACCCAGCCAGTCATCAACATCTTCTTGTTGCTCTCCGTAAAAACAGCTAGGCATGAGCGGGATCTGGACGGTGCACTAGATTGGCGTAGAGGGGCCAGAGCTTGCATGACAGCTTGTGTCAAAGTCATGGTCGCTGCGTCAGTAGCCGCTGTCTTAGCTGGTAGGCCTCGTTGGCGGAAGCTTGCTGTGAGAACAGGAGTGCCCCCGGGTGCAGGGCTTGTGTTTCGGCTGCCGGGCTGGGTCTAGGGCATCGGGTAGACCATGAATCGTTGTAACCAACTCGTCCACCAGTCTTGTCTTGTTTCTGACGACAAAATTGCTTTTATAGGCTACTACTCAAGCAGCTGCTCAGGTAGACCTTCTGTTTCCTCTTTCACTCATGGATCTCCCACAAGCAGACAATGTGATACTGTACACCTTGCTCTTTTTCTACTCATTATTTCGCCCGTTTTAGTTATTGCCTCCCATACCGAACAAATCAGAGCACGCGTGCCGAGAGCAAAGAGAAAGAAGAGCGCATGTGGCCAATCCCTTACAGTGCAAGTACGCCACCGTTATTAGGCGAACAAGATCAATGATGAAGCTGTTCTTCATACGACTCATGGCGAACCTCAATCTCTGGTGCACGAAATCAACTGTCCTTTCAGCATACGGTTGATGTTGGCCGTTCTCTCATAGATGCAACGCGTCATCGTTACTGTTCCACAGATCCTGAACTGAAGGCCCTAGAATGCCGTTACGCGCACCACTGCACCAGGGTCTCAAAAAGAAAGGCACGCCAAATGGCCCCGATAAACAAGTAATGTAATTAAAAAGGATTGATCGCTGGGCAAGTTGCTAATCCAGGACTTCAGTAGCTAGTCTGTGCATGTGTGTATACATCTTTCTTGCCGTAGTAAGTTTACTGCGCGCAGTTCTCAATGAAGGATGTAAATAAAGAACAATCTCCACACGCGTTAATGTATGTCATTTCAGCTTGTTTAATGAACCTGCTCCCATTCCAAGGTTCCAAGGCTCCCATTCCAAGGTGGCACTACAACCGTTACATTTGATTTTGATTTGTTAGCCCAGCAAAGCCTCTAAGCGCCTGCGCGTACTCGTTAACGTATATGTTCCGCTTGTGTTTAATAAGCATTCTGTTGGGGTCGGCTAGGTTTGAGCATTTTGGTTATTCATCGAAGTTCCTTGCGCATAAGCGATACAAAAACTGCGAACAGCGGCGAACACAGGCGCTATGAAAGTAAGCACATTGCCCTGTCATCTCCCTTTCTTTGCCAGTGCCTCTATTGTGCGTTGTAAGTTTCAACACCTATCGCCACCAACAAGCCCATACTTACGTCCTTTCAAGATTTCACAAGGAAGTAAAGTCTGATGAAGGCATATTCACGCAGTGCATTTCAGAGGTATAACTCTCAGAATGCTTACACATGGCGAAAAACGCTCTTTGGAGTAAAAACGTTTACAACGCAAATTTCGAAGAGTGAACGTTGAGCGCCACTTCACTTAGCGGCGGCGGCGACGGCATGCTTGATGGAAGAAATGCTTCAGCACCGAGGTATAAACACCACAAGTGAACTTTATTTGACCAGCAGTTGTATGTGTGTGTGTGTGTTCAACCAAAGGAGGAAGATGAATCTTACACATTTCTTCTTACTTGACACATGAATTCAGGTTCATATATACAGGGCATACGATCAGAAATCTATGCGGGTGCACAGGGTACAATTCATCAGTATGGAGCACTCTAGTACAAAAAACCAGTATAGTGAGGTACGCCCGATATGGCTGCCGGCACGGGGCGACAACTGAACATGATCCGATAGTACGAAAGCACAGGGACACAAAAATTAGTGGTGGCAGGCGGCAGCGAGTTAAGTTGTAGAGTTTCTTTTCGCCGAGTGACTTTCGTAGTGACTGATCACAAAAACTTGGAATGATTGGCGCTGACTGTATACCCGAAAAACTCTACAAGGCGGAAATCCAAATAACTGGTAAGGCTGTTGACCCAGACAGTTTCAACAGGCTGCCATATATTATTTCAACACGGCTCGCACATTCCGCAGACATTTCGTGATCTTATTCTTGCACCAATGTTTTCGCTTTTTCGCACTATTGAAGGGCTTGCAGTGTTAAACAGCAAGCAAACGTAGGTGCTTGACAGAAAAGCAATGTCAAAGCCCCCGCAGAACTTCGGGTTGTGATTCTCAATAAATGTACATTTAGTGCCGCAATCAAATTATCTTAACAACCTTATATAGCGCAGCAGTTACGCCCAAAGTCATTATCGAAGAATGCGCAAGCCTGCACAAGAAAAGTCGGTAGAAGGCAGCCCTAATGACGCAAAAAGAATGTCGCACGCGGAACAATATAAATCAGCTGGGGAAACACAATCATTATTTTAATACATTGCAAGCTGGCCCACGCAACTACCACGCTAACGTGACCAAATGCACACACTTTATAGCACACAAGCAGATAAATATATTATTGGGTGGGGTCACTGGGTTCACCAAAAGCAACGCGCCTTCGCAAAAAACTGGGGCTTGAAAGCGCGGGGTTTATTTTCACCACGGTTCATGAACAACGCGCATTGGAGTTCTGAGTCAGTTTGTTTAGGAATGATCCAGCGAAACATGGGCGACACCGCAGCTGTGACTTGACTAAAGGCGCAGAGCAGTTGCCAGGTTGATGTTGTGATGTAACTTTCAAGGAATTCAAAACCATATTTCACAAGAACCTGAGTAAAGAACTAACAGCTGTCTTGGCCAGCGTTGAACAACTTCCCGTACTAAAACTGGTGCTCCTAATTCAAAGTTACACGCCGGTCTTCTGCACAAGCAAAAAAAAAAAAACATTACATCAATCGTAATGTGGAAGTGAAGTTTGAGCTTGTTAGTAATTGATCTTCAATTAGAAGCGCACTAGCGGAGAACAAACAAATAAGGGCCTTTTATTCTTCCTTTCACCACTGCGCATTGAATATAATAATCAGTGTCTCAAAATTGTTCCATTGTTCACTTTGTGGAAAGCAAAAACACTAGAAAACTCAATGCAACAAATCATTCACGTCATTGTCTCGAAGCGAAGTATATGCACGTGGATTCGCTAAGACAAATCTTGCAAACGGCGAAGAAACCTGAAGCATTCTGAAACAACGTTTGGCCCACGGAAATCATATATATATATATATATATATATATATATATATATATATATATATATATATATATATATATATATATGTATGTATATATATATATATATATATATATATATATATATATATATTCCAGCTTAACACTACATTATCTAGAGACTGACAATACCATGACTTCGTTTCCAATGCCTGCCCGAGTGCGTTATTTGACATCGTCCGCAATCGAATGAACTTGCCTCCTTTCATTTGGGTCATCACTGCTTCAGCCCGCAACAGACACGCAAAAGAAAAATAACCACGCATGTGCTGCACATGCATAGCAAGGAAAAGAAAACTACCACTTCGGATTTGCTTCTATTTACTTAAACAAAAACATGCATAGTGCTAGCGGCATCATATGCACATGTTTATCTTTATACGGGAACATTCGAAAGTCTACATTTTCTAGATTTCTTTAGCTTACTTCCGCTAGTCATCCTTCCAATATTTCCCACAGACCAATTGGTTGAAAATGCGTAATTTTCTCGATTTGCCGATGACCTCGAAGGTTATTTTGCATGAACACCTTCTGAATATTCTTATGATTCATGATTTTCTAATCAGCTGGGTGGAGCCAAAGCTAAGAACTAATGGAAGTCCCTTTGGCTAATGAGAAAGTTGGGAATATGTACGGCGGATGGCAGCAACACACATATGTTGGTAACCTGGGCGCATATAATAAAAGACGTGACACTTCAAATAACTTGTTCGTTGAAAATGATGTGGAAAAGGCAAAGATAGTTTGTCACTTGCACGTGTGTGCTAGCTCTCCTTGAAGCTACGCAACGTTTATTAATAAGTTCTTTATAACGTTAGTATTACGCCCTTGCTGGTGATCCAAAAGCTGTCATTATATTCACAATAACGGCCATGTGAGAAGCATGTTTTCATGGTTTCAGAGAGGACGAACAAAGTGCCGAACTCGGAAACACCTATGAGTACCTGAGAATAATACAAAAAAGAAATTTCGGCGTGCGCACTCGAGATAGACTGCAACAATATACTACCGAATCAACTGAGGTTGGCGTCGACGTGCTGTCGCGCTGCTGGAGCGCATCTACAGGACACGTAAGTCTGAATATAAAATTAGGTAGTCGAGACATGCTCCACCACGTGACCTTCACCATTCGCGCCGCTCACAATAAAAGAAATCTTTCGAAATAAAATCGATAGAATAATTTTAATGAATTATTCTGACAAGCAAGTGACTTTTAAGTAAACTTCTAACCAGTTGTATTTGAGGCTTGCTTTCTATATTGGGAAAGCTCGACATTAAAGAAGGCGCACTTTTTCTGAAATACGCTCCATAAAACTACAGCGACGTCACCTTCAAGTACGATAAGAAAAACTTTATTTATAAATCCGGAGAACCCTTAGGGTGACACCCCAGGCAACTCCCACGCGGGGACAGTTAGACCTAGCCTGACCGTTGCCACCAAGCACATGGTTTCTTCCTTTTATGCTATTGTTTTTTTTTTCGTGCGACCGTTAAGATGAGTTACCAACTCGCCCAGCAGTCCATGTCTTTGAAGCTTAAGGCCCGTTTCATTACGTTGCCGTCTCAGTTTTAGGGGCGCTGAACCACCCAGAGGTCAAAATTTAGTTATGGTGTGACAGCTATTGACGAGTCTAGAACGAATAGAGGCGGCAATGTCGTAGTTCCATGTGCTCAGATTTGGGTGCACCTTAAAGAATCCCTGGCGGTCTAAATTTCCGGAGCCCTCCACTACGGCGTCTCTCATAATCACATGGTGGTTTCGCAACGTTAAACCTGAGATATAAATCAATCGATTCTAGAAAGAATATGTAGCCCTGAGAAATTTTCGAAGTGTTTCTGTATTAGCTGAGTTACACGCGTTCTATAATCAAAATGCGGCGATCACTTGTTGCGCTTTTTTTCTTCTCTGTCATTTCTTCCAAAGCCGCTTTGCCCACCTCGGCATGTTCCCCGGCCAATCTCACGTGACATACGCCATCACCGAGGTGCCCTTCGAAACACCATCCACTTCCAGTAACTGTGCCTCCGTCAACTCTGGGCTTCTCAGCTAACCACTTCTATTGCCGTCTATCTAGCAACAGATCCAGTATACACCCTGTGTCCCGGCCACTGCAGCCGCGTTTTCAATAGAGGTGGAAATGCTCGAGGCCAGTTTATGTGTGCGTTAGACAACCCCCGCTGGTCGGAATTTCCGAAGCACGACATCTCACAATTATATCATGGTTTCGGGACGTTGAATTTCACGAATTATTATAATAATATGGACCCTGTGTTGTTCGCACGCCTTCAAAAGATGGACATACGATGAATTCACACAGTAACACGCCGCCCCAGCGCACCTTCGCTCGAACGCAGGTTGGCAGGCTGACAAGAAGTTGTAGTAGGTTTATGTACTACCACTCGCAGCATCGACTGTCAATAACGTCACAGACGCAACGTGCTGACGCCACACCCAGCACCAGAAAAGCCCTGAAGAGGAGGACGGCATGTTTCTTGAAAATTGTGGCGAGCCTGCAGCTTGCAGCGCTACCGCTTGTTGATCATGAAGACATTCTGACCGCGATTGTCCGGCGCATTGTGTTGTCGTTAGCGCTCAATATGTCGTCGAGTGCTTAAGTGAAATGTTTGAAAAAATATTTGAACTGATTTCAAAGAGGTTGTGACCGGTGTTTTTTACTAAGCGCCGTCCTCAAATTTTCATGATGGCAATGTAATTGCTCATCTACCAATGCGCCTTTTGCATTTATGGATGACATTATTTTCTGTCAGCATTCAACGTATTTTCATGATATAGAATGCTCAGAATTAGAACGTTTTGTGTGCGTATGCGCCGACCTCACTTCCGGTAGTTGCTTTACGCGCTACGAAAAACAACATTCTTCCGCAGTCATAAACGGAACACCTCTTCGGCGGTTCTGCACAGACGCGGCTTCAGCAAACACCGCTGCACCTTTCGTCAATCGATAGAACAGCTTGCAATTCATTAAGGATGGTATCCGCACAACTATCAACCATGAAATTCCTATTTTTATTTATAATTTGCTGTCTATGTCGATGCTGAGATACTGAGTGGAATATGTTTAAAGAAACAAACTCACAATCCTTTCGGCCAGTTTATTTCAACGAGGCGCGTTGTTAGTGCACTGTGATTCTCTATGGAGTACTAAATCTCTGAAATAATTATATAACAGAACAAAATGCCTCTTTCACAAAAAGTAAGTGGCTGCAGAGGCAGGCTACAGCTTGCTAAGAGGCTGCCTCAATTGCTCGTGCACGATAAAAATACAAAATATTCATTTTTACTGCAAACCCCCTGAATATTTCAAGGATAACCGAAGAACTTTTGGAATGTAGTGAAACCTACTAAATGGAATATAATGTCGCTTTTCATGTGCAGCAGGGCTCCCATAGGTAGGAATCTACGTGCTACAATTCTACGCGTAAATAATGCGGTTATAAAAGCTTTCACACCTGCTAAACATAATCTCTGCCTTCCAGATTCACTGAGCTATAATCTTTTATCCCTAAAAACATGAAACGACTTCAAGCTTACGTCGTCTTCTGAAATTCACACAATCACGACAAAAAGTCTGAAAAAATATGTGCCATGCGAATATCCCGTTATTATGGTACAAAGCATTTTTCCACGGTCTTATTTGTGTTTCTTAATAAGTGAAAAAGCGCCACAATTATTCTGATCAATAAATCTGGTGGGATCCATGATACTCGAACATATAAACCCCTATCGCTAACCTCAGTATCACGCAGAATGATGGAGCACATTATATTTTCCAGCCTCGCTTATTTCTTGGAGAGAAAACTATTTCTTCAGCTATCAACATGGCTTTCAGAATTTAATTTCCTGTGGCACTCGTCTGGTAGTCGTTGCTAATGGTGAACATGTTTACATTGATACCTCCTTTTTGACCGATTGTATATTCTATCATTCCTCGAAAGCTTTTGACAGAGACAAGCACATAGTTCTCCTAGGCAAATTGAGCACGCTAGACATGTGCCAGAAGTTCCATCCAATCACACCTTTCGTCTTGTTCGAAGTGTGCTGTAGCCAATGACTCTTCATCTCACATGGGAATCAGATATCCCACAAAGGAATTTCCTTGGTGTTCAATTCTTCTTTTCAATGCATAGAGGCGATATACGTGATGACGTCTTCTCCGAAGCTTTCTTATTCACTCACGACAACGATAAAACTGATTGCCCATCCAAGCACCTTCAAGTCCGATTTAAATAGCCCACGCAACCTGACTTAGCGGATGCAGCTTAAATATAATAAATGCAAATATGAGCGTGCTTCTCATCATTGTCCAACTCGCCCTCCCGTACAGACTGTCGAAATTTATAAACCATGTAATCAACGATCTCTCCTGGAAGCAGCCTACCAGAAAACTAGAGCCTTGCGATATATGGAGAACGTTCTAACGTCCACGTACTACACGAAAACGACTGTTATACACAGCCGACATCAGCCCCATTCGAATTATGCGTCATTCATTTAAGATTGCCATGAAGGGACCTTCGTTAAGCAAATAAATTGAGCACGAAATCTCCGTTCGCAGTTCTTCCTGGCCAATTATCGGCGCTCTGCTGGTTTCACAATAATCAAGAGTGCCCTTTGGATGCCGTTGTTATTTAGGTCAGGTCGTCGTGATCTTGTGCAAAGAGTTAACACATACTAACACCTTACACTGGTGAAAATAATCCACCTCTGCATTGTTAGCAAGCATCAACGGCACCACTGATCTTATAATGCAAGAATAAATATAAGGGAATCATTGGTACCACCCAGTGTAATTCCATGCTCATCGCTGAACATTACCCGTCTAACAGCCGAAATGTTTGTAGTATTTACTACAATTAATGTGTATTTAGCAACGCCTACTTCCGGTAAATCAATTTACTCCGACTAACAAGGCACTGAGAAGTTCATTCTAAAAAGACAAGGCATGCATTCTACCAAAAAAAAGTCAAGACAGTCTTTTCCGCTTGTGTTTGCACGCTGCGGTTTTTTAGAATATAGTTTGTTATTTTTAGTTTTATTTCCTGCACAGTGATTTGCTACAAATAGTCCCTCACTTGTGCTTTTTATAACATTGTACTTCCGTGCCTCCCCTCTGCAATGTAGAAAGTGTGCTATGGGATCTCAGAAATAAATAAATAAACCATCCGAAGCAAACGCAGTGTTGATCCAAGCGATTTTGCTTTGTCATTAAAGAATGGAAATTGCTCAAATTATTCTCCGTCATCGGCAACGGATATAAAACACTTCCAGTAATACAGCACCTTCAGTGGGCGAGACAACAGCAGTGGTGACACAATGCCCATGCGATGCCTCTTTATCGTGCAGGTACATTATACTTAGACAACGAATATTGCACTCGCTCAGACAATCATTAGCTGCGGCATCTCAATTGCCCGCAAAACGTCTGTCGTATATATATATATATATATATATATATATATATATATATATATATATATATATATATATATATGTGTGTGTGTGTGTGTGTGTGTGTGTGTGTGTGTGTGTGTGTGTGTGTGTGTGCGTGCGTGTGTTTATTACACATTTGAGGAAAAAGCGTGGGTAAAGTTGTCCTCGCATCGCTGTATTATTTGAATTGCAGTGTTTCATGCGTCAATTTCCTGTTTTGGTTGATAATTATTTGTTGATGTGTTCTTCTGATGAACTTTTTTTCTTTGTCCACTCCTGCTTGGAGTCAAGAGACTCTGCAGTATTCTTAAATAAAAATAAAAATATCTGTTTATGCTCAGCTTGTCTACTGTGCAAGTTGTTTGTTCTTGAGTGGCGATGTTGAGCTCAGCCCCTGCCCCAGATGATGCAACGGTAATTTAACTGGAAATACTAGCGCTACTTCGGGTGTGCCTGCATTGTTATCAGGGGCAGTTGTGCTCACCAACGACAATCACTCGGCATTCTCTGACAGTGAACTTTCAGTATCGACCTTGTTTTCCAAACTTCTTGCTGGGCGAAATGAGCTAACCCAGTCTGAACGTCGCTCTTCTGTTAGTTTGTGCTATGAGGCCTATGGCATGGCGTCTTTCTGCTCTTGAGTCATCATATTGTCTGGTGTACCTAAACAGATGCTAGATGGATGCTCTACCATCTAGTCTCTTAGCGGTAATGTCAACCAGCTGACAGTTCACAATGACGACTTGGAAAATAGACTGCGCCGCAATTATTTCTTACTACATGGAATCGCGGAAACTCCAATTGATAATTATGCGACACTGGTCAACACTATTTCAAAATGTTTCGCGGAAACACATCTCATGAATTGCCCACAAATCAAACGATGTCACAGCATTGGCAGAATTTTTTCAGATTGTATGCGGCTAATTATATTGAAGCTTCTAGTTTTCAGTGAAAAAGTTCATATTATAAAATTTGCATCCAAGCTGAAACATTCTGGTCATATCATAACAGAGGATTCATCAGACAACGTACGTACGTTCAGAAAAAAAAAAGCTATGAGGGGCAACGCAATCTTGCCACAGTAGTCGCTCCTCTGTGCGCATAGTGTATGATCACGTGTTTATCGACGATATGCGCTGCAGCTGGGATCCGCATTCCAACACGATTGTGAACTCTCACAATCGAAGTGCCAAGGCGTCCACGTCAGCCACTGTTTCTAACATTCAAGGACGTCCCCTTGACTTCCCTGGTAACCTTCGCAGTTTAAATGTCAATGCTAGAATTTTAACTACTGAATTACCGACTTCTTGTCATTAAGTTTGCCTTTCTTCCTCCATATCACTGGAGTTACTGAAACGTGGTTTCATGCGGATATATCTGACGCCGAAGTGTCACTGCCAGGTTTTGATGTTAATAGAACTCACAAAGCTGAGGAGAGAGGTGGAGGGGTTGCTTGATACTTGTATTCCGACATTAAGTTTCTCATACATGATTCTCTGTTGCAAACTGAGTAAGTTTGGTTTAAAGTGTTCTTTGAACCACTTACTCTTGTTGTTGGCGTCTACAACCACAAACCTAACCACATCGTGGACACCTTGATTTCAATGAAGGCATCCATTCAAACAATCGCACCACATGTGCCAAATATTTTATGCGTGAGTGATTTTAAGGTTTCAGATATACAATTACCTTCGCTGTCATCAGCAAATCATGACTCTCAAGTGAAAGTGAACAGAGAAGCATCGCACTTTTCATTGATTTCTATTCTAAAACAAATAGTCGGAGATGCCACAAGAGGTATGGCTATTTGAGATCTAATATTTCTTAGCCCACGGGTCTACGATTCTGTGTATGAGTGCGCTATAGTAGACGGCATATCAGATCATAAGGCAGCATTTGCATTCATTTCTTGCTCTGTTCCTAATTCAAGATACGTATATACTACTTTTTATGCCATTAACCACGAGGATGATGTTTCCACCAAAGATACACTTAGTGCTTCCTTCAGCCAGTCTCTCAGGTGATGTCAATGTTTTAACGAAATTTTTCGGTAACTTTCTAAGGACGTGTCTTGCGCACTTCGTTTCACTAAAAATTAAGACCGATACAGAGCTGCTTTAGATCACCCAAGAAATCTGTTGCCACGATTCGGCCGTTTGCGGCGTGTTCAACGTGCAGATGCTGTTGTTCATACTGCCTAATTCATTTCTCTCGATGAGGAACTTCGTAAGAAAACTAATAGAGCTCATGATTTTTACTTCCAAGTAACACTGCCAGCATTTACAAGCAACAATTCCTGAAATTTATGTAGCGCCGCTGCAATGAAACAAAGAACAACTCATTTTTTTGAGATAAATAACACTGTTACGAAAGATACTCCTGTATTTTCTAACGCATTTAATACAAATTTCACATCTGTTCTTTCCCAAGACAACCTCGTCATTCCTCCTTATTCACAACATTCTCAATGTTCAAGTAGTATTATTTCTGTTTCAAATCAGGGAGTATAGAACACGTTTTTACAATTAAATTCTACAAAAAAGGTAGTCCAGGCAATTTAGACAAGGTATTACTCACTAGATATTCACTATGAACTAGTCGTTATTTCAATAGAAATTTTCGAAAATCCATTTCAACCTCGGACGTCTCTCAAACAAGGATGTCCGCTAAAATTGTTCCTCTATTTAAATCTGGAAACAGAGTCTTTACAGAATCATAGACGAATTTTCTTACATCTCATATATGAAAAATTTTGAGACATAATGTACAACCTTATATTTGAATTTCTGCAGTCAAATAACATTTTACGTGATGCTCAGCATGGTTTTAGTGGGGTCCCGTATCCTAACCCTACTTAGTGTTTTTATTCATATCATCGCAGCTGTCGATGTAGGCGACCATATCGGCGCGATCTTCATCAATTTTTCAAAAGCAGTCACTGCTGTATCACACTGTAAACTATTCAAAAAGCTCTCTATCACCCTTAACAATGAAACATCAGGTAATATCATTTCTTCTTTTCTTTCCAATCGGTTTCAGTAAATACAATTCAACGGATCGATATATGGGAGATAAGGTCCCAAAACCACGATATGATTATGACAGACGCCGTAGTGGAGGGCTCCGGAAATTTAGACCACCTGGGTTTCCTTAACATGCACCCAAATCTGAGCACACGGGTCCTTCATCATTTTCGGCTCCATTGAAAATGCAGCCACCGCGACCGGGATTCAATCCCGGGACCTGTAGGTACAAGTTAAGTCTTTTCAATCATCTGTTACTAGTGTAACGTCTGGCGTGCCTCAAGGCTCCAAACTATGTCCTCTATTTTTTCTAATTTGCAAAAATTATCTACCAAATAACATTCACGTTGAATGTACACTGATGACTGCGTCTTGCACCCGAAGATTGAAACCTCCAATGATCACATCATTCTTAATGATTCATTCCCATCTATATAATCAGGGTGTGAAACTTGAACCATGCAAATTACTCCCGTAAAACTGTCCTCATGTCGTCTACTAAACACTCTTTTCGGTCATCTTTTGCTTATTCGTTTCGTGGTTCAACCGTGAAAATTGTGTCTGAATCCAAATATTTATTTATTTCATTCACTAAGAATCCGTCTTCATCGCAACACATTGAAGTAATGTGTAACCTTGTCCTTATAAGACTGGGGCACCTACAACGCACTCTACGTTTGGCCCCAGCAAACGCAAGGCTTCTGGCTTGTCTAACCATAGTTCACCCAATACTCAATTAGGGCTCCGTCATATAGAAGCCTCACAAAATATCTGACGTAAAAAATTAATCTAACCAAAAGAAAGCATATATTATCGCTTTGACATAGTTCTAATCTTCATAGCCTTCACTTTACTACTCTCTCTTTTCATCATCACGTCAGATCAAAGTTCTTTTACAATGTCATCCAACACTTCCTTCACTCACACCTGCCAAACAAACTTTCACCAGATATCATCCGGAAAGAATATGTCTCCTTTTTCTCGGAACAAAGCCGCATGAATACAGTTTTTTGTTCGAATCATTGAGTTATGAAATACGTTTTCTGGCCATGTTAAATCCTTATCACGTGATTAATTCTTTTGTAGATCAAAAACCACTGTTCTGCATGCTCTGTAGCTCTTGTGTTGTATAGCAATTTTTTTCGTATTTTGTACCCACTCCTGCAATAGCCCATTAAGGCTGCAGTGTGTTAAAATAAATATGAAAATAAATATTTGCTTAGCCGCTTTCAAAGAGCTGTCATGACGCAAGTATACCGCTGATCAACACAAACGAAAATTACAGACAGTTCAATAAACGTAGAATATTGTGTAAGCAGAGATGAAAATTAGCTTTCATCAAGGACAAGTGCACAGTCCTTGCAGCTGCGCTACATATACGAGCAGTAATGCGAGCAGTAATGCTCGCTTCACTTCGTTCAGGGCGTGAACCTCTGCTAATAAGAACAATATTAATTGCCGAAGAGCGTCAAACTAAAATGTAATAAAACTTGCATATCGAAGCAATCATGAATTCTCTTACTGAATTGCGAGACATAAAATCGATAACAAGTGATAAAATGTGCGCTAGCGGTTCTCTGTTATGAAACTTTTTCTGCAAAATAAAGGTTCTGAGTTGATTCTGACAAATCATATAGCTCAGTGTGTGTCATGTGCCTATTGCACCTATTTTAAGCTTGCTTATGTATGAAGGGGCATGCTTATATGAGAAACATACTATCCTATCAAGACAGAGTGTTTTTTTTCTTCAATTTTTAAAGTGTCCTGCTTCGACTTCAAAATTTCAAGGGGAAACTGCAGGCTACTACGCTTATCTGTCAAACTTCCCCACCCCAAACAAGTGCAACTCACTGAGCTGCGTTTATATACTCTGAAATCACATTCCCCTGATATTCCATATTTTAACAATCTACAGCTAATTGCGGCAGGACCATGCTACCCCTATTATTTGTGAAACATTGGCCCACAATACCCGGAATTTCGAGACGTTAGGTCCCCGAACCTAGTGGCCTATCATTTATCCGTTGTCACTGCATGAAACAACAGTGAAAGCCTATCCTCATGCAAAGCAAGCGCTAAACGCGGCTAGGATTTCTAGTCGTGCACTTCATGTCTTTTCAAGAAGTTCTCCTTTCTAAATACCTACGCGGCAAATACTTATCCGTCGTCCTTCGTGCTTAATTTCCAGCAACATTGTGCGAGGGATAAGTGCTAAAATATAGGAATCGATCACTAGCCCTGTTTTATAAAAAAAAGGACACCAAGTAAAGGTGGCGCCAACAAAAAAAATTCGCATGAAGATTGAACCAAATGATTTATCCGTAGTGTTTGTAACTCTTAGTTGTAAGTTGAAAAAAAAAACACACACACACCAAACTCGCAGTTGTTTTGTGTACAAATACGACTGTTGAGCAGAGCTCCTCGGGAATGGGAAGCAATCGACTATGCACCTGATTTTGCTGCTGGATTTCATGAAGGCGGTAGGGTAGAGAGCGGGTGTAGAGAGCGTATTCTACACTCGGTGGCGGGAACGACATAGCGAGTGAGGGAGTGGCGTGTGCAGTGCAGAGCGAGCTATATAGCACCGCTCCTTCGCTTTCGCTGCGCCGCAATGCACCTATTTTGCTTGGCGCGCTCACCCGGCGTTAGAAGTTACGACTGCGACGGCGGAATGCGTGCCAAAAATTGCTCGATCCTACAAAAAAGAAAAAATAATAACAAACGGTGACAGAAAACCCTCCGTCCAAGCACAGTGACTGTCTGCGAGTGACAAACGTCCAGGCAAGGACACTAGTGATCACGGAAACGCCGGATAATTGCACCACACGCAGCAGCAATCGATTAATTACCACGTTTTCTACGAGAGTACACACGATCACACGTAAGCAAAAGTGTTCAATGAAAGGCTCGACTATTTACGACACATTCACCATGATGAACCAAGTAAATCACAAGATCTATAAACGGTAACTATCTTACATCAGCGGAGTGCAAAATCAAGAGATTCGTTATTTCATGCCTTACCGCTACTACCTGCTCGGTGAAGTCACTAGTGAGTAAGCGAGACAGACAAGGACGTAAGCAAAAACCCACAAGGACACAGCACTACTTGTAACTCACACTTTATTTTCGCCCCAATTTTTAAGCATAAGCGCATACTGAGCGAGTGGAAATGTGAGCAAGAAAAGATAATTCATTTGGTCTCATTGTTGAACCGAGTACATGTACAATCTAGTATCACGAGATAGCGATAACGACGTAATTTTGGTGCGAAAAGGAAGTATCAGTTGAAAGCAGCCCTCTGTCTTCGACGGTTTTCTTCTACGTCTTTGTCTGTCGCGCTTACTCACTCTTCATGGATGCAAGCCATCTTGACAACCAATGTGTTTCAGCGATGTTCAATAGCTCGGGAGGCGCTGCGATGTAACTTGCAGATGAACGAAAATGCATAAGTATGTTCCTATGCGGTTGTTTCCTTTTCTCTCTGCAGTGATTTCACTGGTGAAATGCAGGCACAAAAAAGATTGATTGCAGCGCCTGCTAAGTCAGAAATACTGCTGCAGTTGTCACTGCAATAAATATTCCATGATAAACATGTTCTGTGGAACGTGGTTCTTGCACACCAATCTGTGCATCAAACTAGCTCTGATATTCTTAAATATTTTCACTTGACCCCGGGTTGCTTCTCAAGAGCGAGAATGCACTAAATAACAGTAAGCATTCGGTTAGGGTAAGCCAGCCACCTGAACTGCGGAAATCGTTCTTCGGCAGAGAATGTCGCCATTCGGAGTGCAATTGTGTCTACAGGAAAATGGAGTCACAGCGGAGAGATGTAGTTTTCATTGAGAATAAAAACGACACAACTACCAGAATGCTGCCTTTGCAAGAGCGCTCCCCAGGCCGACATTGGTAGAACATGCCAAGTGTGCGTGGGACCAGTACTGGTGATACGCTCTGGCTGTCGAATGCGTCTACTTGTAGTAAACCATATGTGACACGATGAACATACACAAGTGGGCCTTCCATGCTGTCGTCAAGGTGTAGGTTGCCCTGTCCCGATAATGGAACAATGATGCGAGCGTGTCGAAACAACGCTTTCAAATTCACCACTTTTGTCCAATTTAAAATACGGTACAATTTTAATGAGAGAAAGTTGCAGGCAATTTATCGCTTCGATGCCTAAGTAGTAAAATGTTACGACTCTCTACCAAAAACGAAACTTTGCAGTATGTAGCAGAAGGTCAGATTTGAGGACACAAACTAGCAAGAATACCCCCCTTTCCCACCCTACAGACTCTCGTTGCATATCTACAAGTGATGACTTTCGTGTGCACGGCAGCACGCTTCACCGGTATAGACTATCGACTGTGGTAGTCAATAGCCAACAGTCGCACAGTGTGAATTTTCTGGAATGACAGACCACTTCCGAGACCGAATAAGGACGGAGGACATGCACAGCCAGCTCGACCAATCCAGATAAATGCAAGCGGGCGCCCACGCCGTCAGCGTGCCGGCACACTGCTGCAAAACACCACGGCGGTGGCCTTCCATCAGTTTAGTCCATCTTGATGGTAGCCGGCGACGCGGGCTCTTGTTTCATCAAGCTCTTCTGGGAGAGAGCGAGCAGTGCGTTCAGGCTGTTCTCCGCATCGGCGGCCTCGTCCACGGTGCCGTTGGGGTGGTGCAGCTCAAGGCCTCCGTTGCTTCCCGGTCGCTCGTGGCCATTCTGCATGGACGGGTGGGGTGGAGGAGCCCCCCGGACCACCCGGGACGTTCCCACGTAGTCGCCCCGGTCCAGCCTGGGAGGTCTTCCGCGCGGCCGTGGCGGTGGCGAAGACAGGTCCGTGGCACTTGAATCCTCGGACTTGATCTGCGACGCCAGCTCCTTGATGACACGGAGCCCTGCATTCATTTTTTTCTTTTTTGTTTTAGCAAGTTTACAACTTGTTGTTATCAGCATGCTACCAACGCTTCGGTAATATCTTCGTCAGGCCCCATAACCATGGTGCTCAATTGAAGAAGTAGGTAACAACGCAACGACACCACAAAAGTTGGTAACGCGACGTTTTGGGCGTCTTGGGCTGCTGTATGCAAAAAGACAGGAGACGGAACGCTCAATCACAGTTGTGAACTCGCTCTTGCACCTCTTCCGCCCTTGTCCTTTTGTGCTGTTTTTCGATACAGTGCGCGGCGCTAGTTTCTTGGCAATGAAAGGAATGCTAGAGGCGTAGCCAGGAAGTGGCATAGCGGGCAGGTCCCCCCCCCCCCTTCCTGAAATTTTTTCGCCAAGGAATTAGAATGGGAAATCGGCCCTTTTACGGGGTGACCCTCCCGAAACTAAACTGATGCCCCCCTCCCTTCCTGAAAAAAAAATGTCTGGGTACGCGCCTGTTAAAGTCTCCACATGTACTACTCCCCGAAGTAGTCCTATGTACTTACCGATGTGGAAAGTGGTGGCTGTGCGTGACCAGCATTTCATACCGACGCAGATGCTGCTTGGCGATCGAGGGACACGTAAAAGGCGCGACTTTATCATGTGTGCAAAAATTCGATGTGACAAAGAATAAATAAAGCAAATAGAAATAACTTAGTGGTGTGAACCTTGTGCCAAAGGCAACACCGAAAAATAAAGGCAGTAATTTTAATATCTCACATACAAAATAAAGACATAATTGTAGAAATGTATATATATATATATATATATATATATATATATATATATATATATATACAACACAAAAAAGCATTGTAAGAAATAATACATACATTATCACATATAATAAATGTATGCATCATCACTGACAATGCTTCCGTTGTGGTATAACCCATATTCTCACAAAGACAAACAGGCCTACTGAAATATTACTCTAAATATATATATATATATATATATATATATATGTGTGTGTGTGTGTGTGTGTGTGTGTGTGGTGACTGTTCTAACCTATACCGATTTGTTATAATAAATCCTACGGAAGTAGACAGCACTGTCATTTTTGCACAAGAAATCCATGTCGAGGCGGATGAGAATGCTTTGCCGCAGTTAACATGATACTGTAGCAACTAATTACCAAACGCTCATTAATTAAACTTTTTATTATTGACTTGCGGACAAGGGTTCACGTCACGAAGTTGTATTGCTGCTATACCTATTCAATTAAAATCGCGAAAGCACCACGTAGCGCGATATACTCCCCATCTAAATTGACGGGCGAAATAAAAACTGATCGCGTGCGCCTAAAGCTGTGGCGCACAGGCATGACACGTGATCCGAACGGGTAAAAATTGAATGGAGCTGCGCCAAAGCGGAATCTGGTCAAAAAATGGGCAAGCATTCTGACATGCCCCAACAGAGAGCTTATAAATTTCGTGGAATGTGCAGTGCATATTTATTTATTTCTTAAGGAAGCGTGTAAGACTGTTTAGGTTGTCTGCAAGAAGAAGCGCCTCGAAGTCTTGTGCTTCTTCCTGGACAAAGGAAATGTTGATATTCCATTTTCCGTGCGCACAGTTTGACAGAAAGCGATAAGAAGCACTGCACCTAAGAAAAAAAAACAGCACAAGTGAGATGACTTGAAGCTGAAACATACGACTGTCATTGAGATTTTATCACTCTCCCACGTGTCGGGTATAGTTCGAGTATCACGTAGTACAACGGTCGCGCTTTGCGGGATCCGTTTCGATATCGCCGCTCAAAAGTGATGATGAATAATCTCGAACTACGAGCAACTTTCGGGTTTTCTAAAAATAGGACATGAATACGCATGCGCTACGACTACATAAACGCTTGCCCTCAAGTTAATAATCAAAAAGTTCATGAACGAAGTTTCACTAATTAAACACCCCAGTGTCTCGTTAACTGTGGCAAAATATTTCCGCCTCAACACGAACTTCATGTGCGGTATTAGTGACTGACAATGCTTACTAAACGAACAAAATCTACTTAAAAATGTGGCTCTGGTGCGTAAAAAACGATGTGAGAAAATTTTAGGACCCTTCAGCTTCACCTTGCAGAGTTAATTGCGATAGCAATATAGTAAAGCATGGTCGTTATTTTCACTGCATTTCTAAGGGAAAAAAGTATTTTAGCTGTATTTCCAACAAAGCCTGTGGCTGTAGAATAACTGCTTGCTAGGAAAACGGCGTGGTTTCAATCCTCACTCGGACCACGAAACTTCTATTATCTATTTTAATTGGATCTTTTTCGATTATTACACACATTATCTTGATTTTTTCCATTCACAATACGCAACAGCGCCAGAATATATGCACAATATATCACTTCATCGTTATAAACTGTGATAAAGATAGATAATTGAAAATTAAGCCTATGAAGTTAAAAAACTGACACAAACATCAGCACAAAGTAACAAAGCAAAACAGTTAAAAGAAAAACCTGGAATACAAATAGGTGCTAATCAAGCAATAAATCGCAAATGCAGCTCTTAGGGAGCTGGATGCAGGTATGTTGTCTGTTTGTCGGTGCTTTGCGGAAGCTGTCTGAATGTGAGTAGGTGACTATGCGCTGTGAAGGTACCTGAACGCTGAAAGGACGACCGACTTGTATCTAGCTCATCGTTGTGATTGTACTTTTTATGAAGAAAGCAAGGATCTGACTATCATAGCGTTTCCTCCGTAACGAGCTCTGGCGCTAGTGTCTATGAGAGCTGCAACGCACGGCACTTCAGCGAGCATGGGAATGAAGGGTAGTACACGGATTTGTCTAACCTCAGTACTTCTGGCTTCAGTAAGGCGGTAAGTTGGGCCAGTTGGTTAGGATCCATCGTGAACTTTCTTACAGCGCAACACCAGGAAAAAATACAGGACAGGGAAGGAGTAGAACAGAAAGAAAAGACGGCGCTGACTCACAACTGTTGTTTATTGAAAAAAAAAACGGGGTCAAAAGTATATATAGGCCATGAGTGTGATAAAGATACCTCGGTGCACCTCGTATTCTGCGCATGTTGTGATGTAGGCTGCCGGGACCTATATATACTTTTGACCCCGTTTTTTTCCAATAAACAACAGTTGTGAGTCAGCGCCGTCTTTTCTTTCTGTTCTACTCCTTCCCTGTCCTGTATTTTTTCCTGGTGTTGCGCTGTAAGAAAGTTCACGATGGACTTCTGGCTTCGTTTGTGTTCACGTGGCTTGAAGCTTTTTCTTCGTGAAACAAAAAGCAGCAAATGTTCAGCTCTTGCACTTCACCTCTATAATCACTTAGGCTTACCATTTAAAATCGGGCAACAAAGTTCAAAAGTGTTCGCTCTTTCTTTCGAAACAAAAGCGCCACCCAGCAATAAACGAAGCCACAAGTGCATTTCGCCGCCCGCAAGTACGAAGACCATGTAAATCTGTGTTCTACCCATCATTTCCATGGTCGCTGAACGATCGCCGCGCCAGAGTGCCATATAGTTAATTTTAGGAAACTCTATGCTTCCTACGACAAGAATTGTGAGGATAGCCTGTGAATAATGGTCAACTCGAGAAATTCAACGCTTATGGCAACTCTTTCACTGAACATATCAACGACAGCTTCTCTTTTATCCCAATCCTATGTCATGTATTGGGTTCTCAGCCCCAGTATTACAAATGCAAAAAGCAATTATCCGAAAGAACATCTTAAGCTAATCAGCTCAATCGTTGCACCTAAACGTGCGTAGTTTGTGTGCACAATCTACTAGCATTCATAGAACCCTATAGCTTCGAACTTGTAATGCTAGTAATGAGGAAGATTGGACAACATATTTACTATCTGCTTGCTAAGCAGACACGTTGCTTACATTTTCTGTACTGTTGCCATAGTGGGGTTAACGTGCCAGAATGACTGCAGCGTACCGGTGATTTATCAGCTAATTGTCTCATTACGCGAAAAATTTTCAGAAATAACTTAAGGAATTAGGGAGACAAGGAAGCAAATTGCCAGTGTCTAAACGCAATTCTGCATCCCATGTGAACAATATGTATTAAGGTAATGTTTTTTTGATTGCATAATTTTTGTTCTCGTGTGTTCCAACACGTCTTATGTACGGCTGAGGTCAATGTACAATATAACGTATTTTCGCAAGAAAAATTACACTTGCACATTTTAGTGAACGTTTTTGTTGTTGCGGTGTTTTTAGTCATTTTTTTGTATAATAAATATTTCGGTGCATTTATGTATCTGTCTGCAGTTATTCACGAACAGCAAACAAAGTAAACAAACAGACACTCTCCTTTTGCACTATACGTGGGCACTTGCAAAATGCCTACGAAATAAATCAAGTGACATTAATTTTTCCACACATTGAGCAGACCGTGAGTAACACCAGTTGTTGGACAGCCAGTTTTCACTCTCAAGCTCTACTAAAAAATCGGGGAACCTTTAAAACTTGTCCGTGGAGTTCAACTCGACAGTGATGTTGAGTTGAACTCGACATCACTGTGATAAGTTGAACTCGACATCACGAGTGGTGAGTGGAAATGAAAGTTCATGGTGTTGCCATTCCTATATGCTTGAAATTGAGTTTTCATTAGGAAAGTCGGAACTCAAAGATGAGATGAAAGTTGATGGTGTTGCGATTTCTAGGCATTAAATTTAGTTTCAATGGGGAACCTCGCGATTCGAAACTTGTGACGAAAATTGATGAGGCTACTATTCCTAAGCCTAATTGGAAACGTTGGAATTCAAAAGTTCAAATGAAAGTTGATGCGGTTACCATTCCCGTGCTTTTAGTTTAGTTTAAATCGGGAACGTCGGGAATGAAAAGTTGAGATAAAAGATCACGTTACCAATCCTAGGCTTTTCAACGAATTTTAATAAAGAACGCCTGAATTCAAAAATTGAGATGAAAGTTGATGGATTGCAATTCCTCGGCTTTGAAGCGAGTTTTAATGAAGAATGTTGGCATTCAGAAGTTGAGATGAAAGTTGATGAAGTAGCCATTTTCGGGCTTTTAATTCAGTAAGCTGGACAACTAAGCAGACATATTCAAAGTATTTAGTTTTAATTAGTTTAGACAATACAGTATTTTTAGTTATTTTCAATACGTGTTAGGTGCTAAGGGGCGTACGGATAAACCTAAATGGCTAGGCATGACTTCGTGAATGCTTGCGCTACGCTTGCCGTACGATTCTCAGCATTAAAAACTGATTTTAATACAAGGAATGTAGAGGACGCTTGAGTCTGGCCTTGCACAGTAGAAGGCCATGCTCAAGCATCTTCCATCCGGGGCTCTTTCGCATCATCCCTTGGTGGAGCTTCAAACCATGCCGCAAGAAAAAGAAATCTGCGCGATAAGGACTTCTCAAGCTAGCTCATGCAGCATATCTGTTCCAACTACATTAACTGAAGTGCCTCTACTGTACGCAAAGGTTGTTCCTTATGCTTGCAAGTGAAGACAGCCTTTCACTGCGGCGTGTGTCCTAACCATTTAGTGCTTCTGGTGCTTAAAATCTAACATAACATTAGAAATTTTGTCAGGGCAATTTTATTCATTTCCTTGGTGTCAGATTTCACGCTGCGTAAAGATCTGACCTCTTTCAACTTCACGTGATTCAGCCGTAATTTCGTCTACGAGTAGGAAGTGTTGGGATTGCTAATAGCGATTATTTTGCAATGACTCCTTTTCTCTTGGCCAGCTGACAGAAGCAGAAAAGGGAGGAACAACGCAAGGGGTTTGGCTCCCGGCACTGGCAAAAAGCAAGTTCTCCACTGTTAGCCAGAAACAAGGCGGGTACCTTCGTCCATGAGCGTCTCCTGTACAAGCTGCTTGGTTATCTGTGCCGAGGTCTTCTTCACGCTGGCCATCTTCATGTTGAACACGTCTGCAGCGCTCGGTGGAGCTTGTTGCTGCTGGGCCAAGTTGCTCGACTGGTTAGAATCCTGAGATGGCGAGTCGTGCGCCTCGTGACTCAGCGTCGGTGACGAATTGTTGCTGTACGCTGAGAACTGTGAATCTGCAAAACACCACGTAAGGTCTCATGTCAGTGCAATACCATGTGAAAATTAAGATGCACTAGCCAGCATCCACTAGAATTACCAAAAAAGTTTTCAATATCTGCAAATGAGCACTCGCGCTTATTGAGAGGTGACCAATCTCCACTTGATATTGATTGATTGATATGTGGGGTTTAACATCCCAAAACCACAATATGATTATGAGAGACGCCGTAGTGGAGGGCTCCGAAAATTTTGACCACCTGGGGTTCTTTAACGTGCACCCAAATCTGAGCACACGGGCCTACAACATTTCCGCCTCCATCGGAAATGCAGCCGCCGCAGCCGGGATATGAACCCGCGACCTGCGGGTCAGCAGCCGAGTACCTTAGCCACTACACCACCGCGGCGGGGCCCACTTGATATTTCGAACAATCCGAACAGTGTATGCCATCAAATATTTGAAGGCAAATATTATGGAAACTCGTTAGCATAACAAGCTGAACTATGTCTTCAAAATGCAAACCTTAATGACTCACACGTACGACTACATAAACAGTGACTTTCCGGCAGCGCATTTATTTCGTCGTAAAAAGACATTTTCGTTTGCCGCACCAAGGTTATATCAAGCAACCATCAAGGCATGACACCGGCACAAGTTTGGCTGGATGACAGACTCAGCCTTGGCTGGTGCATCGCGCCTGCCGAATTCACGTGACAACGCACTCTCCCTCAGGCAGCACCACATTGCAAGATACTGCGTACACACGCAGGACTACATATAAAGGTGCATGTGTGTGTGTGTGTGTGTGTACGCCTCTTCCTGTTGCTCATGTCATTTTGTGGGCTCAACTTGTCTGAATGTGATCAACCTACATGCCCGCATTGCCACTATCTGCGAGAAATGCACACAGAAATGGTCACGTAATGATGTCTAGTTCTTGTTAATGGAATGAAGTTATGCTTAATCCGTCACTGAGTGTTCCCGCGAGCGCACAGGTGTCACAAAGTGCGTGAACCTGAGTGCTACAAAGCAGGCTGGCTAGTATGGCTTATTTGAGTGTTGTTGTAGAGCTGATACACGGAGACACGTGCAAGGCACAGGAACAGACATATTGCAATCAGTCACGTGATATCATGGGCTTTCCTCCTGTCTCTGTTTGTTTTGCGCGACAATATAATTTGAAGTTGAATGCAAGACCTATTTCACATTCGATCTGTGGGGCACCTTTGGACAAGGCCGCCATCAATGAGGTGGCTGGTAAGCAGTCAGAATTTCACTGACCAACGGCCCACTTGAACGGTTGCTCGTGTGACTGCTGATGAACAACAACAAAAAAATGTGATATCACCGCGAACTGTGCCCGAGTTCGTCGAACGCAATGTCCATTCTGGGGTCCAGAGCACAAGATCAAGTCCACCCTTTCTGCGGATTACACCTCAAAATGAAGCACCACGTAATTTTGTAGACAACGTGATAAACTTGTGAGCTGTGGGCGTTGAATATGCGCTGTAGCTCAAGCAGCGTGCTTCTCTTAACGACGGTTTCTGTGCACTAGGCCACAAAATATAGTTCCAATCTGTTAAGTGGACCAGACCACGAACTCATTTCAAATTTCATTGTGTGGACCAGATTACCACACTAAATTCATTCTTATTTCGTGGACCACGCTCTGGCTGTAGTGTATCTAGCTCACAATAACCCGCCTCTCTTGATGACTGGTTTCTCTCACAAATGACGTGGTCGTGGTGGTTTATTCCATTGATACCCTCTCCCATATAGTTTCTATTTGGTATATTCTGTCAAAAGGCCCTCAGAACACCTCACCCTTCTTCCTCGTCGGCGGCTGCTCTCACGAATCGCCAGATTACCTTGCCGTTCTGAGTCCGTACCACGGAGGCCATGTCTACAGGTATGAAAATCGATGTGCAGTGATGCTATATTGAAGATAAATGAAAGGTTCGAAATGCAAGGCCGAGGCCCATCTTTGGCAGTGGAGAAACACCTGGTTGTAAATTGAAGGAGTAAAGCCATCTTGGGTACAAGAGTAAAAATTGACGACTGTTAAAGGCTTCTCGCCCTGATGTGTCACAGTTGAGTCACTTTCACCACAGCACACTTCTGTCATACAAACAAAGGCACTAGGAGTTGCACGAGACACTAAAATTTTGAGTAACCCTCCCGATTGTGTGGGCACAGCCACAAGTCTCCGAAAAACGGCGCCAAGAATTGATGAACTGGAATAATCCAACAAATCACGGAGTTCAAAAAATTGTCGAATCCTACACGTTCGCAAAACGTCACTTTGACCCAAGTACACTAGTGTGATTCGTAGTCGAGAGTTCGACGGAATGCCGTCTGGTCAGGTAAAGGCATTGTTGAAAAAACAGGTCACTGACCAATGTCAAATAAAAACAAAGACGTTTCGGGATCCGTACGGATCCCGAAACGTCTTTGTTTTTATTTGACATTGGTCAGTGACCTGTTTTTTCAACACTAGTGTGATTCGAAAAAGCGCGATAACATTAACACGATGCAACTATACCTGTCACAAGATATGGCAGTTTTTCGGTCGTTGATGCAAATAGTGGCGCTTGCTCGCACACACAATTAAGTATAAAATTTGACAAGTTTCGCGTCAACTGTCAACCAGAAGGCCTGGCCAATTTAATGCGCTTTTTTTGCACGCCACACGTTTACCAGGACGAAAGTGACAAATATTCACCACTCCATCGATCGGGGCGAGAAGTGTTTTTAACGCTGTTTTTCGCTATTCTTTTTTTTTTCGCCGGCACGGTAGCACTGTTATTGGAGACAACGCCCACACAGGAGGGCTTCTCGGATTGCGAAAGTCTCAGTCTCAGACAACGCCCACACAGGAGGGCTTCTCCGATTCCGAAAGTCTCAGTCTCAGTCTAACATGACATGTAAAAATAATAAAATTAAAATAGGCTTCGGATCAAGTAAGCGATCCGAGTACACTGTACGCGCCTCCCTTTTGCTGCTTTGATTCATAACCGCTGTGTTCATAACCACAAAGGTGGGCTTCGCACTTCCAACTTTTCGCGCATAGAATTCTGCACAAAGTGTCCTTTTCAATCTCGTATCAATTAATGCAGGTGCCCTTTGTGCGAACATAACCTCCCTGGTTCGGTATTTCTTACATCACAGTTAACAAATCTTGGTATTCGTGAGAGAAACTGTCATCGAGAGAGGTGGTTATGAGTAGAACATTTCATCTGCACTGTACGTACATCCGTGTGTACAGCGTTGTCGGATGCTCCACAGCTGATGTATATTGCTGCTGAACACAAACCAAATTTGTGTTTATTTTGTGGTCTGGTCAACAAAATAAACATAGAGTTTGTCCTATCATTTAAGCCACATAATAAGTGCTTCGATCGCAAACACCACCAGTCCTCGCTCACCAAGATGCTGATAGTGAGAATCATACTGCAGCAAGCAATGTGGTTGCGACAAGCAGTGTTTGTGGTCTCGCTGCCAGACAGTGCGATTCGAGTGGTCCAATAATGCTGCCCTGCGAAGAAAATCAACGCACTTAATAACGACGACGCCATTAGGTACCTCGAGGAGTACTAAAAGTCCCGAAAGTCGACGAGATAGGGGCAAGTTATGCTTTTTTTCACACAATCACAATAAGAAGAAGAGTGTATGCAGAAATTTATTGGCGAAATAATGTTGCTGGTAGAGAGATGCAATTTTGTATTGTCTCTTGAACGTATGTTACGAGACCGAATGATGTGTGGAGTCTTATATAGAGACGTGAGACATTTGCTGACATTTATTTAGAAAGCTTACGTTTAAAAAAGCAGATAATTTCGTATTTCAGCCCAGAACACTACCGCAAATGCTAGAAGTATGCAATCTATGGATCAGAGTGGCATCCACTTGATGTGCAGAATCGTCCAAAAAAAAAAGCCCGAAGAAACGACATTTTTCTACAAAAGTCCGCTCAAACGAGCACTTATATAGCGTCCGCACAGTTTGCCACCAATGCAATAAACGAAGACATATCGCTCGTGAAAGTCTGTGGCGCTTACGCCTTGTAGGCAGCAGCTGATGATCGCTCAGAAGAAGCTCTACACTATAGTGGCTCATGAAACGGCCGAGGGAAACGCTGGGTTCGTCATACGCATCAGACCACAAGCACTTGATTTCCCACGGCCTGAGTAGCAGGTTGCCAAAGCAGTGCTATTTTCGAAACCCAAAGTACGAACACATGTACTACCCTTTCCGTGACTCCGTGTACCACGAGGACTTGTCCCCGAAGCAACAACATTTGCAGCCATACATGATATCCTCAAGCCTGATCCTAGCGGTAGGGCCTCAACTTCGTCTCTCTTCAAGCCCAACCAGGCCGACGATTGGTGCTGTCAGCAGCAGCGCTGCTACGAGCCGCTATCGATCTGGTACATGCATCCTATGTTCTTGTACGATGCCATCGAACACCGCAAGATGGGACCTGACACCAGAGACCTGCGCTGCATGTACAACTCTCCACATCATTCAGCTCCAGCATAACTTCATGCGCATCATGCAGACATTTGGCGTGAACGAAAACTCGCGTGAAGCGCAACACACCATAAATTAAAAGTCGTCCTTACACTCCTGCCATGGGGTCTCCAAATAAGCTACCACGATTGCAAACATCGTGCTCAAAGGCGTCATCTCCATGTACGTTGTCGTTCGCGATGGCGGGACAGACACCAAAAATCTGCTACCAGCAACAGCGCACCTCCGCTGACTCTACACGCGGCTGTGATTCCCGTCCTTGTCGAGGTCACTGCAGATTAGAACAACTGGGCTTCGACATTATCTTCATCCTCCACAAGTGCGGAAAAAGAATCATTGTCGATTCCGGAGTTCCACCTCAGATGCACTTTCGAACCATGCACATGCAAAGGACTAACTCACCCCGCAGGGGGACAAGCAGTAAATAACCTTGCAGCCCCAATACAGAAGCTTCAGATGCAACACCAAGATCAGCTGATAAACAACACTTTGAAAGAATATGTGAAGTATCAGGAAACCTTACGAGTCTACGACGGGAAGCATAACCAGGACGCTTGCCACTACAAGAAACCACGCAAGCAGCGCAAAACCCACAGAGGTGAGCTTTTACACACTGTGAAGGCGACCAGCAGTGCCGAGCGGGAAAGCAAGCACATCGTGTCACAGTACTAAAAGCTAAAGATGGCAGACAACGTGACCGCGAAGTACTGTAGACATAACAATGAGAATGGATCACTTCTCTTGCAAGCCCCGTCGTGGTGGTTTAGTGGCTAAGGTACTCGGCTGCTGACACCCGCAGATCGCGGGATTGAATATCGGCTGCAGCAGCTGCATTTTCGATGGAGGGAAGAATGTTCTAGGCCCGTGTGCTCAGATTTGGGCACACGTTAAAAAACGCCAGGTGGTCGAAATTTAAGGAGCCCTCCACTATGGCGTCTCTCATTATGTTAAGGTGGATTGGGGACGTTAAACCCCACATATCAATTAATCGGCTTCCCTCGCAAGACAAGCCACCGCCTCCCCAAGTTTTATTGTGATTGGGAAAACCCTCCATCATCAGCATGTAACATCTCCTAGTAGATTAACTGAAAGCACACACAAATTACCCAGCCGCTGGAGCGTATTAGAAATGAAGGACGAAAAAGGAGTTCGGGCAGAAGCTCACTGTGTTGTTTATTTCCTGCAATGTAGTCAGACGTACGGGAGCGGGTGTCTTCTTAGTTTTGTACAGCCGGATCATCCAAATACTGGCAGCCCTTTAACTTATGGCGGCGTTCAATCTAGTGTGCTGCATGACAACCTTTATTGCGCATGTGCAACAGCTGGTCTAGGCACAGCTAGAACGCGCTAGCACTTTCATGGCTCTGTAAGAAGCTGTGGGCCCCTTCCTTTTACACCCTCCCCACAATCACGTGATGGCGCGGTGAACGAGAGTCTGCTGATGAACACACGTGCTCCCGCGTGGCGTGCTCCAACTAGAGTTTGGGCCAATCAACGGCAACAGAAACTACAGTGAATTGATAGTGTGCTCAGGACCGAATTAACAGTGCAGAGGACCTGGTACAAAAGGATACGGGCGCCCCTCGGCCCACTTTCTTTCCCGCTTTATCATCTGTTCATGCTTGAGACTTCACGCTCTCTAGATTTAGCTGTAAAGAACACAAGTCATATTTATTCCTAGCCTCTCCAGTGTGTTCATTACCACCTGAGCATTTTTTTCTTGCGGAGCACGTGGAGAGATCGCCGTGGTAATATATAACTACATCAGGAGACGAAGACACATGGACAGCATTAACACTAGTCTGGTCCGTTGAATCATACTGAAAGAAGACTAAACTGTGCGTGAAGTTAGAAAGAAAAGAATAAATGCCTATGACACAGGAGGGTTAAACTTTTTTGAACAAAACAATGAAGCTGGCCATTTTTGTGGCCATTCTGGGGCCCCCTTAAAACCGGAGAGCCCGGGTCATTTGAATCCTTTGATGCACGGATAATCCGCCCCTTGCACAGTGCTCCACTGGCCAAGACGCGTGAACATCGGTGCCCGTGATAGACGGAACTTGACCCATGGACTGCTTCGCATGCTACTCATGAATTTTTTTAGCAGACGATGGTGTAATTGTTCTTGTACTACCGTGACGTGACCGGCAAAATTAGTTAATTGCAGCATGTAAAGTGAAATGTTTGCGTGCAACCGTGAAGGATGTTTCACACGGATATGTGGGACCTGAGTGTGCTAATGAAGCTGTGTAGCTTATTGCTATCGGATACAAAATTATCTGAAATTCCAAAGGAACCAAGCCACCTCCTTGCATTCCTTTCTGGACGCCCCCGGACATGCAATGTGAACACTTGACAATGGATTTAAGTGGATCCGTAGGATGCATTAAAAAGACGTTCACAACATTACCACTTCACTCAAAAGTACTCTTCATTACACTTTATCCGAAGATTATCCATTGAATTAGACTAACGGCACTACAAACGCGATGTTGCATATCGTTGAAAATTATGTAGCTGGTGTTCGTGAGTTGAGTATCAAGAATTTATTTGTGCAGCACGACATGCCTATGGCTAATCAAGTCTATCTTCATGAGTTATGCAGAAGTATAAACACATCACAAAAGCAACTACAAAGTTATTAGCACAGTACTAAACCAAAGTACACGTTTATGAAGCTTATGAGGAGGCTTTCAAAAATTTGGTCGAATTGCGCGAAACAGTTATTGTCCTATCAAGCTCCAAACATTTCGAATAAACAGGGATACAATTTATTGGACAGCTGGCCATTGTCAGCTAAAAATACACCTCGTGTATTGTAAGCTTTTGTTACGTAATCTTTTACAGTAGAACCAACATTCAAGTTACCTATTGTACACCAAGTGTACTGTTGTATTGGTATATATATTGTACGGGACAAGGCAAATCGATGTTGGTTCTATCACCAGTGTCATCCGTGACGAGGTCCAGCAGGTGCTGCACGCCCATCGTTTTCCGCCCACGTCGGTTGATCCGGAAACGGCTCCTGTGTCTACTGACAGTCGCCGTCGTACGTACGCGGAAGCCTTGCGATCTGCCACGCCTCTTTCTGGTCAAGGCGTCCCGACCCAGCCAGTGCCGCACGTCCCGATCCAGACAGTGCCGCACGTCCCGATCCAGACAGTGCCGCACGCCCCGATCCAGACAGTGCCGCACGTTCCGCTTCAGACAGTGCCACAAGATATGCTTGGGTGAGATCCAGGAGTGAAAGAAGACAAAGACGATCTGTTTGAGCTGCTGCTTGGCTAGTCGACTCAACGAACGCATTAAACCAAGTTTGTCTTAAGAAACGTGACAAGACTGGTGGAGTTGCTGGGTACAACGTCTCACGATCCACCCCATGCCCAAGACCCCACCCAGCAGCCGGAACACAAGCCCTGCACCCGTGGACATTCCTGTTCACAGAGTAAGCAGCCGCCAACGAGGCCTACCACCTGAGACACGAACCACTGACGCAGCGACTATGACTTCGACACAAGATCCCGGGCAAGCTCCGACACCTTCCACGCCGATCTACTGCACCGTCCAGAACCCGCTCATGCCTAGCCCCTTTCATGGAGTGCAGCATGAAGATGTTGACGACTGGCTGAGTGAGTTCAAACGTGTCGCAGCGATCAATTACTGGGATGATGCCGCGAAGCTCCGGAACCTGTACACTTGCCTAAACGACGGTGCCAAGACGTGGTTTTTGAACAGGGATGATGTTCTGACATTTTGGCGCAAGTTCCAGCTTCGCCTTCTGAAGACCTACAGGAGTCCCGACCGCCGCGAACGGGCGGAGCATGCTTTACAATCACGCATCCAGATGCCAAACGAGACCGTCTCGATGTACGTCGAGGACATGACACGGCTTTTCAAGCGAGCGGATCCTGCTATGGCAGAAGAAAAAAAGTTGCGCCACCTCATGCGTGGTGTGAAGGAACAACTTTTTGCTGGTTTGGTGCGTAGTCCCCCCAAGAGTGTTGCTGAATTCCTTACTGAAGCGGCAACAATGGAGCAAGTACTGCACCAATGGTCTGCCCTGTTTGACCGTCAAGTGAATGCTGCCTCAACTCCCCAAATTTCGCCACCACTGGGAGCAAGAGCCCCCAATGGATTCGCGAGATCATCCGATCTGTCGTCCGGGATGAAATGAAAAAGATGCACGGGACAAGGCAAATCGATGTTGGTTCTATCACCAGTGTCATCCGTGACGAGGTCCAGCAAGTGCTGCTCGCCCATCATTTTCCGCCCACGTCGGTTGATCCGGAAACGGCTCCTGTGCCTACTGACAGTCGCCGTCGTACGTACGCGGAAGCCTTGCGATCTGCCACGCCTCTTTCTGGTCAAGGAGTCCCGCCCAGCCAGTGCCGCACGTCCCGATCCAGACAGTGCCACACGTTCCGCTTCAGACAGTGCCACATGATATCCTTGGGTGAGATCCAGGAGTGAAAGAAGACAAAGACGATCTGTTTGAGCTGCTGCTTGGCTAGTCGACTCAACGAACCCATTAAATCAAGTTTGTTCTAAGAAACGTGACAATATGTTGCACGATGCACACGCCTGTTGAACTTGCCTAAAAAATTAATTCTGTGCGAATGAGTGCGTGATCCCTGTGAACCTTTGTCCATGCAACATACACATTCATAATGTGGGTTACTTATGCGATTTCTTGCCGTGTGTAATAAGCGTCACCTCTCTTCTTTCTATTGTTTCTTTTTTCGGCCACACATTCAGCACTTGAATTTTTATATAATGTGCTCTTTGTTGTATATGTTTCATCAACGCTGTATGAACTCAACGGAGGCTGTTTCAGCCTTTAGTCACAGTCCCCGCAGGAAAATGGCTGCAATAAGAAGATTTGTGATTTGATTTTATGTGCTTGGCAATCAGAGATCACGAGCGATTGAAGGGTCTGCGATGTTCCTGCCAAGCGTACGCGTTGAGCTACGGTCATAAAAATAAATAAAAAAACAAAAGGTAAACTCGGGGACAACTCATTTTGAGCAAAGCCTACGGAGGCTGGACTTGCATGTCGCTCCGCAACGCCAGCTTGCTGCTGATTTCACTCTCGCCTGCTGACAATGTTAACGCGTTTAGAAGAACGCATACATAAAAACGTTCAATAGGAGAAATATTTTAGTTGTTCAGTGCACATTTTACTGTCCTATTACAAGTAAACCTTTCTTCGAGAACTAAACAATGTGTTTGCGGTCGCACAATGATGTCACGGGCGTGATTTATCATGGGAAATGGTTGAGCTGGTAGGGGGGTGCTGTGTAAGTAATGAAAAACATTCGCACGAAGTGAACAATAACTGTATTTTACAAACAATTTCCCACATTTGCTTCAGTCTCCTAAAAAATGAAGCAGTACTTATTTGAGCAAGGCTTGTTTTAGTCACCCAGCATGATGCGTAAGAGTAAACTCTTACGCATCATGATGATACGCGATATCATAGCTAAGCTTCACAGTATGAGCCGGCAAGTCAACAGGCCTTTTTCGCCTTGTCAAAGCAATAGCCAGGTGCACTGAGCTTAGAATATGCACTTTATGAAGATGAAAATACTTTGATTCATCGCACACTTCAAGGTTGCTGATTTAGGAATTGTTGGTACGTCATAAAAAAACTCAGAACATCGCAGCAGCCTTCGCAAGTTCTTGCTTGTTGCGCGGTTCTACTATTGATGTTTCCACTCACCAGTGTCATCGGTGTCCGCTTTCTCTTGTTCTGAACAGGAGGACAACCGGCCATACTGCATTTTGGCAGCGTTAGTGCAGAACCTGTGACATATATAAACGAGATAAATAAATAAGTGTAACGCAGCTATGAGAACTCATTTTACTCGACATATTTCACACCCCCGCCGAGTGACATGTGGCACTAGCTGTCGCACAGTCAGACGATGCCGCGGGAATGAGACCTTCTCGTCGCAAATTAAAAATTCTGATACCCAATAAAACGCCCATTTCATTAAAAATCAAGTAAGTAATTGAAAATAATTACAACTGCACATAACAACTTCGACTACCTTCCGCTAAAGGAAACCATGTGAAGATGCAAAGCAGCGAGCGCTAACGCTTACACTGGCGGCGACGTTGACGCTGCCGCTCATCAAGCGAAAGACAAGTACAGAAGCCCTTGCCTGAATTCCGGACGCGCGATCAAATGCCTACATTTACAGGGTGGCCAGTGAACGCAAGCCGTCGGTTTTTTACACGCAGACGTTCTCTGCATCGGACTTGCGAGGAAGACAGGGCGAGAGAGCGACTGTTTGTGGGTGTCTTTCTGGGCTGGCAGGAGACGCGAGCATGCGCAGGGAGGGTGTACGAAGAAACAGCGCTACACAGGCTAATCACAGAGCTGCTTCGTATCTAAAAGTACTAAATTTCTTGCATTTATAGACTGCAATAAGAACTTGAAAATACTGTCGGTTCTTTTTAGAGGAAACAGTCGCAAAGTTTTCATTGATACAGTTGCCGGCCTCCATGTCGTCCGTAATGCCACTTTAGTGGACCATAATGTTTCTTCAAACTCCCTAGCACAAATATAGGCCCCTCTGCAATAAATGAAAAAAAAATTGAACGTAATATTCAAGTCAGCACACCGTAAATAGTGATACATGTATGAAGACCCCACGACGCGTGCCCTGGAAAAAGTGGCCGGAGAAGTTGGACTAGTTTGGTTAAAGAGTGAAAAAAATTTGTACCTAATAGCTGTTAAACTAGAACATTAGTTTATGACATGTCATACTTGACAGGTGTTAGGTGCTACTGCCCTCAGCAAGCTTACACCGCGCTACGCATTATGGCTTGATTACCACTTCAAGCTGTACCAGTGAGTTAAACAGTAATATTTTGCTTATGCACATACAATAAGAAGTGAAAACCTCCATCAAGCACTTTCTTTTAGCAAAGTACAGAATATTCACGAAGTTCACAGCAAATAAAAAAGAACCATGCACCTAATTTCTTTCTCCTCCACCAGCTTCTACACTAGCTAAGGTGGTAAGGTGTTTGAGGTTCAGAATAGGACTCCTCGATGACTCGAGTGCTTGGTAGCAGTGCGAAAGAAGAGCCACAGTCCGGTGAAGAGACGCTTTATTGCAGCACCAGGCGTCTGCCCGAGTCCAAGCCCGAACCTCCGCTCCCCATTTCACACTTAAACGCACTCTTTTCAACCCTCGGTTGAACAAAGGGCCTCCACACAAGCCAATCACACCTGTCCATGGGCTTACATCGCCGCAACCAATCACAGAAACACTTTCATAACTGGCACTGCATTGGTAAAAATTACGTCACGAAATAAAACATGAGAGGAGATATGTTCTCAGCATGTCACACCCTCTGCCATGTCAGACCGTGCTGGCTTCCGTCGGCTGACCACCATTGGCAGCCTTTCTCACGCTGGAGCTCCTTCAGGTCTCTCAGTAAACGATGCTTCTGGAATCCTCCTAGTGAGTACACCGTCAGTCCCTGTGCGCTAACCAGGTATGCACGCCGCAGCGAGGCATCCTAACAACACTCGGTAATGACGTACAGCGAGGGAGGATAAGCTCGTCTGCGTGCCGCCACCATGCCTCACTCAACCCAGTGGTCGCGTTCGTGCGTCATTCTCAATGGCACACGTGCATGCCAACAATTATTTAAACTCAGACGGCCGCGCTGGGCCTGCTTCTTGAAAGATGCCCATCCCGTTAAGCTCTCCCCTTTTTCGTCCTAAACAGGGGCGAATTTGACAGCTCTGCTCGTGAACCGAATCACTAATTCTTTCGAAGATTTTTCATCAGTCTTTGCAGTGTTCATCCCTACCTGGCGACTGGAAAAAGGGCAAGGTGGTTCCGGTTCACAAATCAGGTAACACTAATTCACCGGAGAACTACCGTCCCATTTCACTGACAAGCATTCCATGTAAAATGTTAGAGCACATAATATATTCACATTTAGTTAGTTTTCTCGAAGAAAATTCCTTTTTCAACCACTGTCAACACGGCTTCAGGAAGATGGTGTCATGCGACACCCAGCTTTTGTCCTTTACTAACGACCTGTTTGTTAACGCTGATCAAGGTTTCGATACTGACTGCATTTTTCTTGATTTTGCGAAAGCATTTGACACTGTATCTCACGACTTACTAATTCTGAAGCTTACCAAACTCAACATTGACCCTAATGTTCTCTCTTGAATTAAAGACTTTCTTTCTAACCGAACCCAGTACGTAACCGCTAATTACTGTTTATCCCCCTCTTGTGCTGTAACGTCTGGCGTACCTCAAGGGTCAGTACTGGGACCGTTGCTCTTCCTTATTTACATTAACGATCTTCCCGCCTGCATCACTTTTTCAACCATTAAGCTTTTTGCTGATGATTGTGTATTGTATCTGAAAATTTCTACCCCAGCTGACACCTTGAAACTTCAAACCGATCTTAACAACCTATCCGAGTGGTTCAATAAATGGCTCATGCGTCTTAACGTGTCCAAATGTAAATACATGCGAATTTCGCGTCGTGATAATACTGCTAACACGTGCACGTATAGTCTTCATGCCGCTTCTTTATCACACGTCGATTACTATAAATACCTCGGTCTTCATATCACAAATAATCTGTCTTGGCAGATGCATGTTGACTATGTAACTAACAACTCTAACCGCATGCTCGGATATTTACGTCGCAATTTTTCATCTGCACCTTCATCACTAAAACTAACTCTTTACAAAACGCTAGTACGTCCAATATTAGAGTACGCATGCGCCATCTGGGATCCTTCCAAACATACCCTAATCCTCGCCCTCGAATCGATTCAAAACCGCGCAGCTCGCTTTGTATTTTCTAACTACTCCCGCCATTCTAGCATAACTGCAATGAAGATGTCACTAAACTTGCCTGATCTGTCGTTGCGTCGTAAATGTTCTCGGCTTTCACTTTTTCACAAAATATTTCATCACAACCCCATTTTAAAAGAACAGCTTTTCACAAACCCCTCCTACTTTTCATCCCGTTTGGATCATGGTTTAAAAGTTGGTGTGCCATCTAGTCGAACTAATCTTTATTATGACTCTTTCATTCCAGGAACAAGCAGGGACTGGAAGCACCTTCCCGCCGCCATCGCCTCCATCACAGATGTAAATAACTTCAAGGTCATCACCCACCAAGAAGTGCTTTGAATGTATTGTTGCGCGTTTTTAGTTGTGAAACCCCACTCCTTTCTGTAATGCCCTCGGGCCCTGAAAGTAAATAAATGAAATGAAATGAAATGAACCGTGTTAACGAAGGAGTCTCCTTTTTTTCCCGTGCTGGCGGGCAGAGTTGCGAGAACATTGCAGCCGATTGCTCGCCATAAGGTACGTTCTCCGGCTCAGCACTGTAGCGAGCGAAGAGTAGAGAGACGTGAGATGACGTCGAAGGTGGTCGACAGGGCCGTGTCGATGTCGCCAAGGTGCGAAGTGGAGGCGGGGCCGACACGCAAGGCGTTCTGTTCTCGGACAGCTCGAGCTAGAATCAGCTGCGCGAGAGGAGAGTGTAAGGCGCGGCGTGGGGATCAGAAAATGATGATGATGATGATGGCACTACGATACTGTTGAACGTGTGTTGGCTGTAATCTACCTGTGAGAGATGAGTTGGAATAACTTCGTCGGTTACGTCATCAAAGGCCCCCCTCATATTCAAAGCGAGCATAGTTTTGTCATTTTGGGCATGCTCGACCGGGTTTGGGATCTCACGATCGAGCTCAAGCAAGACATCCTGAGCAGAGCTGTGTGAATGAAACCCGAACATGGTGTCTCCAAATAGATTTTTGGTTTCCAGAAACTAGGACCACCTTTCGCGCACCATCGTCTCCACTGATTTCTAACACAAAACGTAAGGGAGATGGGGCGGAGGTTGTCTGTGCTAATAGCTTCACCGCTTTGGGTATGAAGGTGACCAGGGCGGCCTTCTACTCAATTGGGATGGGCGTTTTTCTCATCCGAATTGAGTTGATGTGTGCAAGAAGTATTGTGTAGGCCAAGTCGAGAAGGCTGGCGAGTAACCTTACTGTGATGTCGTCTCTTCCTGGTGCCGTTCCTTGCCTCATTTTTGCTAGAACCGCCTTCAAGTCGTGTAACTGGAACAGTTGATCAAGCTTCACATATTTGTCACCTGCATTAGAGTACGCGCGCCCTCGGATGTCCTGCCTAGTGCATAGATATTGGTCTCGGAGTGTACGGGCAAGTTCTGCAGCACCTTGATCGAAGCTGTGAAACGCCTCTTGAAGATGCTTGGTGTCTCTGTTAAGAGTTTGTGTAGGATCAATTTACGCACGAAAGAGGCACCAGGTACTATGGCGGACAAGTTGTCGAGCGGCCATGTTGCATGTTCGAGTTTGTGTAGGGTCAACTAAGGCACGGAAGAGGCGTCAGGTACTACGGCTGGACATTTGTCAAGCGGCCGTGTTGCATGCTTTGCATAAGATAAAAATTAAATATATACAGGTTGTTCACTGGCAATAGAAGTATTACAGCGCTGAATTACGTCAAGAAGTACAGAAATATTTTGAATAACGACACTTGAAAAGCAAGACGAAATCATTATGAGAAATACTTTGAATCCACCGTAAATCGTTTAAATGCACTTTGAGAAATACTTCGATCACAAGACTCTTCCAATGATGGCCCAAGACCAATCGAGGAGCTAGGTCACTCAGAATGGCCGTGAACATGCGGGCAAATCTTTTGTTGATGCATTAAATGACTACTTCACTGCATAATCGAACATCCAAGCACATATACACCATGCAATAAGAGGCTATCACGCACCATGTTTTTAAACCAGTTATTAAAAACGAAAGAATAAACATATATTCTAAAATAACATCAATGCATCCTGTGATGATACCGGCATTCAAGTACGTCCAGTCAAGTATGTGATCGAAATTATATCTGATGTACTGGCAACACTGACTCCCAATATTGTTTCAGACAAAAACAAAAATTGCTCAACTGAATTGACCCTGCTTCATCGAAAAGAACACATACTAGAATGAAAAAAAATAAATTGTTCTAGGAATACTTGTGGACTACACCAAGAATAAACCACAAAATTGTTTTTTTTTCAGAAGGTAGAAATATACGGGATAGAGAATCATGCTTTGCTTCTCATTGAATGATATTTGTTGCCAGAAACTCTATATGTTCAAATTGGTCAGTTTAAGTCGTCATTAGGCCGCGTCGTTGTCTGCGGTATACACCCCAAAGCGGCATTTTTGGACTGCTACTTCTAAGATGTATACTATATATATATATATATATATATATATATATATATATATATATATATATATATATATAGATATATATATATATATATATAATATAATATATATATATATATACCAAAATTCACGTTTTAATATATGCAGATGACAGCAGTACATTTGTTTCAAGTGAGAATCCCATAGCTTAAGCGAGTAACCTAATGGGAAAGCTAGAAAAATGGCCTGGTGAAAACGCGCTTACTGCCAAATGTGACAAAGTCTGAAGCTATCATTTTTCACCCAAGGAATGAAACTGCTATGATCTCCGCAAATATCTTATACCGTTCAACTTCTCTTGAATAGTGTCGCCTTTTAAATCACTTGGGATATACTTATCATAAAATATGCAGTGCGATGACCACGTTAACCAAATCCTCTTAAAGGCATCCCGCGTCGCTGGACTTTTTAAGCGACACAGGGACCTGTTGGCCCAAAAAGTAAAATTATTGTCGTATAATTCTCTGCTTTGCTCCTACTTAAATCACTTTGCACCTATATGGGCCACAACCACAAAATCAAATATACAAGGAATATCAGTTGTGCAGAAGGATAGTGTACAGATTGGATAGTAAGGATAGTAAGGATAGTGTACCCTAGTAAGGATAGTGTACAGATTGCCTTGAGAACATACAACAAGAGATCTTTTTGTGCAGCGTGACATCTTGATTATCTTTAACTTGCACCACTATAGACTACTACGAAGGTACAAAGTAGATTAAAAAATACCAGGGCAGCTTACACAGTCTCACCTCTTTGAGAGTATTTCAGTCTCACTGCCCACAGCGCCACAATACACCCTGGATTTCACCAGCTAGCCGCACCAACTATGAACGACATTTGCTTCGCTACCATTTCCCACTAGTACTCAATGAGCTCATTGGCACGTACATTTGTTTTCCGGAATTGAATAAGCTGGGAATACGCAAATTTCTCACACACAGAAATCAGTAGCGACTTTTCTTCCCCAACATCCTTCTAGAACAGTTGACAGTTCGTTTTATTTATCTTTCTCTGCTAATGACTGATCTAGAGATATTTTTCTCGGCAACTTCATGCTCGCGTATATCTGTGTGCATATACAGACCTATTTGTGCTTATGTACGTTTTGTTTTCTATTCTAGGAGCGAGTCGTCATGCTCTGCGTGTGCGTTTTTTTTTCCTGTTTCATTTAGCATTTCTCTCGTTAGCGGAAATACACGTCACTGCAAATGCATACATATATTTTGAAAACTGTGGCTATGTGTGTTTTTTAAAAAACGTACTTGTTTTCTCAATGATTGATCAAGTCCTTAAACTTTTAACACAGCTCACTCAAGCCAATATCTTAACAAAGGAAGTAAACAAGAATTTCATGCAAGCAATGACTCCATCCTCATCCACACGTGTAATGACTCCGAAATGTGTCGGAAGATTTAACAGAGGAAGTAAGTCAGAAATAGGGCACTCTAGAAAAAATATCTGATGATCAGATAAGCCATTCTTGACACTGACGCAGCAATCTGGAAGCGAGCCAATAGCAAACAAAAGTGAGGAAGATTTGTAAATTATGGTGTGATCGGAAGCCAACTCGGTTAAGGTAAACGTAAAGGCAATCAGAAGTAATGGTTCAACGATTTTTACAGTATTTCGCAGAGACATTTGGAAGACAATAGACACCACCTGCCATATTATTTCACCAAAAACCTTTAATTGACAAAATATGCTTTATGATCAGTGATATCAATTATTCATGCATGTGAATTTTAATGTTATATTTAGGTGAAATCGCAACTCCGCCGCCACTCCGTGATCCTCTGTATCTACGAGTGAGCATGTGTGAAGGAGGATATATTTCTGAATTTTGAACATCAGGAATACAGCAAGAGTTCCGTGATCATGTGGTGGATAGGTTGTTCATCAAGGCTGTATAGTCATTCAGTGCACTACGTGCATTTAGCGATGGAATCCGGACATCTTGACGGGCCCTCGTCATATGTATGGCGTTTCCGCGTCTTCGGACGTGCCGAACGATAAGAGGACTGTATAGGTTGCGCAGGCGCAGTGAATTCCGAGAACGCCACTTTGTAATTGCCCATTGCGTCCAATATGTACAGCTTGCCATCATCTGTGAGTTTATTATAACGTATAGAAGCATTAGAAGCATTGCTTCTTTCTTGAGCAGGAGAGCACCATAGCGTTGATCGAATGTCCGAATATTCATATTAAATTGAAACAGGCTGAAATAACCTAGGTTTGTTCTATGTAGCTGAAAAATCTCAAAATGATAGGACGCTGTCACTGCACGTTTATTCAGTGGATTCGGGGGCAGGCTCATAAAGTTGATTTATACAGTCTAGAATTTTATTTGAAAATTGCTTCGCTAACTTTGTGCGCCGGCTCTTTAGAGTATCTTTTTTGATGTTGATTTACTTTATACTCTACAATGTTGTTTCGTATAATCGTAGTCGCGAAATTTCAACAACGGCAGAGCAACCAACTCCATTGGCTGCCTCGCACCAGACATACATGATATGACCATTTTCACAAGGCGCGTTTCACTGTCTGCAAAAACAAGCACATTGTCCTTCATTCGTTTTGTGTAAATTATCGTGAGGATCCACGATGTTACTGCGTCTTGTGCTTTCTTTCAAGAACAGGAGCACATAATAAGATCACCCGTTAAATAGAGTTGCCATCATGAACTTTTTTAAGAGTATAGTCTCGAACAGAGGTGGGCTCTGTGACTGCACCTCAACGCAGCCATCTAACCCGCTAATCTTTGCGATCCAGGTTAGTAAATCCTACGCGCTGTTTGCAAAAAACTAGCAATTACGTCTTGGTGCAGTTGCCGAGCCCACGGTGCTGTCTCGCCATTGCCGCCGAATGTGTTTCCGTTATTCATTCCTTGTTGATGTTGTCAGGAGATGTGGAAACTAACCCTGGCCCTGGCGGAAACGATGCCGTGTTGACAGAACTTCAGAAAATAGCCGCAGGCCAATCCAAAGTAATTACCGAAGTACAGAGTCTCAAATCTTAGCTAAACACTACTGATAGAACATTAACGAATTTATGCAAGCGGATGACCGACCTAGAAGCACACTACCAGGCCCTTATTCCTATCCGAAACGACATCGAAAAGATGCGGCCAGACACAAGCAGCATGTCTCGCAAGATCGAGGAGTTAGAAGACCGCCTAGATGACGCGGAAAATTGATCACGTCGAAATAACATCATCCTTTATGGCATCTCCGACCCTACTGACAGCGAGACACGGAACAATTCCGAAAAAATAATTATCGATTTCTGCCATTATAATCTAGGAATAACCGTAGGACCTCATGACTTCGAAAGAGCTCATCGCCTTGGTCGTCATTCGTTCGGTAGAAATCGTCCCATAATCGTAAAATTCGCATGTTACAAAACAAAGGACTCGATCCTATCAAATGGCTGGAAATTAAGAAATACTAACTTTAGCATTGGAGAGGACTTTTCGCTCTCTGTTCGACACGCGCGAAAACAATTAATAGCATTTGCCAAGGCTAAACATGCTAACTTCTCCTTGCGGTATAAAACCCTGCACATCGGTCCGAAACGTTATATGTTTGATAAATTGTCTAGCACAGTTAAAGAAATCACATAGCAGACGTGCTGTCACCATCTACCTACAAATTGACAACGCCCGGCACTTGCCAAACCACCCTCATTTTCCGTGATATTTACTAACATCTGCAGTTTCCTTCCAAAGCGCGAACTCTTATCGAACATTGTTTCGTCATCCGGAAGCAATATACTGGTACTAACTGAAACTTGGCTCAACGATAACGTTTCGGACGCTGAAATTCTGACTGACTTACCCGAAATCCGCGTGTATCGTAGCGACCGAAAGTGTACTCAAGGGGGTGGTGTTCTGGTCGCAATTCACCAAAGTATATTATGTTCCGTTGTACAGGTCACATCTGACATTGAATCATTATGGCTCATTTGTCACGCTCCTCCCCTAACAGTACTTCTTGGCGTTTGTTATAGGCCACCGCATACTAATCCAGACTTCTGTAGGCACCTAAACAACAGCCTAAGGCTACTTGTTGCCACTTACCCCAATGCTCGCATCCTTCTCTTTGGTGACTTCAATTACCCGAACATCGAATGGCATAACCTAGGCATGTCCTTATTATTATGTCATGCAGAGGCTAAAACTTCATTGACGTATGTTTAAATTTTAACCTGAGTCAGTTAGTCTCGGAACCAACACGCGTTACGCAAGAAACAGCAAACATCCTAGACCTAATACTAACTAACAGTCCTGAGAACCTTTCATCTATCAGTTATATCCCAGAAATCAGCGACCATAAAATCATACATGCCCTATTTTCATTCAGTTCAGCTCCAAAGTACACATCCGCAAAATTATTATGACTTTACGACCGGGGAAACTACGATGCAATAACTGAAGACCTTAACACCTTTTTTCTGAGTACAAATCAGTGTTTCCCACTCGCACAGAACATGAAAACTGGTCAATATTCAAAAAAATAAGTGTGCTCACTAATATGTTCATTCCGAGGGTTACCTTTCATACTAATCACAATAAGCCACGGTTTTCTGTACGTTTAAAACGGCTGGAAAATAAAAAAGAAATGGCTCTTCCGTTCGGCCAAACGCCGTGACACGCGGAGTGACTGGGATAAATACTTCGAAGTGAAAAAATCATATCTAGTTGAGATCCGGAACGCCAAGCATACATTTTATCACGATGACTTACCAAAGCTACTAACCAGCAACCCCAGAAAATTTTGGCAACTTTTAAATCCAAAGCAGACTCACGACATCACACTGACTAACGACGCGCATGAACCACCAGTGACCGACCATGAATGTAGGGAAATATTTAACACCGCATTCGCATCTGTCTTTACTCAAGAACTTGACGCACCTTCACAGTCACCATCAGTTAACATCGAAGCATTCATGCCAACTATCTCATTTTTCGAAGAAGGCATTGCGTCCGTAATCAATAACATGAAGCTTTCATCATCAGCCGGTATGAACTCAAATAATTCTAAGCTACTGAAGAATGGTAAATCAATTTGTGCCGCCTATTTATGTTTGATTTTTTCACAGTCACTCGCCTCAGGAATCATTCCAGATAACTGGAAAACGGCGAAGGTCGTTCCAAAGTACAAACTAGGTAACAGAGACTCACCCTTGAACTACTGCCCCATTTCATTAACTAGTGTACCCTGCAAAATCATGGAACACATCATTTACTCTCAAATCGCAAGTTTATTGGACTCATGTAATTTTTTTCATCGATCACAACACGGATTTTGTAAAGGTCGCTCCTGCGAAACACAATTAGCACTCTTTCTTCACGACTTGCACACTAAGCTAGGCCGTAACATGCAGACTGATGTAATTTTTCTAGACTATGCGAAAGCGTTCGATAAAGTTCCTCACCGCCGCCTTTTGCTTAATCTTTCACACCTGCATCTAGACCCTAACATTTTTCGTTGAATTGATCAGTTTCTCACTAACCGTTCTCAGTCAGTCTTTGTTATTGGCCACCTATCTAACTCTCTCCCAGTCACATCAGGCGTTCTCCAAGGATCTGTCCTTGGTACCCTTCTTTTCCTAATATATATTAACCACTTGCCCGACCATGTATCCTGCAGCATTCGCATGTTTGCGGACGACTGTGCCATTTATCACACTATCAGTAACCAGCATGATCACCTGTATTTCCAGACCGATCTTAACAGCGTGCTTAAATTGTGTAACAGATGGTTAATGACCCTTAATCCTTCCAAGTGTAAACTTGTGTCTTTTTCTCGTCGCCACAGCCCATATCGCTTCCAGTATTCCATCGTTAACACCGCAATTGAGTCAGTAACATCTTATAAATGTCTTGGAATGACCTTGTCTTATGATTTATCATGGCGTACCCACATCGCTAATGTAGTTTCAGCATCTAATAAAGCACTTGGTTTTCTCAAACGCCGACTCCGCCTAGCCCCCTACAAGTAAAATTACTTGCGTACAAATCTTTAGGCAGACCGAAATTAGCATATGCATCTGCCATATGGAGCCCACATCAAACGTATTTAATCAATGCATTAGAAGCGGTACAAAACCGTACTTCCAGATTCATTCACTCATCTTACTCATACGATATCAGTATTTTATCTTTGAAAGCGACATCTGGACTGCCACCCCTTTCATTGCGCAGCCGCCCTGCAACTCTCATGCTTTATCGCAAACTATTTCATTCTTCCCTCAATCAGCCACCTTATATAGAAGCCGCAGCACGAATATCTCATCGAAACAGTCATCCATTTCAGGTTGCCCGCCCATCATCACGCACCACTGCTTTTTCTGCTTCGTTCTTTTTTCGGGCAGACACGGACTGGAACGGCCTCTCCCGGGACATCGCCAACATCGCCTCATCATCTGCCTTACAAGACCGTGTTATTGATCATCTTCAATGCTAAAACAACTCTTACGGCTTATAGTTAACCTAAATAAAACCCCACCCCTTATGTAATGCACCTCCTAGAAAGGGGGTCCTTTAAGGTAATTAACTGAACTGAACTGAACTCTTCACCATACGTGAAACGAGAGAGAGAGAGAGAGAGAGAGATAAATAGAGAGGAAAGGCAGAGAGGTTAACCAAGCTTGGCTCGGTTGGCTACCCTACACTTGGGGTGGGGGAAAAGGGGAATAATAGAACGAAAAGAGACAGAAAAGAAGAGGAGTAAGAAAGAGAAGCATAAATAGTCAGCTCGAAACTACACAGCACGGCCTCGCACAGTTCTTTCACAAGCGGTCGAAGCTCCTTCGGCAGTGTTGGGAATACTGCCTTTGAACAATTTGAAGCAGCCATTGAAGCAGACAATTTATATTTATGGAGCACCTACTGCCGTGTTTGGAGCCCGTACGGGCTTTCCATGACACACACAGAGGAAAAAGAAATTGCCTTTTTTTGCTCCTTCAGTTACAATTTACATTTTATTTATTTATTGAAATAGCCATAATGGCCGGAAATTACTTAATACAGAAGCAGCGAGCCCAAAAGTTAAGCAAAGAAATGAACGAATGTAGGATTCATCACTTCGTAAAGAAGTGGTGGCAAGAAATTGTGAAGCCCCGCCACGGTGGTCTAGTGGCTAAGGTACTCGGCTGCTGACCCGCAGGTCGCGGGATCGAATCCTGGCTGCAGTGGCTGCATTTCCGATGGAGGCGGAAATGTTCTAGGCCCGTGTGCTCAGATGGTGGATTAATTAATCTAATGTCCAATCACGCGCGAAACACATATACTGTAGTTTCGCGGGGCATAAGTGGGCTAATTAGGCATAACTTGGCTTGTAGGCAGCGCTAGAGTAAGTATAGAAAACTCTTACTAAGTGTAGTTGACCATGGCATCATCAAACAAGTCTAATTAAAACTGGATGTAACAAACAAATTTTATAAACTACAATTAAAGTACTTGAAGTTGAATTTTTATGAACTCAGAGAGTCCAAAGTTAGGAAATACTAATTACTAATCTCCGACTCTAGTCGCTATAAGCTAAATAAATTCAATAACCCCTAACACTAACTTAAATATGTCTTCGTAATTATTGCAATGTTTCATCCCAACTACGCTCATTTACCACTTTGGCGACCGCGTTTATCTCCATCGACAGTGTGTTTTGGATGCTTACAGTTTGAATATTTACCCTGTTTCGAAACATTTTGGACACCGTGCACTATCTAACGTGTAAGAAAAAAGTATTTTGTCAGTTTCGCTTTTGTGCTTCCCTTTTTTCACCGTGTGGTTATTATAAAGCGCCTTTGCATGTGCGCCAATGAGCGCGCGAAGTTTCGATCATGGCGTCGACTTCGCGTGTGACCGCTTCACGAAAACGGCTAATTTTGGGGGATTCTCGTACATATGGGCTAGAATATTCAAATGACGACAACAGCACAGGCTCAGAGGACGACAACGACCCTTTCGATTTCAGCGCGGACGACGAGAGTTCGTCAAACCGCCCGGAACATCAGCGGTCGTCAACCGGTTAGTTTAGCTATGTGCTCGGGCCACTTTATAGCCGGCGCGCATCGGTGTAAGTTGACCCGTTGTGTTCTGAAGGTTAGGGCTCTTGTCTGCAGGGCGTCCACTTCGTCCGATTGCGACTACTTGCCGGCGGCAGTGCAGGGAGCGCAGTTTCGTGCGCGGAGGCAGCCGGAAGTGAACCTGGGAACAGCGTTACGTGGTCCCCCTCGACGCTTCCTGAGCGCTGTCGACTTTTATTTTTTACTGTTCAAGTTATTGGAGAGCTATGAAAAACCACAAATAAGTATGCTTGGATGCATAATTTTCGAAAGGCGATGTGCAACGAGAGAGACGGTTCTTGGAGATCTCACAGTTCATCTTGATGCTCCTACACGAAACTCTCCTCGGGGCTAACGGCACCAGCGAAAGGAAAAAAAAAAGATATCAGTATCTGTAAATTATGCAATGAAGAAATAAAGTTGAACAGAAAGCAAGTCTTTTCCGCGAAACATGCGTAGCAAATCTGTGTTCTACCACATTGCGAAACTGCTCCGCACGATGGCATGAAAGACACTACGTGTATTATTATTTTATGTGCAGAAAAACTTTTCTATATACAGCGCTTATAATTAGATGATAATTGTGTGTGCTTTTTGCACTTAAAATGCATATCTCAATTTCTTTTTATGCCCTTTCAGAGCAGTGTTGATGGTTCTATGAAATTTCTGTGTTCATGTTTACGAAGTTTTTCGTTTCATGTTTTTTTGTACTACAGTTAATAAATTTGTGGCTTTTATTCCCATTTGTACAATATGACACCATAAACATTAACATCGCTAACTTTGAATGCCATAAAAGATAAGGTTAATGGACTACCCAAGAACGGCCAAAGTTCTCGCGGTCACGAAAGTGTTGAGGTCAACTAGTCCTAACGCAACACAGGCAAGCTGAACTGAGAAACTTAATTTTTTGTGTGTGACTTCATCAAGTTTTGCGAGGCTGGCTACGCTTAGTTATGCTAACAAAACGGTATAAATGACGACGCCAGCCCGGCGCTGCACGGCGCCGTTGCAGCCGCTACGTGAAAAAATTAAAAGAAAAACAATGGCACAAATTTTGGACGTGGTTGCTTAGGCAAGTTGGAACGGCATTAGTCAGGAGTATTGAAAGAGGAAGGACAGGGAGGTTAGCCAGTTCTCAGACCATTATTCAGCTGTCTGTCTTTTTCTTTTCTTGTCCCTTGCTATTGGCGCTATTTTTATGTGAATAATGGCACAAGTTTCAAGGTATATGTAAACTAGTAGCGTAACTTTCATAGAAGCCCATAGATCCAGTAGTCGGCGGCTTGTCGCCAACATCGCCATCTTCGTGAGAGGAGGACAACTAACAGCAAAAAATAAAAAAAATATGACGTCACATTCAGAAACGGTAATGACGTCGCGCATTGCCCTACATGGCGCGCAATTGAAACTTTTTCCATATTGCTGACCTGCTACGTGCATTTATTATTACGCAGTTTTATAGCGTCTTGATGATGTCTCGCTTAATGCATGCGAGGGAGACAAGAAACAAAAATAACAAATATTGAGAAAGCAAAGTTGTTTTATTAGCCAAATAACGTACTTACAATATGCACAAGAAACTTCGCAGAGGCAATTGTGAGACAACTGTTCATGAGCAAAACAGCATAGGCCCGCCGCGGTGGTCTAGTGGCTAAGGTACTCGGCTGCTGACCCGCAGGTCGTGTGTTCAAATCCCGGCTGCGGCGGCTGCATTTCCGATGGAGGCGGAAATATTGTATGCCCGTGTGCTCAGATTTGGGTGCACGTTAAAGAACCCCAGGTGGTCGAAATTTCCGGAGCCCTCCACTACGGCGTCTCTCATAATCAGATGGTGGTTTTGGGACGTTAAACCCCACATATCAATCAATGAGCACAATAGCATAGTAGTTCGAAAACTCACGTTGACCAATCGTTGAAAGCCACTGCAGCGAGACAGCCATTTTGAAAATGTAGCTTTGGCAGCCGTAGTGTACCGCGTCTTGTTGGTTAGCCTGTCCAACGCCTGGCATGTCACGTTCACCGTCACCGAAGACGATCGCACGCCGGCCGTGCGCCATCGAAAGCAGTCGGTAGTCACAGGAGCGGCTATCTACACATTCTGTGAGCTAGTTGAGCTATGAAATACACATAAAAAAATTGGTCCAGTTTCTGCGTGTTTCTGCAAATGTCGTCAAAAGACGATAGTTTTGCGTATGGAGAGAGTGAACAAGACATTTATTTGATGTTCTGCGCAAGGAAATAAGTGAATGGTATTCTGGAGGCGCTGCGTTAGAGGGCCTCGAGCGTGCAGCGGAGGCGAACGAACGGATCAAGTCACGTCACACGTGAGACATAAGCGCTATCTGGCAGTTTTCTTAGAAAACAAAGTGCGTATAGCTCTGAGACGGGTGTGCGTGCCCATCTCAGAGGTGATAAGCTGTAGAACGCGAGGCGACGGGTGGGTGCCACCACCATCTCGTCTTATCAAAGCGCTGGAAACACTCCCTGTTCCGTAGAAGCGTTACATGGTCAGCGCAGCGTAATAAGCGCTACGGTCCTTAAAGCTACTTATGTACGCCTTTTCTAGTATAAGGCGCAAATGCAGAATATATGCGTGTTGTTATGGTGCCCCAGATATGCGCAATTATTCCTTCTAAATTGACAATTGCACAAGCATGAACGCTCAAACTTGAGAAACATTGGTGGGGGCTGCGGATGGAATCAGCCATTTCAAGTACCCGATGCTGTTAAGAGTAGACAAACACACAAATGTACAGACAGACAGATAGACAGACCAAAACTTTTGCGTAGAAGGTCCCCAAGAAAGATTATCGTCTTTAAAAATAAATAAACTTCTGAAGATACGCACGAAACGATCAAGGAAAAGTGAGCGATGGCTTGTTGACCTGGTAATGCGCCGAACCAAACAACACGCCGAATTAACCACAAAACACCTATTATCATCTCGATACGCCCCTGAACACGTTGACTCACGTTACCAGACTGCCTCTATGTGCCCACTGTTTCTGAAACCGAACGAAAAAAAAAACAAATGCGCGCTCAACCACATACCAAAGAACAAAGCTTTATTAAAGTAATATGCTATTTTTGTTACAAATAAAGTTCAAGCTATTTCAAATAAACGCCTAATAATTTTTTGTTCTCGCTATTTGTCCCCCTCCTCCCCTCACCTAGTCACGCTTCAATCGTCCCGCGGCTGTTGATGTCTGTCGCAATAGGCTTCAGACCACTTTTCGTTCAGACTTTCACGACCTATGTAGATTGACCTTGCAGGTTTGTTGGAGCGAGGACAGTGACACCCAGGTGTCGTTTTGGCTACTATAGCGCGTCCGAGATAGCGAAGTGAGAGGCCAACTGATACGATGGGACGCGCATGCGCGCCGACGCAGGCGTCTCGTCGCCAGATAGCGCATCGATACCATCGGCCACGCGATTCCGTGGTCTGCACACTCATACTAAAGCCTGCGCATACATGCCGAAGACCTCCTGAGAACACGGCTAAGTACGATCTGAACGTAGTATTCAATGGCCACTTATTACATAGGCGTCTGCAGGCTTTCCATTCAAGAAGAAAGAGGGAACGAAGGTTCGTCGCAGCGCCCCCCTCTCTATTAGGGGCGAAGCTCCTTAGGGCGCGGGCTGTGCGTCCCCTGTAGCCTGTATGTAGCCACCTCTAGTTTAGTTCTTGCAGTGTTCACTAGATGGCGGTACCGTCCCCTGTATGTAGCCACCTCTAGTTTAGTTCTTGCAGTGTTCACTAGATGGCGGTACCGTCTCCTGTATGTAGCCACCTCTCGTTTAGTTCTTGTAGTGTTTACTAGATGGTGGTACTTGTAGCTGATGATGAAAAGATGCAAGATGTTATAAACTAGAAAGCGGTACTTGTAGTTGATGAAAGACTCGAGATCTTATAAAATAGGAATGATGTCACATATGGCGCGTGTCATTGGTTGAAGGCAATCGTTCGATTTAGTGCGGTGACGTATGCTAGGGGGAGCGATGTAATAAAATCGAGTGGGCAAAATGTACAGAGGATTCATGGTTTACCAGGTTTACCTCCGGAGCTTCGCCCACTCATCATCATTCACTTCGTGGATATGGCGGAATTTTTTATATCTTGTATGGGACTGACTTCGCACCCCTCTATGAAACGATTTAGGCGGTAGCCTACGGCGCCTCAGCGCGCTCATATAGTCACCGACCATTAATAGCGGCTTAAATTGGCGCTACGCCACACACGTACGCTTTTTGCCGACGATAAGTCATACTGGCGCACTTTTCGGTAGTAGCCACGTCGTCTTTGTTCTTTGCCAATGGTTACCAGAAAAGACACCACTTCAATCGCGCGTAAGTCAGAATAATTAACTGGCCGATTCTGTGCTTTTGCAGCAGCGCAAGTGTTCGAGATGGTGATCATCACATTATATCCGCTCACGTTGCGTGCTGTCAACATTACTTTCGCTTCCACAGCCACCTTGTGGCACAGCTATGGCGCAAACACTTTTTTTAATTTATTGAAAAATACTTCACAGGCTCGAAGGCATTGAGTAATGAGGGTTACAATGAATGCGGAAGTAAACTTGTAAGGAACAAATATACAATACTGGTTAATAAAAACAGCATAATGTGATGTAACAAAAATAAAAAATTCTATAAGCCAGCACGACTTAAAACAAGAGATTACAAAATGCTGATTAAAATAAACGCCAACATTTCACAACAATAAATAGCTCAAAAGTTAAACAAGTAACACAACCTCACGATGCCATATTAAAGAAATGCATCTCAAGTTTTCGCCTGAACGTGTTGGAATGACTATCAAAGGCGATATTGTCGGGAAGATCATTCCACATGCTTGCGGTAGTGGTGATGTGTTAAACGTGTTTGTGTTACCAAACATGCGCGTGAAGCTGAGATGATTATGTAACCTGCGTGACGTGTAGAGCGGACTTTGAAGGTGCAATGAAGATGTTTTTCTTTTACTGTACACGTACTTATGAAATAGGCATAACAAGGACACGTGACGGCGAACATGCAATGCTTGGAGGGAATGATAAAGTTTCAGCTGAGTTACGCTGGAAAGACTGTCGTAGTTCCTAGAAACGTAACGGGCGGCTCTGTTATGAATTTCTTCTAGCATGTTAATTTGATACTGAGCGAAAGGGGACCAAACAGATGCGGAATATCCAAGTTGTGGTCGGACGAAAGTAAGGTAAGACCATTTGCGAACGTTAGATTGACAATGACGGAGGTTTCGGCGTCAATACTTTAATGTTTCGGAGGTGTTAGCGCAAACAGAAATGACATGTTCTAGCCAGGAAACTCCTATTGTAAGGTGGACGGCCAGGTATTTGTAGGTTGATGCCAGAGAAAGTATGTCATTTTGTAAGTGGTATGACAAGTCTGAGATGGTATGTTTTCGTCCAAAACAAACATCTTTGCCTTTATTAGAATTTAGTGTCATAAGCCAAGTGTTTCACCAGCTAGAGATAGTGTTCAGATCCTTTTGAAGGGTCCGATGGTCGTTAGGACAGTTTATGGGTCTGTAGAGCATGCAGTCATCCGCCAAGATTCTGATATTTAATTATATATTAGACGGGAGATCATTGATGTAGATAAGGAAAAGTAATGGGCCTAGGACGTTTCCTTGTGAGATGCCAGAAGAAATATACGAAGAGGGAGAGATAGAATTATCAACGGTTGTGAAGTGCTTGCAGAGGCAAAGAAAATTTTGTAGCCAAAATAAAGTGAGGGAGTGTAATCGGAGGGCAGATAATTTTGAAATAATGCGGCAATAGGCTACACGATCAAATGCTTTGGCTAAATCAAGAAATATGCAATCTGTCTGTGGGCCACTGTTTATGTTGTGATGAGTGTCTGTGGTTAATTCTAATAACTGTGTTTCGCAGGACATGCCTTTTCAGAATCTATGCTGGTTTGGGAAGAATAATTTGCTAGTTTCGAGGTAACTGTTGGCGTGGCAGACGATTATGTGTTCGAGTAGTTTGCAAGAGATGCTGGTGAGTGATATCGGGCGATAATTTTTAGATGAATTTTTATCTTCATACTTCAAGATAGGCACTAATTTGGCAATTTTCCACTTGTCTAGCAGTTTTCCAGAGAACAGCGACTGTTGAAAGATGTGGTATAATGCAATGGTAGATGTGGAAACAGTGTCTTTAGTACCTTAGTGTTATTATCATAAATACCGGCTGATGAAGATGCCTTAATCTGCTTAACTCGACCCGCGATACCATCCCCCGTGGTTTCAATAGGCTGTATGTACTGAAAGTGGTAGTCAGGGACATGTGGCACATTGGAATGATCTTTCCGGCTGCATACGGATGAGAAAAATTCACTAAAAGCAGTAGAACACTCGTTATCTGAAAATGGGATATTATTTTCATCACGTAATGGCAACTAGTTAGAACCGTGCTCTGGGGATATGAAGTGCCAGAATTTCTTTGGGTTATTTTGCGAAAGTGAAGGTAAGTCATTATGAAAATATTTATCTTTGGCGTTGGATATTGCTTGCCAGTAGTATGTCAAGCACTGCTTGTATTTTTCCCAAGCTGAGGTTGTAGCAGTGCGTTTTACGTTACAGTGCAGGAGTTTTTTTCTACTTCTCTGCCTACGGAGGGATTTGGTGAAAAAGCAATTAGATTTATCGTTATAAATGGTGATAGTTGGGATATATTGGTTATAAGCGAAGACATCTTGTCTCTGAAAAGAACCCAGTTTTTATTTACAGACCTGTTGTTGAACAATAGAAACAAGTCTTCGTTGAAAATTTTTTCGAGTCCTGCGTTTATTTTGCCCAACTCAGCTTTGCTGTTGTCCCGAATTTTCGTTTCGGATGTTCCTAGGAATGGTAATGGCAAGTCCAACGTTAACTTGAATAAATTGAGGTCACTGAAGCCTTTTAGGCTGGAGACTGTCCTCACAGAATCCGGAGTGCTTGTTAGTAACATGTCCAACGTGTTTGAACCACGGGTTGGCTGATCGATAACTTGTTAGAGGTTAAAGTTCAATGCTAAGTTAATGAACTCTGTTTAAATGCAGCGTGGTGATGATAAGTTTGTACAATCAGTTAGCGGAAGGTTGAAGTCACCGAAGAGGTAAACTATATCTGTAGTGCAAAGACCTTTGGCAGTTTTGATGCTATGACGAAGGTCACGTACAAATGTATTACTAAAATCAGGTGGACGGTATCAATCGTCAACCAGAATTTTAGCGTAATTAGTTGCACAGACTATCCGAACTATTTCAGTGGGTGAATCCAGACTGAGCGCGTAAGAAGTGAGCGTACTTTTCACACCAAGAAGTACACCACTACCTCTTGTATTGACGCGATCTTTGCGGTAAATGTTATAGCACTCACTGCCAGCAAGAACTTCGTTATTTGTGATTGCAGGGTACAGCCAAGTTTCCGTGAGCCCGAGTACATCAGAATTACTGTCGTCTAAGAAGGAGCATATTGCGTCGTGTCCTAGTAATATGCTTCTATTGTTACTAAATGATATCATAAAAGTAGTGGCCAAATGTGCTGTAAATTCTTGGTGGTGCTCTAGTGAACATGTTTTTAACGTGAGCTATCTTTCAGATAAAATAACAGTTTTGCTGACACGATCGAGTATGTAGGTTTTGCCATCCATGCGTATATAGCCTGTCAAGTGAGAGCTTAAACGGCTTCTTTTTGCGTTTTAGCGAATTCAATTAGGTTTTTTCTTGCCTGTCTCGTAGCTAGAGGAAAATCTTCTCTGATAGAGTATTGAGACCCTTTTAGTTTTAGAGAAGATGCAACAATTTGCTGCTTATTTTTGAAGATAGTCAGTTTCGCTATTACGGGCCTCTATTTTCTGTCTCTGAATATCCCCAACGTGTGCACACGTTCGAATTGTGCGCCAGTCAAAGGAATGTTCAGTTTTTCAGAGCAGAACTCGATAAATCTTTTTTCGAACTAGACGATAAAGACCCTTTTGAAGCAGCATAGCGCAGTGATTTACAGTTGGCGCTGGTTTGCGCACTTGACACCGGTTTCCCACCACTGGTGTAGAGGATGTTATCAAAGGTAATGCATTGTCAAGAAAGGAAAATGGACGAAAAGATAACTTCCCGTGGGCAGAAACCAAACCTGCGACGTTTGAATATGGTATCCGACGCTCTACGAACTGAGCTACTATACGAAGGCCCCGTCCTCTTTACGGTACGTGCATTCAACGTGGGAGCATCAGTCAGCACCGCCAATACCTCTGACAGCAAGCGTGGCACACTCTTTATCTGCCTGTTTGCATTACGTAGCACGCGAGCTTATTACCACCTGGCCAATAATTCCTCGCATACTGCCTGAAGGCCTCCAATCAGCCAGAACGAGGCCCTCACTGTGAAAGAAGAGAATAGGGGTAATCTTAATGATCGGTTTTGTTTTGTTGTTGGACACAATACTATAAGAACTTACAGACAACGGTGCCAAGAGAAGTATAGTGGGCGTTTTTAGAAGTAATTGATGAGCTGCCAGCTCGTAATAAAGTCACGTGCTACGTGACGGCAAAACAAGCAATACAAAAGTGTTCCACAAACACCGCGGTGGCAACTGGTTGCTCTGACAGACGCCCCCACGTTTAAACGCACATACATACCCTAAAAAGCGGACGGGACGACAACCACCACTGTAGCTCGAGATCTCAGTTGTAGAGTATCGGACGCGTTATTCGAAGGTTGTAGGTTCGAATCCTGCCAGTGGAAAGCAATGTTTTCCTTCACTCTTTTTTCGGCACATTGACATTACTAAGAACCTTTATGCGTTAGTTCTTATTAACATCGTCTTTAACTATGCAACACGAACTCTCAAGGCCATCTCAGATTGCATTCGATTCTTTAGTTTTGACTTGCATAATCTTGCTCTCATTTTACTCTATTTGTTATGCTGCCTTCTGCAGCCTTATCATGTGTCATTGTTAGATTTTTTTCCCTTACATTGTGAGTTACCTCTTTATTCGGCCCCTATACGCGCGGCCTTTCGACCACAGTACGCTGTAAATGAAATTTATAAATAAAAAATCATCCACTCGTTACCCCGACTGAAATGAGCGACCCTTGAAGTAGAAGAGATGAAGCAATCGCACCCATAAAATGTTAGAAAGCGACATCCCACACAGGAGCCCACGTTATGAGAAAAGTGCCTAAACTAATACAATGTGATTGATCGGGTTTACATAATGTGCGTAGCGCAACAAACGTACGTCACACCGAAGAGGCGCTGAACTTTCATTCACGAAGCTTCCGTCATTTTTCGTCATAAAACCTAGGTGGCACGTGAGGGGATGGAGGCATAGCTCATCATTAAACATGGGTGCATCTGTGGCACTACTAGGTAAGGAAATACAATTGTTAGGAAATGCATAGGTATGCGCCTGGTGCATCAAAGTTTCTTGCAAAGAGACACATCACCCATTTTGGTGCACATTTAGATAGTAGAATATGCAGCAGTATATATTTTCATCAGGCCGAGTTTTGCCGTGGTTACTTTGTTTTCTTGCATGTGGTTTCTGCGATTGAAAACCAGTTAAAGTTCAGCACCTGTCCTGTGCAGTTCTCTCATAATATAAATATTATATTTAAATATTATTTGTTGCACATATGCTCACCATAGATGTGCTATCTTGAAGTTCTGATGGGCTTTAATGTCTCAAAACCACTGCCATACTTACCCAATTCCAGCGTGCCCCCGAATCCAATGTGCACCTGAGTTACATGACCCAAAAAGAAAAAGTACATCTATGGGGCAGTTTAAACGTCCGCGCCCGAATTTAATGCCCATGCTAATTTAAAGTCGATTTTTCAAAAAAAATGGATGCGTTGCGTTTGGGTAAAAAATTGGAAAAGCCTTATAACCTTCGGCTTTATCAGTTGAACGCGATAGCAATATCCTGTGCCTAGTCCGTACTTTAACCTCTTAGTGCATACTTTTTTATTGTAAGATGTTTCAGAAGAAGCTTGAATGGTTGATAACTACATTGTAGTTTATAAAGTTAAAAGTGGTTTTTGTCAGCAATGCTTTCGCATATGGCTGTTCTTTGTAAAATTGGCAGAATGCTTGAAAGCACAAGCAATTATGCGAGTGAATCTTTTCTTGAACTTGCTATGCACCCAGAATGCGATCTTAAGGGAATATGTGCAGTAACGTGTGTGCATTTCGTAATAGGTGATCAGCTTTAAATCATGAAGTCATTATGACAATCTCATTTTCCGACACTCGATCGCAATGTACCTCGTAATATACTGCGATATTACATGTTGCATTGTGAAGCCTGTACAAAGCATGGGTGTGCTTGTAGAGCATGAACGTAATTTCGACTGCGTATATAACCAGGCGAAGTTACCTTAAATGTATTTCGAAGCGGACGCGTGGAAGAACACCTGCTTTTCATGCAAAGCGCGTAGTTCGATCCTCACTCGCACCCGAAACGTTTTATTATTTATTATATTTGCAACTTTCTCAACTTCTGGTCACGAACAAGATGATCTTTCGTTGACAACCGCGACACCGACAGCGGAATTTCCACGAACCGAGCTCTTTAATCCTATCGCGTGAATATGGCATATAATAAGAAAGACTCCGTAGGGAACGGCTCCGTAAATTTCAATCAGCTGCGGTTCTTTAACGTGCACCCAAATCTCAGCGCACGGGTCCCAAGCATTTTCGCCTCCTTGAAAATTGAATATCTTGAACATCGGGTGAGCAGTGAAGCACTATAGACCACCATGGCGGGATACAGCAAACAAAAAGAGAGCGATCGAGAGAGAAAGGAGTGTGAAAGGCTTCAGTCGCGGGGTCTGTCAACGATGAAGGCAGCGCACCATGGCACGTCAGCTTTTCTTTTGTCGGAAGGCACATCGCGGTTGAGCCACGCGAGGGTGACCTTTTCTAGCGGTCCTCCAATTTCCGTGCTTGACAGCGGCTAACAGCCGTGTCGCCCCACCGCGAGCGGTTTTGTTCAGTCCAGCTGTTCGTGAACACTCTGCTGTCTGACGAACCACACCAACTTTTTTAAAGCGTTGCAGCTCCTCTATCCGCGAAGTATACTTCAACATACGTTCCTTTTCGAGCATTTTCGGCATTACCTTCTCATATGCGCGCCGTACGAATGAATTTTCACGATTGGGATTTTCTTCTCCCGAGACGTAAGTAATCATCTAGATCATCCTGTCAGTACGTGTTCAATCGCGTCACAGGTTAGTCTGATATGTCCAGTAAACTTCAAGTGTTTTATATAATATTCTCTCAGCTGGGCAGGATGTTAAAGACAGCCAGTGTAATTACATATACTCCACGCATCCCGCATGCATAAAACGATTCCCTCCGTTTGGGTCAGATCAGTGAAAAATTATTATTGGGAGGACTTGAAAAGCGAGTTCCACATAGTTGCATGCATTTCGCTGTGGGCTGCCGCTGTCATATCTCCCTAAGTACGAATAACACTCGCTAGGAGTTAATGTAAAAAAAAACGACATGCTTACGAGAGGCGTCGTAGGGGACGGCTCCGTAAGTTTTCACCTCGTGTGGTTGTTTGATGCACACATAGACGATTTTCACCGACATCAAAAATGCTGGCGCGCAGGCCGCAAGTCCATTCCGCGACCTGTGGGTCAGCAGTCGAGAACAACTAGACGAACGTGGCCGGTTTGGCGTGTCTCCTATGTTGAATTAGTGGAAGCTAAACATCGAAGTTGAAGAAAGATTGGTGAAGTAAGCTTTATATGTAACGCGACCTGAATATCATGGAAAACAGGTATCCCTGAGGTAGCCGTGGACAGCTTACTCGGTGCTGAAATTCGAGATCACAGAGAGGAGTACATGAATGACCATTCATTAAATGGTCGGTCGGCGTAGTATCCCAGTGGATTCTCGTGTCACTCCAATCGGCGGAAAGGATCACGTGAATTGAACGGCGGCGGCCACAAGGGCCAAACGCTGAAGCGTTCCTTCAACTCTTCTGCTGCTGCGGCCGGCCTTTTTCCGGTCCCGGGATTGCGCTGCACCCGCAACCGACTGCTTTCTTTGCGAAATTAAAACAAGTGACCGTTCAGAGACATCTAAATGGACAGGGTGAGATTCTGCAGAGCACACATCCATAGTGATTGAAAAGAGCGGCGCCTGTGCAGAACAACTCTCAACGTGAAACTTGCCATAGTGAAGAATGTCATTTGGTCATTGACTCAATGAGCGATGGCGTAACGGTGATAGTACAAACGTCAGTTCCTCGCGAGGAAACAAACAACGTTTTGAAGTAACATTGCACGAATAACGAGTTTCACTACAGATAGTTGAATCGACCAGTCGTGGCTAAGCTTGTCACGTAAATCTTTTTTTTTTTCAAGCAATGCGACATCTTTTCCGATAAAGCACCTCGCGGCAGAGTGCTCGATTGGGCTGGTTGATGATTCGCGATGTTACAGCTTTACAGCACAGAAAAAAAAACAGCGACGATAGGATAAAGGACTATGTTAGAGATGCCGTTGCATTAACCGCTTTTCGCGTTTCCATCTGCCCCGTACAGACTGCCTTTGTGAGAGGACAAGTTTTACCGAGCGACAAAGAAGCAAGGATGGCAAACTTTTGCTAAACTGAGGCCTCCGCTAACAAGGCGCAGATTTTGCGTAAGCATTCGCGACTGACATTGATGCTACAACAGCAAGTACGGGTGAAAAAACATATCGAAATGCTTAAGGTTTGCTGAACTTGGGTGTTCCCTAGCTTTTATTCTGCGCGAGTGAGTTTTCAGGCGCAACGAAGCGCGTCAAAAAGGCTGCTTCGACCAACATGCCTCTCGCTGCGGGGTGACTGATGAGCGCTTAACCAGTGCCAGCTGCACCAAGCCACGCGTGGAACAACGCGCGAAATGTTTGGTAGACGTGTATCGACGCACCAAGTGTCGCCGCTGATAAATGACGCTTCTAATAGCCGATTTCGGTGACGCCGTTGTACGCCGTATACCCGCTGCGGCTGATGCATGGCGCATATCATGTCGAACCCAAAATTTATATTCGGAAGTCTGTGCCAAAGAGCCAAGCCAATGTTTTTTGTGATGGTTGTTATTCTTCAAAACAAAATCGACACCGTAAGTTTACTGCCGCGTCCACATCTGCGTATAGTGGGCGAGCAGGCGGCCATGCTTTGCGGGGCGACGCCTTGTGGCAGTTGCGTACTCTGACGTGGTGTCCCCAGTATAGAGCTTCCTATATGTACACTAGAAAGAACTCAAGTCCTACTGTCTATAGGAGCTGCAATGCTTTAGCGAGCATGGAAATTATGCGTAGTACATGGATTCTTTTACATTACGCACCGTGCCCCGCCGCGGTGGTCTAGTGGCTAAGGTACTCGGCTGCTGACCCGCAGGTTACGGGTTCGAATCCCGGCTGCGGCGGCTGCATTTCCGATGGAGGTGGAAATGTTGTAGGACCGTGTGCTCAGATTTGGGTGCACGTAAAGAACCCCACGTGGTCGAAATTCCCGGAGCTTTCCACTACGGCGTCTCTCATAATCATATAGTGGTTTTGGGACGTTAAACCCCACATATCAATCAATCAACATTACGCTCCGTTTGGCTTCGCCAGCTGGAATCTACTTTTCACAAAAAAACATCAGCAACTGTTATCAGTTACGCTTCAGCACCATAATCTGTTAGGCTCACTAAATGCAATCTGTTCACGAATTTCTAAACGGCGTATTTTTTATTTGTAACAGAACCCAGACACTGCAATAAAAAACCACAAATGCGATTCGAGACGCGCAAGTACGAAGGCTAGGCAAACCCATTTATTACCCACAGTTCCCATGGTCGCTGATCTATTGCAGCGCCCGAGTTCCTTCTATTTGATAGTTGGAAATCCTATGGTTCTCAGCAGCATGCGCGGCTTATTACACACGGTGGCCTGCTTTGCACAGCGGACCTTCTTGGAAGGTGCGCTTGTTTAACGGAAGTTGATTGCCCCCTCAGTGCACTTCCTATATCTTGATTACAATGAACTTCATCTGATGACATGGGCGTAACAAGGCTCATATATTCAATCGAAATGCGTAGTTTTCTCAGCCGAAAGGAACTGGTAAAGGTACCTGCGAACGCAAATGAAAGAACGAAAGTGCAGTGCAGTGCTTCCTACCTTCACCAAAACAAAGTTCTTTAGTGCCGATGTGAAGCACTCCCAATGTTTCCCTTGGTTGGCGTGCAAGCACATCGGAGACTGAAGTGGGGGGTTTAGAAAAAGGGGGAGCGACCACTAGCATTAGTTTTAACACAAGTACCCACATATCACACAGCGGTCCACGATGTAAACACATTACAACCCCCGTTCATTTCACTACTTTAATGTTATGTGGCTTCAATCACAAAAAATACATTACACATGCATCACCTCAGAGCTATTGCCACGGCAGAATGTTTGGAAACCTGCATGTTTGTTTTATCTTGTTCTGATAAGACTGCACTCACGACACCGGCAGTGGAGTTTATCGCAGAATTGGAATGAGCACTCGTGCTGAGGCCATTACACAAAATCCGACGTGATTTAGCGATGAAGAACGCGCTCGGCGCTCGATCGTAGCACTGCGAGTGTGTGTCTAGCTTGTGTTTTGAAACCTTATAAATAAACAAATCATAGCAGACACGGCTGAAACAGGTATGAACGCTAAAATTGGTACTTCGGTGACCTAAAAACATTACGTCATCGGCCGCTAAATTGACCCACGTGCAGATGCGAAGCAGCGTGCGCTAGCGCTCACACTGGCGGCGGCGTTGACACTGGTGCTCATCGCAGCGTTGAGAGGGAGAGAAACCAGGGGAGCCGCAAAGCACTCTGTGATGAACCGGTGTTTGCTACTGAAACATGCCAATTGCTGCTAAAGGGCAATGAGAGACAGGAGCCGCCGATGGGACTCTAAGACCCGCAGTGCGCTTACATTTAACGCACACGCTGCGGATTTTTAGGGGCGAAGCTCCTTATAGAGGCACCTGTTCGTCCCTCGTAGCCGTTTTATTATGTAAGAAGTATAACATTTTGACCTCCAAGGTGATGCCGGTGAGAGATTTCTTCTGTGGGTTGTTGAAAAATAAAAAATAGTGCTCAATGTGCATGCCAATGGCTGCTAATGGGGAATGAGAGACAGGGGCATTCGGCTTTTAGTTAACGCGCAGGCTGCGATCCCCATTAACAGCCATTGGCATGTACATTCAGCACTATCTGACAAGAAAGGGTTGCTACGTTATACTCGCTGGGTGTAACCTTCTTAGTTTTAGAAAGGTTTAGCGAGCGTTGAGCCGCAGTGCCATGAATACAGTGAGCTAGCATATACCATGGACTCGAGGTGGTTAAAGGTGGGAAGTAGACCCGAAGCGCAAGCCGTAAGAAAGTGTGCGTGTGCCACCTCTCGTTTAGTCCTTGGAATGTTCGCTGGATGGCGGTGCTTCTATATGGGGAATATATGACGAAAAGATGCGAGCTGGTGGTACTTGGAGTGTTGAATAGATGGACGAACGGACACACACACAGATGCACGGATGGATGCATGAACGGACGCAGGGGCGGATGCATGGGCGAACGCAGGGACGGACGCACGAACAGACGCACGCACGGACGGGCGGACGGACGCATTTACGGTCACACAGACGGACGCATGGACGGACGGAAGCAAGAACGAATTGACGGACGAATGCTTCGCCCCACTCTCTATCATTCACTCCGTGGATATGCTGCCAATTTTTTTGATTGTCCGCCAACGCGCAAAAGAAATCTCCCACTGGCACTACCTTGGAGGTCAAGATCAAATGCCTATATATGAGGGTGGCTACTGAACTGTGGTGCAGCGTGATGTGCAGGTTTTTTTCAATCAAGGAACTCGCTAGCAGACGCTGCCTGCGTGGGCGTTGCTAGGCTAGAGAGGGGAGACGGTAGGAGAGGACAGAGGCGGAGGCGCGCTTGCGCAGTAAAGGTGCTGACGCCACACAAGGAATTCAGCTTGACATATAAGCTGCTTCGCATCTAAAATGTACTCTCCACAAGTTCTTCAACACGCGTAAAACGGCTGGAGCCGCACAAGATGCCCGACTTCTGGCATTGCATGGCGCCATTAAGAGTTCATAATGCCGTCCGGCACAGCCCCGTAATCCAGAGTGCCTAGACGTCGAAGCATCTTGTATGGCCCGAAGATTCGCCGGAGAACATTTTGATGCGAAGCAGCTTTTCGAGTAGCCTATTTAACGCTATCCATCCGTGTCTCCGTGCCAATACGCCACACCGCGTTCCCCTCGCCGCAGGTGTTGGAACGGCGTCAAGTACGTCACGCAATCCTTACCATTGCGCTGTGACATCCCTCTCTCCCTCACCTCATACGCGCTCACCACGTGTCACCTCTCGCTTTACCCTCTCCATCGCTTGCCATGTTCGAGCACGCATCAAGTAAACGCACTCTTTCGGCTCGCTTATCTGCGATGAAGAGGACGCCGAAAAGCGAAGCTCCTTCACCCGCCGAAACATTCGCCGATGCGATTCGGCCTAATCTGGCCGTCACCAGCGTTGCGAGTGTTAGCAGAGCAGATAGTGTTCGCGAATGGCACCATCGCACCTGCAACACCGACGAGGGCCGAGCCAGGAGCCCGAACGCAATCGTCGGCAGTGGAAGACTAACGACGCCGACAAGGCGCGAGTCAAGCACGCCGATCACATTCGAAAATGAAGACGGACCTCGGGTAACGCCGACGAGACGCAAGCCAAGGAAGCTGAGCGGAAGCGCTGACAGTGGAAGGTTAACGCCGGCGAATCCTCGACGTCGCCGTCGTCGGCAACGTCGTCGAGAACGTCTCGAAAGCGCCACGCGTCCACTGCCGAAGCGCCAACCCGCCAGCGCTGGGCTCCGCTGGCCGATGAGGAGGTGACCTAGAAGAAGGATCCGGAGCCTCTCGGGTACGCTCCTGCTCCGAGCGCGTAGCCATGTGCGTCGGCGACGTCGCGATCCTCGCGCTGTACCTCACTCCCAAACTTCCGAAGGAGCAGGTCCAGTGCTTTCTACAGGAGACGCTGACTAATTGCAACGAGGCCTGTCGACTCGCGCCTCTCAAAGTCGCGAGGACTTCAACGTTGACGCGAGCGGAGGAGTAGGGAAATGGCTCGTCGATTACATGCTTGACGTGCACTCGTTTATGTGCGTGTCGGCGTAACGGAAACTACTCACCACTATAAGGGGAATGTGCATCGATCTGGTCTTTGGCAACTTCGACGTCGACTGCCTGCATGACCCTCTCTGTGTGCACTTCACCGATCGCAAGGCCGTGGTAATCAAGGAGAAACGCGCGCCAGCTCCGGTCCAACGCTGGTGTCTACTCTAAAGAAACAGCAATCTTACTCTAAAGATTTTACTCTTAACAGCAATCTTACTCTAAAGCAGTCTACTCTAAAGAAACAAACAAATCTTCCAGCGCCTACCGCAGCACCCGTCCTAGCGCACCTGTGCCCTTTGATCCAGTGGCCGCGCTCAAACGCGGTCGCCGGGCTGGTATTCCGCGGAGCGTCGTCAAAGGTTGTAGTGACGGCTGTCGATTCTTTTCTGGCCCTGGATACGTAGATGGGCCATATGCCGGGCTTCTTCGACAAGCTGTAGTAGACAGTTACGTCGATTTTTCTTCCTCAGTGAAGTTCGGTAATAAGACGTCGAGAATTATTATCGGGCTCTGTCCTTAGACCCAAGTTGTATGGCATCGTGTGCGTCGTTACTCCTACGGCCGTGTTGTACGCAAATGTGACATAGGAAAGGATGGCATCCCCCGTCTTGTGCTTGACGTCGACGTAAATGTACACTGTTTTCTCATAAACAGATCACAATTAATTACTCCAAACGGTCAAAGTTCTTCCTTTGACGACGTTCATTCATGCACTCCACGAGGTGCGTCTTAGGCCCACTGTTGTTTCTTATTTTAGGGGCGAAGGTTCTTAAGGTGTGGGTCTGTCCTTCCTCCGTTGTTGTCGTACGTAGCCACCGGTGGCACATACCCGCTCTAGAGTGGGTGTGCGCCACAGGGGATGTGCGATGGGATTTGGCGGTACTTAGAGTGTTCACTACATGGACGCACGAACGAACGCATGAACGAACGCATGAACGAACGCTCAGACAGACTAGCATACGAATGAACGGATGAGTGGGCACGTGGAGCGGGTATGTGCGACAGGGTATGCGAGATGCGACATAGTGGTAATGGTTTGTTGAACGGTCGGATGAACGGTCGGATGGATGGACAGATGGACGGACGCGCGGACGTACGGACGGATAGACGCACGAAGCGACCGACAAACGGATAAACGGGCTCACGGACGAACGCACGTAAAGACGGACGGACGCACAGACAGACGCACGGATGTACGCACGAATGGACACACTGATGGACGCATGAATGGACACACGAATGGACACACGGATGGACGCCCGGATGGACGCACGGATGGTGGCGCGGATGATCGCGCGAACGTACAAAAGCAAGAACGAACGGCCGGACAGATGGAAGCACGGACGGGCTGACAGACACTTCGCCCCAGTCATCATCATTCACTCCGTGGTATGCTGTGATTTTAATAATGACATCTCATCAGTTATACCATTTGATATTCGATTCTTCAATAACAACCGGGGTGTTTTTGTGAAATTACTAGCGAATTTAATATTAACATATTGCAGCCTGAGATTATCGCTATATCTAATTCGTGTGAAAATGTCTGATGAGCCAGCACAATGAAAATTACAGAAACTTGCACGTACCCAGAACTCTCCCTACCCATTACTCCCTCAATGTACTCAGTGTATTCTATTGACTTTCACAAGTACCTTACAGTTCACACCACTACTAATCTAAACTGGCCACCACCCATCGAATACATTAGGACAGCTCAGTGCATGCTTAGCTATTTACTACGCAACTTCTCTAACGCGGCAAGTGGCTTAAAATTGCTTCTTTGTAAGACACTGCATCATACGTTCTATGGTAGAATATTCTACAGCTTTGTGGGGCCCCAGCTATGATACTCTGGTAACTTCCATTGAAATAGTCTCGAATAACACCATTAATTTTATACTGCCTAATTTTAACACAATAGCTAGCATCTCAACCGTAATAACTTCCCTTGCGCGCCGCTTTTTAACATTTTGTAGAAAAGTTTCCCGTTCAACACTACGACTCAAGATTTATTGCCATTCCTTCCTGCGTGATCAACTACTTCTTCAATGACAGCACGTATCACCATCGCTTCATGCAAAAAAATGGCAGCATATCCACGGGGTGATTGATGGAATGTGGGGCGAAGCATCGGTCCGTCCATTCGTTCTTGCTTTCGTCCGTCCATGCGTCCGTCTGTGTGACCATCCGTGCGTCCATTCGCCCATCCATGCGTGCGTCTGTTCGTGCGTCCGCACGTCCATCCATGCATCCGTCCATACGTTCGTATATGTATCAGCCCCTGCATTCGTCCATGCGTCCATCCGTCCGTGCAGCCATCCGTGCGTCCGTCCATACATCTGTCTTTCTGTCCGTTCGTCAATCTATTCAACACTCCAAGTACCACGATCTCGCATCTTTTCATCATATATGCATCCGCCTGTGTGACCATCTGTGCATCCATCCACCCCTCCGTGCGTGCGTCTGTTCGTGCGTCCGCACGTCCATCCATGTGTTCGTCCATGTATCCGCCCCTGCGTCCGTCCATGCATCCATCCGTCCGTGCAGCCATCCGTGCGTCCGTTCGTCCATCTAGTCATCCGTGCGTCCGTTCGTCCATCTAGTCAACACTCCAAGTACCACCATTTCGCATCTTTTCATCACATATTCCGCATATAGAAGCACCGCCAGCCAACGGACATTCCAAGGACTAAACGAGAGGTGGCACACGTACACTTTCTTACGGATTGCACTTCGCGTCTGCTTCCCACCTTTAACCACCTCGAGTTCATGGTATATACTAGTTCACTGTATTCATGGCACTGCGGCTCAACGCTCGCTAAATCTTTCTAAAACCAAGGAGGTTACGCCCAGCGAGTATAACGTAGCAACCCTTTCTTGTCAGATAGTGCTCAATGTTCATGGCATGGCTGCTAAATAAAAATGAGAGACAGGAGAATTCGGCTTTAGTTAACGCGCACGTTGCGAATCGTTTATTGTTCAACAACGCACAGGACCAGCACCGCCTTGCAGGTCAAAGCGTAAAACATGTTACGCACTACTACGAGGGACGAACGGTAGCCACTTGAAGGAGCTTCGCCCCTAAAAAAAAAAGTTCCCTTTCACTCATTTTTGCCTCGTGCACCAAACGAGTAGAACCGATTTCAAAGTGACAATGTCAGTATTATTCATAACCACTAGTTCTGTGTTGTACTAGCTAACATTGTATTATGCGTAATTACTTTTTACCACTTAAATGTATTCAGTGCCTTTTCTTCACAACCAACCTCCTCCGTGATGCCATTTGGTGGTGCAGGTTTCAAGTGCAATATATAACGCATTTCAGGAAGAATAAAATATCTAACTAATGTAGGACAGGATAGAATAAATATAATACAAGAACAAATACCGCTTAACTAAATATCTAAAATGAATAGATTTATAACACTATTCGGTCCGCACTTGGTAAAATTGCATAGCAATGTTACATTCCATGAAAAAATATTCTATGAAAAATAAATTAAAAACAAAGAATTATCCGGTAGTTCTGTTCTTCCTGTGTCAAGCATCAGTTGTTTATTCCTTTTATTTTATTGGCGAACTCCCAGAGCGATTTGGTGTTTATGATAGATGGGTGTAGTTTATTTTATTCCGAAATGGCAAGCGGAGAAAAGGAATGTTTGAAAGTCTTATTACTATGGGAATATGTGTTAGTGCATCGGCATGCTTTTGGCGTGTAGGTCGGGATTAGGGAAATGAAATGTACTTGGACATATTTATCCTGAAACTGTAGTTAATTATCTTGAATTAGAATTTTAAGCAGGCTTGTTTCGCCCTTTATAGCAGAGTTTTTAGATTGGATGTGTTTAAAATGTCAGTTGGCCGAGTCTGTGTGCCTGTACCTGTTGTGGATAAATCTTATCGCTTTTATTTGCACTCCTCCCAGTTTTATTATTTTAGTGCTTGTAAGCGGCAAGCGAATCACAATGGCATATTCGAAAATAGGTCTTTTAAATGTCTTATAGGCAAGGAGCTTTATTGGGGTGGGAGCGAGTTTTAGGTTTCTTTAAAGGAAAAATAACTAGCGTAGTGCTCCAACGGTAATGTTATTTATGTGCTGGGTATAGTTAAGGTCCGGAGTAAGCCGCACACCTAAATATTTATGTTCGTTTACTTTAGGTAGCATGGTGCCGTCTTCTGAATAATTGAATAGTGAGGGTTGTTTTTTTTAGTTGTACTAATCAGAGCGCATTTTTTCTTACGCTTGCTGACATGTGCCATTGTTTGAACCACTCCCATATTGTGTTTAGGGAGGCACTTAGGGCAAGGTGGTCTGCATGTATAATGATTTCATCATATATAACACAATCGTCAAAAAAAACTTTATGTTAAAGTCGATGTTCGTTGCCATGCTGTTAGTTTAGAAAAAAGATAACAATGGTCCAAAAAGTCATTTTTGCGGTACGCCTGGTGTGCCAGAAGCGGTTTTTTTATGTAGCTTGTTTAAACAATAAAAATTGCTTTCTATTCAGCAATAAATACTTAATCGATCAGGTGAATGAAGTGTTACCTAAGACGGCATAGAGTTTCGCAATTATTTTTTATGACATACACTGTCAAATGCTTTTGAAAAATCCGATAGAACGGTATCTGTGAAATAATTATGAATTAACGGAAGTGTCTGCCATTGTCCAGAATATCTTCTGTATTTTGAAAGGCGGTGTCACAGAAGACCACTCGAGGAAGTGCACAGGATCGATAGATCGCAATAGGCGCCCCTTTGAAAGATTGTCCACTTTCTACTAGGAGCATCCCTTGGCCTTCCCAAAAAGTTGCACGAGCTGTTTCATAGTCGATCTATTGATTGAAATAACTTTTTTGTATTGACATAACTTTATTGTTCATAGTCGCTTCCTTTTTTTTACACTTTTTACATATAGGCGGAGGCAAGCTTTCCCGACCTCCCAAATGCTTGATTTGGCTCATTAACAGCAAAAGCCTATTATATGATAATAAAAATGCGCTCCCTAAAGTCTCAGTCTGCGTTCCTCGAGCTCTGAAAAATACTCCCGCAGGAAAGAAAGTTCAAAATATCCCTTACCACCGAGATGGTAAACTTTTCTAGTTGTCTCTCTTTACGTTCCCTATTTATCATTCTCTCATTGCTAATGAACTTGCAGAGCAGTCTTCAGCTTCCATTCTTAGTAGCTCGACACCCCTTTTGGTAGTGAGGATGCCGGGACCGAGCACTCGCCCCTGCCACGCAATAAATGAAACAAAAAAGCACCGGCCACACAACGCTCCCCTGAGCGTCCAGCAGTGGCCCTGTTTGTTTGGTTTATTTTTCGGCATATAATTATTCGTTACTTCCACTTCACGTTGCACGCCTGCTGGGAAATATTTTTTTAGCGCGAAATGACACACACACTCACAAACACAAAAAAGCGCGTCGGTCACCGTACCATGTAATTAATTAGTTTAATTTGTGCGTCCTCAACCTCCTACCCACGCATCCCGTCATGGCAAACTCAGACCTAACTGCGCAAGTATTCGTGGAGCCAAGGAAGTCGCGCAAGCTTCTGTTTAATTTTGTTGAAGGGGTGATACATTGCTCGTCATGAAGTAATATGAAAAGTGCGGGCATCTTCTCGTATATTGCGCTTCCTTGCATAAAACTGTCAGCTTCCCATTAGAACCTGATACTTTAAGATATGCGGACGCACTTAATGATTTGACCAAATGTACAGTGCTGAGAATTGCTTGAATTAGGCTACACGCTTAGTTTTGTTCTTCATATTTGTAATATGGACATACCTAATATTTAAATTAAGAAGCAATTAACCTTGTCGAAAAATTGCAATGCGTATGTTGCGGATCAGTTTTCCAAGCGTAGCTAAGGCTTGGTGCACATGTCTGAGGTGCAAAAAACGTTTCATCAAACTCCGGGAGAGCAGGAGAGAAGACGGAACAGCGCCATTTTTCTTGGCGCTGTTGTTTGCTCTGTTGTGCTCTCCCCGTTTCACAAAATGTTTTTGGCACCTCAGACGTCTGCACCAAGTAAGCACCAATTCACCCAAAAACAAGTCCTTTTGGAGTAGCTTACACATTTTCAAAGCTTTCTTCCATTGGACATTACTGTTGTCCTGCATACTGCCCATGCCCCGAAATGCAATGAAAAATACCACGTGACATACCCACTTGCAAGCGCGTGCGCACCGGGACTGCAGTGGTTGCTAACATGACGCACAGAAACGACAATAACACTTGGGTCGTTGTGTTGCCTCGACCGGGCAGCAGCAATCGTGTTGGGTCTACGATGATGTGCACCCACCCGAATATTCAGCTACGTTACGCGAGCGGCTACTGTTTTGAGCGTCAGCACATGACGAGAGAGCCGAGAAGCGAACATTGTGAGTGTATAAGCGCATGTTCACAAAACGCGCTCAGCTAGGCCTATCGCCTGCTGGCTCTTCCATTTTAAGGACGTTACACCGCAACAGCATTCATCAGAAGAAAAGACCACGTAAAGTCGGGGAATAGTTGTGCTCCTGCTATGAACGATGCAGCAAAAGATCGGGAACCTGAAAATATTTCGTACATTTGCCCGTTATTTTGAAAGCTTCGAATGCCACTATTCTGCCAATTGCGATGAGTTTTAGGTTGACCGTAATTTTGTATGAAGTTTTAGCCCTTGGGAACACCCGTATAAAACAGAGGGAGTGACTGTAGGGAACGGGGTTGGCCGATGTCGTAATCGGCTGCTCTAAGAATGCAGAAGCGCGTTTTATGAGCAGGTTCGCGATAAAGTTACGTCAGCAGTTGTCCATGGAGAGCGAAACAGTGATCTACAATGTTGATCGAAAATGACGCTGTTTGAAACCTCTGTGTGAAACGTAGTCATTATTTCTATTGAGAGGTTCCACGAAACTATCTTATGTGTCTTCCACCTGACGACACATTAGTTGAATAGCGTTATAAACCAACAAACGTCGTACTCTTTCTTCTCTCTCTTTCACACACACACAAAGGGAGAGATATATACAGATAGGCATACATACATACATACATACATACATACATACATACATACATACATACATACATACATACATACATACATACATACAGATAAACAGAAATAGATAGATAGATAGATAGATGAATAGATAGATAGATAGATATAGATAGATAGATAGATACTATAGGAAAGTTGTTGCCTTACTTGTCGATGCGCCGCAGTTGCTTCGACAGCTCGCTCTGCTCATTGATGAGCTGCATTTGCTGCGTGGAGATGTGCTCCAGCTGCGACTGGAGCTGCGGCACGGCTCCTACGTTGGGCGGCAGGTCCCTCGATGCCTGCAGCCGAGCCTTGAGCTCTTCTTGCTGGCGGCCCAGGAGTCGCAGCTGCTCGCAGATGCCTTCGAGCCGTTCCTGCGATGACGCAGTCACCGTTGTCGGTGAACAAAATTACATGATCACAGCCCTTTCACCAATGCAAAGCAAGGGCAGCTGCGAGTGTGGTACAGTAAACTCTTCTTCTTTGTTCTTTTTTTTTATTTTAACACGTAAGCGTTGTACGCCAGGTTCCAGCAAGTTTTCTGTGGCTTATTGCCGTTAGAGGTACGACGTTGATAATGTGGACGCAAAAGGACGTGAAAAAAGAGCTGTTAACGTACCGCTGCCGGGAATCGAATCTATGACCTCTCGGCCCGCGGTTATAGGTACCCGATACTCTAACGCCTTACCTACCGAGGTAGATGCGCAGCATGTGGAAAACTCGCCTTATATTGCTTTTACGCTCCCACGTGGTGTGGAGGGGTGCTGCCGTCTAGAGTAACGCACCATGCCACTTGTTGAAATAATCTGCGGTAAAATCTAGTAGTACTGATAGGTAACAATTGGGCGACGACGCAGTGAAATCAAGGCATTCTAGATTGCGGCCAATCTCGAACGTCATAATTGAAACCATAGAGTTTCCTCAAACCGACACAGTGAAATCAGGGCATTCTAGATTGTGGCCAATCTCGAACGTCATAATTGAAACCATAGAGTTTCCTCAGACCAACTAGAGAAAACTCTGGCACTGTGATCGTTCAGTGACCATAGAAATGTTGGGTAGTACATTAAGTAGCCTATTCTTGCTGCTTGCGGACTGCGAACAAACTTGTCGCTTTGTTTATTGCGGTGTTTTGGTTTTGTTTCGAACAAAAGAGCAAACCATATTTAACTGGCGTGACCAGATTTGTACTGGTGAAATTATAAACCTAAAGGGTCCCTGAAACACTCCTTCAAGTCACCATGCAACTGCTTTCCTAAAATAGCGTATGGCCTCACGAGTTCACCCCCGCAAAAAATGTAAGAATTCGTACAGTATCAGCGAGGTTACAAAAATTTGTCCCACACTTCTCTCGTCCCGACAAAAGTATCACGAAAGCGCTGGAAGCTAAGCAGGGGGAGAGGGGAGGTGGCATGAGCGAAAAAATAATGTCAAGCGCGCCTCGTGGTCATGAGAATTCATTTTTTTCTTCTTCGAATACATCGTTCTTTATTGTGATCGCGCGCGCACACGTGGGCAAGTCATGGTCTCCAACGGCGATCTCTGCAAGGACCAAGCGCGCTATGTGTAAATCAGCCAATGGCTGATAGAAGGCCTTTTACTAGTCATTTTTCAATTTTTTTCGTTATGTGTCGAAAGAATAGAAAGCAATTTTTAGCCAATTTTGATAATTTATAGTGAATTGCAGGACGCGTGCTGTGCTATATTAGTTGGCTCGCGTGTTTTCGGGAGCCTCATCTAGCAATCGGCAGCGTTTTTTTTGACCATGCTCGAAAAGTGCTGCGGGGCCTCTTTACGGTGGTCAATTCAACTGCTGAAAATATACAGATTTCTTTTTTTTTAGGCAAAGCAGCTCCATGAACACGCGATGCCAGGCGAAGTGAAAAGTACGAAAACGAAGCAAATTCGTGTACCACTCATCATTCCCATGCTCGTTGAAGCTCCATGCGTTGCAGCTCACTTAAACACTAGCGCCAGAGTTCCCTTAAGTGTATTTAGAAGGATGTATATGGTTGAAACATGTCCATGCCAGCAAGCAACAGAAACGGCGCTGGCATCGGGAAGTCGCAATCAGTGTTTCACCTTTCGTTTTGTGTAGGCGTGTGATGGCTCGTTGCCGGAATAGTGCACCTTCTCTCTTCTTCGAGTGCCATAGCACCAACGTGCTGCAAAAGCGCTGGAGAAAAGATGGCAACGGGCGAATGTCGCCCCTTCCAGCGGTGCAAGAAACACCTGCGCGCATTCGCTGCTCCAGCTACAATCCTCCTCCGTCTCGCGTACTCCTGGAATTCTAAAGGCAGTGTTAATCTAGCGACGTTCAAGTCGCCGCCTACTATCATAATGATCGAGTAACAGCGCAACGTGTTAAAAAATTCACCAAGTTTCCCAAGGTATTTTTGGTCGGTGCCTGTAGAGTATGGTAAAATCCGCCCACTATGAACTTAAGATTATCAGTGTCTACCTTCGCAATTAGAAAGAAATTCATGAAGCGTAAAAAGCAAAGCTTCATAGGTGCATGAGGTCTGGAGATTTCTACCTACAATAAACTTAGAATGACCCCTCTTCGCCGTAACAAGAAAATTCATTAAGCGTATCAAGAACAAGGGGGAAAGTTGAGCCAGTTGGGTTGGCTTCATTGTGACCTTGCTCTATAGCGCTAGAAACACGACCGCAAGGAAGGAGTGAAAGAAAAGGCCAGACGGCGCTTGCTCTCAACAGATGTTTCTTCAACATTGAAATGTGAACCATATATATACCAAGTGTGCAAAACTATGACATGCACAGCACACAGGATACACGCCGGTAGCGTCGTAATAAGTACAGATATTCAATATTGACACAAATCATCAAATTCCTTGTCATACAGAAAAAAAAATTGGCAGATCCCACGTACACTTGGAATCAATGATGTGCGGAGCACGAATGAGAAAGATTGATATGTCACTTTAAAATCAGCACAAAGTTACGAGGTGGAGGTAAATGATGCCGTACATGGCTTCCGTGTCATGATTATCATGTTTGGATGTGTCGTTTACCTTCGTCATCTATTCACGTCATGTTAAACCAAATTCAGCTTATGGGAGCTACAGAAATACCCGCGAGCACGCTATGAGCGTTGTATGTTGTCATGTTCTTTTATCACCCGCGTGTCAGGACTATCATGTTTGCACCAGTCATATATTTAGTCATCCATTGACGTCACGTAACACCAAATTTGGTAAATGTGGAGCCAGCAAAACGGCCACGAGCATTATGTGAAGGGCCCAATATACTCCAATGCAGCGTCGACGCGCGCGCACGCTGAGAACAGCGAGGCTACGTTAGCAAAACGCGAGCACTCTATAGCCTGACGCCAGGCGCGACCGGCGCGACCAGCGTCTGTCAACATGACCCGACTGCAACCGGCGCAAAATGCCACATGCTGCATTTCGTGCCGATGCATTACCCACAGAACACTGCGTCTACCTCTTTTCGTGACAGAGGGATGTCGGATGCGCTGAAACGTGCATGCGCCAACGGCACGTACTGCGCGGCGCGCGCCTGCGAGTATATGGCACGACCAGCGCCTGACGTGACAACACCGGCTTGATGCAACGAAATGAACGCCGGCGAGCACGCGCCCACGTCACGTTGAAATGCGTTGGCGCCTTGACTGTGGCATGTAGTCATGTTGTTACATGACACGCATCTCATGTTCTTCATGTTTGCACAAGTATCATACCTTCGTCATCCATTCACATCCTGTAACACCAAATTTGGTATATGTTGAGCTAGCGAAACGGCTGAGAGCGCATCATGAGCGTGGCATGTAGCAACGTAGTTACATGACACGTATGTCATGATTTTCATGCTACAGTCTGTCGCTTTTGTTCGCCATGCAATCATGTCAGACCCTACCAGTTTTGCAACATGACATGTGAACAAAACCACTGCAAGAGCTGCAGGACCATGAATTGTAAATTATGACGTTCATGACAGAAATAGCATGATTTGCATGTTATAACTAGTCAAATATGTTCTTCATACAGTCATGTTATGCTATACCAAGTTTGGTATCGATACTATTATCAAAACGGCGAGGGGAGCTAAAAGTCGTAAGCGGATAGATAGATAGATAGATAGATAGATAGATAGATAGATAGATAGATAGATAGATAGATAGATAGATACGCTGAAAGTCGCCGAAGTTCACTAAGAAATACTTCGGATTAAAAAAAATTGGTAGATCCCACGTACAGTGGGAATCGATGATATGCGAAGCGCGAATGAGGAAGGTTGAACTGTCTCCATAAAATCAGCTCAGCTTCACGAGGAGGACGCAAATATTGCCAAACATGATTTCGCTGTTTTGATTATCATGTTTGCCCCTGGCATTTGTGTTCGTCGTTCATCACGTCACGTAATACCAGAAGTGATATATGTGAAGATAGTCAAAACCACGAGCGCACTACGAGCGTGGTATGTAGTCATGTTTTACATCACCCGCATAACATATTCTCATGCTTGTACGTGTCACTTACCTTCGTTCACGTCACGTGACGCCCAATTCGGTATATGTGAAACTAGCGAAAGGGCTACAAACGAACTCTGAGCGTAGTCATTTAGTCATGTTTTACATGACACGAAGGTCATTATTATTTTGCTCCAGACACATACCTTCATAATTCATTCACGCCACGTAACACCAAACTTGGTGTATTTGAAGCCATCGAAGCGACTTCGAGCACATCATGAGCGTGGCATGTAGCCACGTTCATACACGATAGACATGTCATGATTATCATGTTTGCACCAGTCATGTGCCTTCGCGATCCATTCACGTCACGTAACACCAAATTTGCTATACATGAAGCTAGAGAAACGACTGCGAGCACATCATGAGCGTTGCATGCAGTGATATTCTTACGTGACACGCATGTCATGATTATCATGTTTGCACTTGTCGTATAGCATCTTCATCATTTCACGTCACGTCATACCAAATTTGGTGTATATGAAACTAGCGAAACTACCGCTAGCGCATCATGCCCGTGGCACGTAGTCACGTTCTTACATGACACACATGTCATGATTTTAACGTAAGGGGCTGGGACTTGAGATGGCCATGCACTCATTTCGTACCATACCAGTTATGCGATATGTCACGTGAACGAAGTCACCTGCAGGACTAGCAAAACCATGACATGTACATCATGACTTTCATAACATGCATGTCATATTTTGGTGTTGTAACTAGGCACTTATGCTCGTCATACCGTCATGTCACGTTATACTATACCAATTTAGCCTTAGATCTCATTATTCACACGGCCAGGAGAGCTAAAAGTCGTAGGCGGATAGATAGATAGATAGATTGATAGATAGATAGATAGATAGATAGATAGATAGATAGATAGATAGATAGATAGATAGATAGATAATGGATAGATAATGGATAGATAGATGAATAGATAGATAGATGGATAGATAGATAGATAAATAGCTGGATAGATGGATAGATGGTTAGATAGATAATGGATGATAGATAGATGGATATATAGATAATGGATAGATAATGGATCGATAGATAGATAGATATATAGATAATGGTAGATAATAGATAGATAGATAGATAGATAGATAGATAGATAGATAGATAGATAGATAGATAGATAGAATCAAACTCGCCGAAGTTCACTAAAATATTTTGCATTTAAAATGGACGCATCGCTGATTCCTATATTGGTTGCAGCGGAGCGTACAAAATGGTGAGAAGTAGTTGAGAGGAAGGAGGCGCTAGCCTGCATAGCCTGCATAGGCACTCTTGTATAGTTGCTTCACTGATATAGCCCTTTCTCTGCCGTATCACTGCAAGTAAGGTGGTTGTCAGCCTATCTTTAATGAAAGCGCCAACGTCTACTCAAACAGGCCGCGAAAGTTTTAGTGAAAAGCGGTGAAGAAGCTATTGTCAGCGACAGCAGCAAGGGAGTTAGGGGAGCTGCGATAAAAGCGCGACTATGTGTGGAGGGCTCAAAAACTAATAGTAAAAACAAACTAAGCTTGATTCAAAGTCGACGCAATCGCTATGTTTCAGAAACTAGATTTTTTCACCGGCAATATTATGTAGATGCAATGAGGAAAATATTTATGGCATTTTTTATTATTACGAGAAATAATAATAATAATAATAATAATAATAATAATAATAATAATGACTTTATTTCGCATCAAGGATACATGATGCAATCTTTCTAGTACCCTCTGCGCCCGCCATTATTACTCAGTGCAGCCCTTGCACTGCATGGAAAGGCACGCTCGTAAAATTCATCTGTGATGACGCAGCCTCTAACAAGTTTTGGTGTTCCACACTTGCTTGCGTTCTCTGCTATGCGCGAAATCAGGAGGTGCGTTTTACCGTTCACGAACGTCTTGAGCGCAGTGTCGAACGGGCGTAGAACGATGCAGATTACATTTACCATCGAGTGTTTTCGATGGTACCTGCGGAAATGATGAAGCTGTCTAAGGACCCAGTTGCAAAAAACCTATGCCTGGTGACCCATGTCTTCTAGATAAGAAACAATGGCAGTTGTTCGGAATAGAGCGCTCGTTATGCTTTCACCCATCAGTATTCCTGCAGCCCGGTTTCCTTGTTCAGTATGCTGCCCCTACAATTATCCATCTTATCGATGAGCAGATCGCCAAGTTATCTACCGCGCTACAAGGCGCATGTTTACAGTGGCATATGTAGTGGTAATTTATCCCAGCATAATGCAAAAAAAAAAGCGATGCAAGTAGTGTCCGGAAAAAATTTCGTGTTTACTACCGTTGTGTGAAGCGTTGTCAACTTGAGTTATTGTAACCATTCAATGAAACTGAAATGTCACAATTTTGGCGTCGCTAAGCGTCATTTATTCCCAATAAAATTAAATAACCTCGGCATTGTGAATGCTAAAGAAGCTACGTATGTGTAGAGCTAGTAAGCAACGCTGCAGATATGATAGGTATACGCTATTGGTTGATTTAATACATCTATAGAAGATGCTGCGAGTCCGAATAAAAGTTAGAACAGGTCTCTCTGTAAAACTGAGGCAAAGTGAACTGGAGTAGACTTACACATCACTATTTTGTCATGAGTCGATATTACATTAGCCGGCGTTGACTTGAAGCACAGTCATGTAATTCTTGCCGGGGATTGCCTTAGCGCATGTTTTAATGACCAGCTGCCTGGGAAACGTAGTTATAGATCAGATTTCGCGCTGGTGCACACAAAACGGCGTCAATTTTTTACCAGCAATCGCGTCACATCCGCGTCATTTTAGTTCCACCGGAAGTTTTCTCTCCTCACGGAGATGGCGGTAAGCCCCACTAGCATTGACAAGTCACCAATTTCTGAATGAATGGGTTTTTACGAAGCCTTCGCTACCAGTTGCATCTACCTTGAACCCGCCGTAACTTTTAAACACGCGAGCCAATACTAGAAAATTGCTGAGGCCTATAACATATCGATTAAGGACAACAGCTGTGTCTGTGAAGTGTCTGTTTTTCTTCATGAGACGGAATTGTATTATTTGTGTCGATCTTGAACATATGTACTCATGACGGAGCTGCCGGTATGTAGCCTGAGTCTTGCGCATGTCACGGTTTTGCACACTTGCTGTATATATGGTCCACGCTTGAATTTCAGTAAAAATTAGTTCAGAGTCAGCGCCGTTTTTTCGTTCACTTTTGCTCCTTCCCTGTGTCTGTGTTTTTAGTGCTGCGCTGTAGACTAGTTCACGATGAAGTTATCAGACCATGCTTAGTCAGTGCCTGTGGGGCGTAATAAGCACCGACTATGAATTTAAGATCACTGGTGTCTACTTTCCCAAGTAGAAAGGAATTCATTAGGCCTATCAAATAGTACTGCGTGGGTGCATGGGGCGTTAAAATCCGCTCGCTATGATCACCAGTGCCAACGTTCATGATAATACAGGCCAGCCCCACCACGATGGCTAAGGTGCTCGGCTGCTGGCCCGTTGGTCGCGGGATCGAATCCCGGCTGCGGTGGATGCATTTTCGATGTAGATTGAAATGCTGTGCGCCCGTTTGCTCAGGTTTGGGTGCACATTAAAGAACCCCCGGGTGGTCTAAATTTCCGGAGCCTTCCACTACGGCGTCTCTCAAAATCATATGGCAATTTTGGGACCCTTAACCCCACATATCAATTGATAACAAATTTAGGATCTGATATATGAGCTAATCTTTCAACTTGTAAGGTTTTCTTATATATACTATCATCCATGACGATACTGAAAGAGTAGAGATACTTTAATATCCTTGTGATTCCCTTGAGCAACTTTATTTCGTCAACGGTGGATCAAACAATAAATCCTGTAGTACATAAGAGTCACCACATTTTTTTTAAAATACACTACTGACGTCAGGCCCATTTGTTATGCAAGCGGTCTGGTCTTCGAAGTGAAAAAAGCTCCGCCATTTTGTCAGGTATATTCTCGTTCCCGGAAACTCTCGTAAATGAACCACTAGTAGTAGAAGTTGCCGCAGCCCTTCACAAAGACATCTCTCACAATCAGATCACAATAATCTCCCACAATCTAATAGAAAGGCAAATTCGTGCCCTTAGATTTGCACAGAACAACGCAACAATGCATCAATGTCTCCATGCTCTCTGACGATGTTTATCCCAGATGGTCAAGAAGCGCTCCTGAAGCGCGTTGTGTTGCGAGATCCACGAACGTCGAGAATGCTATGCAGAGTAACTTTGTGCTTGGCCAGCTCGGATACATTCAACAACGACGATAATAAAGCTATGCAAACATCAGGGAAGAACAAAACAGTGCGCTAGCTTCGTAACAACAAGCGCTGTAGGTTGAAAACTGAAAAATTCGGCAGATCCCACGTACCTGGGAATCAACTTAATGCGAAGCACGCGGAGGGAGGTGACCGTGTTGCATTTTTTAATTACACGTCATAAAATGACGCTAAATATATGTACAAATGTTGCACGCAGAGACATATGTTGAAGAGTTGCAGATGTTTATATAACAGTTTTTCATTTGCTTAACGATGTCAGCTGGAAATGTGCTTTAGCAACCCCCCAGAAGCTGATATGAAATGCTGATGCTCGCGAAAATATTGGCCTTCGACACTGCTACTTAAATCAATTTCAGCACATGGCACCTCACCACAATTTACGTTAACCCGACGTGACGGCTGTATGAAAAAAGTACATATGTAATGATTATAAAATTGGGTAGGCAGCACTGCAACCATTATCGACGTTTCACGAAGATTACCGTCGATTTGAAAAGCAGTTCCGAGACTTGGCGTAGCTATGTGGTAGAATGCTTGACTGCACGCAGAATGCTTGGGTTCGATTCCTGCCGGGACCCTGAAGTTTATTATTAGCATTCGTTGGGTGGCAACGCTGCCTATGTCAAGTTTTCCTTAACACTGACATTTATTCTATGCCTTCGTTAAGTCGAGCTACTGATGTCGAGTATTGCTTTAACGCTCACGCGGTAAAATTGCCCATGTGTGTTATCGTCGTTCCTGGGTAGATACTAAGTGTCAGTAACCTGTGGCACATACCGCTTACCGGTGGCACATACCCGCCCACGAGTATGTGCCACTGTCTGACGGGAAGTGTTTGACGACGTACGTGACAAGATTGTGACATTATTCATCTCTTGACCAGCGCGTCATATTCGTCAAACCATCTTACCCTCCCTTGCTATATTGGTTGACGCCAAGTTAAGGGGGTGACCACGAGAGCACCCAAACAAACGTAAGCGGCTAGATAGATAGATAGATAGATAGATAGATAGATAGATAGATAGATAGATAGATAGATAGATAGATAGATAGATAGATAGATAGATAGATAGATAGATAGATAGATAGATAGATAGATAGATAGATAGATAGATAGATAGATACGCTCAATGTCGCCGAAGTTCGCTAAGAAATGCTTCGCATTTAAAAAGTCGAAAGCCTGAGTTCTTTATTTAGAGCATCGTTTATACTATAGAGCACACTATAATATAGAGATGACAGCACTTGCCTGTCTCTTCTTCTTCTCCTCTTCCATGTGCGCTTTCTCCATGGGCTGCTCGAGACGGGCCCGCTTGCTCGCTGCTGGCTCGTCCTCGAACTTTGGCCCGTAGCACTGGCTCCTGCAAGGGTCGTCCGCACTGCCTTGCCTGGTTAGCGCCGTTTCTCACAGACACTGACAGCACAAGTTACCACTTATAGCACGGCTTGTGTTACAATTGCAGGTTCCCATTTAACGGAGCTACATTCGCGTGCCAATGTTTGGCACTTTATTTCGCCATTCGAGATGGCAGAAATTGTATAAAATAAAACTTACACACAGACATTATATATATATATATATATATATATATATATATATATATATATATATATATGTATTCGGACATTGACAATAAAGCATCGTTTTTTGTTTGCTCGTTCGCTTCATATGGTGACTTATAACTCGACCAAATCCAGAAAGATTCAAGAAATACCCATATATATATATATATATATATATATATATATATATATATATATATATATATATATATATATATATATATATGCGGTACAAAAACAGGTCGACAAACGTGCGAAAAAACACTACTTTTACTAACGTTTCGGCAGGTGGGCCTGCCTTCGTCGGAGTGAATGGTTACACATGGCACACAGGGCACATATATAAGCCGCTTCTTTGCGTATCACACGGCTAAGTCATTATCAGTAGTTTAGGAAACAAGATTATATATCACCAAAGGTACGTGGCTATAGTGCATATACAGCTAAAAACGCGTATCATTATACAATAGTGAATTGGCACGTATTAGATACCCTACAACTTGCGTGGAATGAAACAGGTCAGCAAAATAACAGACTGCGCACGCAGTAGCTCACTTGGTCATACGTTCTGCGGGATAATCACAACTGAATGCAGGAGCAGCGCAACCTACAAGTAGTTACTTCGTAACTACGAAAGCGAAAAAACAAGGACAGGAAAGAAAAGAAAACCAGCTGCCGTAGTTACGAAGTAACTACTTGTAGGTTGCGCTGTTCCTGCATTCAGTTATGTCCTACCAACTTGCCCAAGCTTCCACGCGGTATAATCACAGCCTAAAAACATTCAGTAAGCCTTTAAAAAAGAAAAAGAAGTTTAGAGAGATAAACATAATCACAAAGCAGGCAGAGCAAAATGAATGCGAGTAAAATGGTGAAGCAACAAAGGCCACCTACATTGTGTAGGTAATATTTGACAATAGGCCAACATCGTGCGAAGAATATACACTTGTCAGTAAAACAAAAAAGCGATTTACTAAGGCAATATGCAAGTAAGCGTACCCGGGCTCTCGTTCATGCCGGCAGATAGTGTTTTGAATTTATGAATTAAAATGACTCTTTTACTTCGCGTTCATGGTGTGATTTAAAACCCGATTCCAGTATTGTAGCTATAATGTTACTGAATGAATAACCTGCCTCGGTGACATACCTTGAAATCGGTAAGTTAGGAAGGGCATGCACATGAGCTTTATGATTACTCAAACGGTATCGAAAAGCAGTTTTAGTATGACCTATGTATTGTACATGACAGATTGAGCATTCTAGCAAGTATACGACATTTGCAGTATCACAAGTGAAACTGCCCTTAATCTTGAAATTGAAGTTCGTCGCAGTACTGGCTGCCAGTGTTGTTGTGGTCATGTGTGCACACACTTTACAGCAGGGCTTTTTACAAGGACGGCAACCAAGCGTCTGGTCGTTATTGTTCTGTCTGGTTTTAGAGGAAGTTAATAAATCTCGCAAATTTTTGCCTCGTCTGTACACAACACGTAGTGGTTCTGGAAACGCTTTTGCAAGGCGTTCGCTCGCATAAGTATGTTGTGGTGTTTACGGAAAATAGATGCGACGTTAGGTGCCGATGCGTTATGGGTTAAAACCAGGTTAACCTGTGAATGACGTTTAGGATTTTTCTTGGGGATGCAGAGTGCTGTACGGTCTTGTGCGTCGGCACGCCTTACTGCGTCATCGACTAACTTGGGCGGTTATTTATGTTTAAGAAGTGTAGGGCGTAGTTGGTTACAGTTATTATCAAAGTCAGATTGCTCAGAGCGAATTCGCTTAAAGCGTAAGGCCTGACTGTAAGGTATGCTGGATTTGCAGTGCCTTTTGAGGCTGCTTTGAAAGTGTAAATACCTCTGTCTGTCAGTCGGCTTGCGGTACAGTTTAGTGCTCAATTTTGCATTATCGAGACAAACGGTTACATAGAGAAAGTTAATGGTCTCTGGTGAATAATTGTGCGAAAAGGATATGAAAGGGTGAGCATTATTAAAGTCCGAAATAAAAGACAAAAGTTCCTCCTCTCCATGTGGCCAAATCCTGAAAATGTCGTCAATAAATCTTTTATAATAAAAAGGTTTTAGCGAACGACCCGACAAGAATTTGTTCTCAAGGGATCTCATAAATATATTTGCATAGCTTGGCCCCATCTTAGTACCCATAGACGTACCACTTACTTGAACATAATGCACTCCATTGAATGCAAAGTTGTTATACTGAAGAATCATTTCAAGCAGTATAGCTATAGTCGAGCTATCAATGGACTTGTCGAGAGCGGAGTGATCGTAAGCCTCAACCACGGACCTTATACCATCCAAGTGCGGTATGCTTGTGTAGAGAGACGCAACATCGAGAGTGACAAGGAGAGCGTTGTTAGGTACAATAAGGTTGGTAATATCAGAAAGGAAGTCGTTAGTATCTCGCAGAAATGACTGGAATGTAGGGGGTATCTGGTTTATCAGGCCATCTACGTAACGCGACAAGTTTTCTGTCACGGTACTTATGCCGGAAACAATTGGCCGACCAGGATTGTTGTGTTTATGGATTTTCGGCAACAAATAGAACCTACCAGCTGCCGCTGCCCTATCATTTAGTTTTTTCTCCTTTATTAGTTTTCTTATTGTGCCACCTAATATCGCATATATATATATATATATATATATATATATATATATGTGTGTGTGTGTGAAGGAAAGAAGTGTATAATTAAGGGCTCGTTTTTTCTGTGTTTTACACAATAATAATGAGATCTAACAGACAATAATGCCAAAGAAACTATAGGAGAAGATATTAGACCGAATTGTAATGTAAATATGAAGAAAAGTGGGTGATAAGACAACTTGCCGTGGGCAGGATCCGAACCTGTGACCTCCGAATGATGCGTTCGATGCTGTACCACTGAGCTACCACGACAGCTATCCCCCCAGCCACTTTATCGGGTTTATATGTGAAATAAGCGTGGGAGTGTCAGTCAGCGCCACCAGTAGCCATGGCGGCGAGTGTAGCACACTCTTTCGAGCCTATTTGGCGTCACGTAGCACGTGAACTTATTACGAATGGGCAGCTGACCAATAGTCCCTCGTATACAACCTAGAGGCACTAAGTCTACCAGTACGTGACTCTCGTTAATGAATGAAGGAAGGAAGTGTATACTTAAGGGCTCGTTTTTCTGTGTTTTACACAATAAAAACGAGATCTAACAGACAATAATGCCAAGGAAAGTATAGGGAAAGATATTAGACCGAATCGTAATGTAAATATGAAGAAAAGTGGGTGAAAAGATAACTTGCCGTAGGCAGGAAGCTGCCCACGGCAAGTTATCTTTTCACCTACCTGCATATATACCTGCAGCCTCTCCGCCTCCCAGCGGTGCCACGTCGACCTAGTCTTGGTGGCCTAATTCTACCCAAGCAACCAAACCAGTGGCCTAATTCTACCCAAGCAACCAACTGACTACCACCTAGCCGTGGTAAGACTCCCTTTGGGAATGCCTCCGCGCATTTTTTTTTTTTGAAGCTTACAAAAGTAATAGAAAAGCGTATTCGCTGACACCTGCATGCTTCCACCTTTAAGATGTATATTGCTACATCGACAGTGCCTAAAGGTTTAAGCCTTATTTTAAGGCCTGTCTGACTAGCAATAATCTCTTCAGGTGGGACAACACACTCAAATAAGCTTCCCAGGAGCTCACGCGCATTGTCACTAACCATTATGAGTCATCCGGAAAATATTGATTGATATGTGGGGCTTAACGTCCCAAAACCACCATATGATTATGAGAGATGCCATAGTGGAGGGCTCCGGACATTTCGACCTTCTGGGGTTCATTAGCGTGCACCCAAATCTAAGCACAGGGGCCTACAACATTTTCGCCTCCATCTGATAATCCGGAAAAGAGCTATGGAACAAAGAGAACCAACTCTTTGTCACGCGGAATTTCACTGCCAATGAAAGAGCGTTGCTTGGTAACTACAGGCTAAAAAAGATTCGCAAGCTAAGTGACAAAAAATATAAAAACTTGATGCGCGATAACATTTGCAAAAGCGTCAGCACTCCTAATGACGCAACGCCTTCAGTGCATTCGTGTTCCGCAGAAGCTGGAAATATTGTAAATATTTCTTGTGCCACGTTATCGGCAGAGGAATTGAGTGTTCTTTCCCGTGGTTTGAACTCTTGTCTTGCCACTGGAGGACACAATGAATTCCAACTAATCAGTGGCTTACACAATTTTGAAAGAAGCATGCGTTTACGCTATACTTTCATACTCAGCCTTCATCTATTAAAATAGCGTTTTTACTAAGCATTGGAGTCCCCTTCCTAAAAGGATAAATGTATCGATATTTGTATCAAAGCAGTGCAGCGAGATGTAAACGAGGCATACAAAAAGCAATCATTATTTCACCGCAACCCAAGCGACAAAGAAAAACAAGTGATCCAAACCCTAGCTTGCCGAGGCGACAACGTCATCAAACCGGCTGATAAAGGTGGAGCAGTCGTAATAATGAATAAGGCTGACTACCTTCGCGAGGCCAACAGACAATTAAATGACGACGCATTTTACAGACATTTGAGCTACGACCCGACCAAGGAATTTAAGATCAAAGCAAAAGAAACTTAAAAGAGCTAGTAAGAAAAAATAAAATCACAAAAACTGAACTTAAATCCTTAGTCTCCATGAGTCCGGTAGCTGGTAGATTTCATCTGCTCCCTAAAATTCATAAGCAAAACAATCCTGGCCGGCCAATTATTTCAGGAATAGGAGCCATCACGGAAAGCCAGTCTCGCTATGTAGACAGCTTAATTAGTTAAATTCTTCCTAACTTTTCTCCATATGTCAAGGACACTAACCACTTTCTGCGTGACATGGAATATATGCGTGTACCGAGTGATGCTCTTCTGATCCCACTGGATGTGGTGTCACTGTACATAAATATACCCCATATGGACAGGATTTGTTCTGTACTTCAAGCATACAACGACTCGGTAAATGACAAACCCATCGACGATTGCACCTTAGGCCCCATTTTAGCACTGATACTCGAGCTTAAGAACTTTGAATTTAACGGTGAACATTACGTTCAAACTAGCGGCGCCTCAATGGGCACACAAATAGGTCCCAATTATGCGAACATCTTCATGGGCGTTCTAGAAAATAATTTTCTCACCATTCGTGACCTTGAACCCCTTTATTACAAACGCTTCATTGACAACATTTTCTTAATTTGGAACCATGATGAAGCGGCATTACTTTATTTAATTGCTGAATTCAACAACGTAGAACCATTTATCGCCTTTTCCCACTGTTATTCACCAGTGAGCATAGATTTCCTTAGCGTCAATGTAGCTTTATGCAATGGTAAACTAACGACAAACTTTTACAGGAAGCCCACTGACCAACAAAAATATCTTCATTTTAAAAGCAGCCATGTCAATTACTGCAAAACAAGTATCCCCTATAACCAAGCTATCCGTTTTGAATAATTTGTTCGGACAACAGGGAATTCAATCGCAACTGTTACCAGCTCCGTAAAGCATTAACCGAACAACAATATCCTTCGCAAATAATTGACGACGCTCTCCAGCGGGCCAAATGTCTCGATCGTGAAAAGCTCATCAGCAAGGACACGCAATTACCGCCACCTTCCCGAACCAACCTCGTTCGAACGCATTCTGCGTCTATTCGTAACGTGTCGCATATACTCAGAAAGCATTGCAACTTATTGACACAGAGCGATCGGCTTAAGGACATTTTCACTGAATCACCACTTGTATATCTGAGATCAAGGAGCTTGCGCGACATGGTAACTTCTTCCAAGATTAGATTCATTGTTCATGTTCGTTGTTACCCCTGTAACAAACCACGATGTAAAGTTTGTGCGTACATGACCACTGCGACTGTTGCTAAAAGCACGGCACCTAACTTTTACCTCATGATTAACGAGGCATGAACTGCGATAGCAGCGACAACATTTACTTACTTGAATGCTCAATCTGCTAGATGCAATACATCGGTCAAACCGAGACATCATTTCATATCCGTTTCAAACACCACAAATCACACGTAAACAGTTTCCCACATCTCCCATTGTCCAAGCATTTTCATCTACCAGGTTATTCGATTGACAAGATTATGGTAAAGCTATTATAATAAGGCTTCAAATCGCACCATGATCGAGAAATTCCATAATCTTTCTTGATTCATGCAATCAATAGCGTGTTATCCGGCGATAACGAATGCGTATAGGCAAAGTGTCATGCCTTTCTACGATGCCCTGACGCCCGCATTTTTGCGAACTATTTATAAAAAGCAGCCCTAACGTATTCTCTACTTCCTAAAAGTTATCATTCATATTTTTGTTTTTCATGCGTGATAATCTTTGTCGATTAATTTGATTAATTGATTGATTTGTGGGGTTTAACGTCCCAAAACCACCATTTGATTATGAGAGACGCCGTAGTGGAGGGCTCCGGAAATTTTGACCACCTGGGGTTCTTTAACGTGCACCCAAATCTGAGTACACGGGCCAACAACATTTCCGCCTCCATCGGAAATGCAGCCGCCACAGCCGGGATTTGCTCCCACGACCTGTGGGTCAGCAGCCGAGTATTTTAGCCACTAGACCACCGTGGCGGGGCGTGGTCATCGTCGTCAAAGGTCACTGTTACAAATGCCTTTTTACATGCCCATGATGTTGTCTACTGTATTACATTTCCTTCTAATGCTTTTTTAGTGTTGAAACACCTGTTTTGAAAAATTTGGGACACTCATATGCTGATCGCACGTGTTTTGTACTGCCAATAAAAGCGGCCACATAATCGTATTTGAAGTGTTCATCCTGCCGAAGGCCATGCCACGGCAGAAACGTAGAGTAAAAAAGCCTCAAATTTTCGTAAGTGTGCTCCTTTATTTCTTCACTATTTTCGCACCGAACCCACAGAACTTTTTGAATCATATATATATATATATATATATATATATATAATATATATATATGTATATATATATATATATATATATATATATATATATATATATATATATATATATATATATATATATATATATATTACCACTGGAGCTCCACTCGTGTCATCGTCTATTACCTCCTGCTATGGCAGTGCAAGACAATCCCGGTTCATCCAACACCACCGGCCCAGTGCAGCCTCTGCCATCGACCCTGGCCATCCACAGCCACCAGCGTGATCCGCCAGTGCCCTCGGGTCTCAAAGGAGATGACGTTGAAGAATGGCTACACACCTACGACCTCGTAAGCGAGTTGAACAGGTGGAGTACTCTACACAAATTACGTACGGTCCCTTTCTACTTACTTGACTTATGTTGCCGAAACCTGGTTTTGGAACCACATCCAAGATCTTCCAGACTAGGACCCGTTTGCACGGCAGATTCGTCAGATTTTTGTTCCCCAGTGTTCGCGCTGAAGCAGCAACGAAGAAGCTTGCTGAACGCATTCAACTGGCGGGTGAATCATACACCCCGTACATTGAGGATGTTCTTGCCTTGTGCAAGCGTGTAAACTCATCTATGTCTCAAAGTGACCAAATACGCCATATTATCAAAGGCATAGGTACCGTCGCATTCAACGCCCTTGCGTCGCAAAATCCTACCACGACTCATGTCATCACCATGTGCCAGAGACTAGAAGAACTTCAGTCTCTTCATCTTTGCTATGATGCCTCGGACATTCGTCTTCCTGTGGCCCTCGACATGCGTGCCCTGGTCCGCGACATCGTTCGTGAGGAGCTTCAAGGGCGCTGCTCTTCCTGCGCTCCATCATCTACTTTAACCTCAGCTCCAACCAACCTGCGGGACATCATTAGGCGAGAGATTGCATCCGCGTCACATCTACCATGTTCCGCCGAATCCAGACCTCGTCAGGTACCAAGATACGCAGAAGTTGGGGCGCTCTCAGCACCCACCACTATCCCAGCGGCTACACCAGGTGGCCATGTACCTATGGCGTCAGTGTCTCCACCGATGCACCCACAGTCTTATTACACCGTGCCACCTCCTTCTCACCCAATCTGTTAATATTGCGGCTATAGGGGTCACATATCTCACTTTTGCCGAAGGCGCCAACGAGACGAGCAACGTGGCTACGCTAGGGAGGAACGTGGACGCTTCACTCTACTCACGGACTACCAGCGCACGCCTTACCGGTCTTTCTTTCAGCGTTCGCCCTTTCCACCTCACACTATGGGCCTGCCTGTGAACTTCCGTGAGTCTCGCCGCCACTCACCATCTCCCAATTGCCGTTCCATGTCGCCTCTGCGACCTGCCTCCAATGTTCTGAATGCCCACTCGGAAAACTCCCCAATGCAGTTTTATGAAAGGAAACTGCATCCACCGGTCAGCCAGCAATTCCTCCAGACAGACCATCTAACTTGTTAACAGTGTTAGTAGAAGGTATACGCGTAGAAGCTCTAGTTGATACTGGCGCTGCAACTTGCATTATTCGCTCTGACCTTTGTTCCCGTCTCCGCAAAGTCGCAACACCTTACTTGGGCCCGTCTCTCCGTGCTGCGACGAACGCCATTACTCACCCACTCGCCCAATGTACAGTTCGTGTTTTCATAGACGGTATTCGTCATTCTATTGCCGTTGCAGTTCTCCATGAGTGCACCCACGAACTCATTTTGGCGTGGGATTTCCTGTCGTCTGCATGCACTTCTGTATATTGTCGTCAGCGCCTCATCCACCTCAATCCCACCGGCTCTTCTGTATCGGAACACGAAGAGCGCATTCGTCTCATCACCACTCTAGATTATGTTCTTTGGCTATCCCGAGAAGCAGTAATTAGCGTTAATTGCATCAACATTGTGGATGGCGACGTGCTTCTACTACCTTAAGAGCACACGGTACATCGAGGCATTCTGATCATTCCAGGCCTTGTTCGTTTTTCAGAAGGGTCTGTTTTTATTACTGCGTTAAATCAGACCCCTGATTCCTTATTGCTGCCCTGTGGATCAGCAGTGACATGCGCTATTGACCCGCATCCCGTTGCAATTGTTGCCCTTCTGAGTCAAGAAGACCTACCAAAGAAAAGCGCGCCGCCACTCAACTCTCCCACTCCTCTATTGGTGACGATAAGCCCTGATCTGACAGCAGCCCAGAATCAAGAATTGCTGAATTTATTGAACAGACATCGCTCTTTGTTTGACGTTCATTCTGCTGTCCTTGGTATGACAACTTCGGCGACTCACCGAATTTAGACTGACGGCTCCCGAATTATTCACCGGCGCCCATACCGCGTGTCTCTTAGAGAAAGGAAGATTATCGAGGAAAACGTCTCAGACATGCTTCGGCGGAATATCATACGCCCTTCCTCTAGTCCATGGTCTTCGCCAGTTGTTTTGGTGCAAAAGAAAGACGGAGCAGTACGTGTTTTGCGTTGATTACCAGACACTGAACAAAATAACGCGCAGAGATGTTTACCCTCTCCCACTGATCGACGACACACTAGATTCGTTGCATGGCGCAGAGTATTTTTCCAGCCTAGACCTGCGATCGGGCTATTGGCAAATACCAGTGTCTGAATCTGACAAAGAGAAGACGGCTTTTGCCACCCCAGATGGGCTATATGAATTTATCGTAATGCATTTCAGACTTTGTAACCCACCCGCTACCTTCGCACGTATGATCGATAGCGTACTGCGTGGCCTGAAGTGAAAAAACCTGCTTATGCTACTTCGACGACATCATAGTGTTTTCGTCTGCCTTTTCGCAACATCTGCGACGCCTCGAAGAAATCCTAGGTTGTCTTGCAAAAGCTGGTTTACAGCTGAATACGAAAAATTGCACCTTCGCAAGCAAGACGATCAAGGATCAAGGGCACTTAGGCAGCAAAGACGGTATTCGACTAGACCCTGAAAAGCTTGCCGCCGTCCTCAAGTTTTCCCGTCCGTTGCGTCAAAAAGACCTGCACAGTTTTCTCGGCTTGGCATCCTACTTTCGGCTCTTCATAAGCGAGTTCGCAAGGCTTGCATCTCCGCTCCATCAACTGCTAGCAAGTAACACGGCATTCGTCTAATCCGAAGACTGTGAAAAGGCTTTCCTGGCGTTGAAGCAAGCCCTGACCATTCGACCCGGCACTATGTCACTACGATTCAGGTGCACCCACCATTCTTCACACTGACGCCAGTGATCATAGTCTCGGTGCCGTTCTACTGCAGCGTGACAACGCCGCACGCGAACGTGTCAACGCTTACGCCAGTCGTGCTTTGACTGCTACGGAGAAAAATTACACAATAACCGAACAAGAGTGCCTCGCTATTGTATGGGCGGTACAAAAATTTTGTCCTTGCCTCCACGGCCGCCACTTCACAGTCGTCACCGACCACAACGTATTGTGCTGTCTTTCGTCGCTAAAGAACTTATCGGGCCGTCTTGGCCGCTGGGTATTTCGTTTACGAGAGCACAACTTTGATGTCGTCTACAGGTCTGGTAAGAAGCACCAAGATGCTGATTCTCTCTCTCGCTGCCCTCTACCCAACCGTGATAGCCCACCGTCACCAATTTACACCATAGCATTACCCATCGTGGGTGTCAGTTGGCTAAGATCCGGCCGCCCATCTAGCCTTGTGTCGCATCAACGCATTGAACCTTACTGCCACTCCATAATAGCACGCTTAGAAAACACATCCGCTCCTCGAACGCCCGACTTCGTCGACAACTGAAACAATTCAAGCTTCACGAAGGTGTTTTACATCGCTATATTTACCACGTTGAAAGAAACAAATGGGTCCCCATTATACCACGTTGTCTACAACGTCAGGTTCTTGAGACATTCCACGATGATACTGCTGCTGGGCATCTCGGCTATCACAAAACGTACGACGAAATACGCAGTCGGCTCACCTGGCCTGGCCTCTCATCCGCCATTGCCAAATATGTTTCTTCGCGTGCCTCGTGTCAACGGCAAAAACGACCCATTACTGCTCCTTCTGGCTTTCTCCAACTTATTCCTTGTCCCGCTTTGCCATTCGATGTCTTCGGGATAGACTTGTACGGCCCCCTTCCCGTGACCTCCAATAGAAATTGTTAGATTGTGACGGCTGTTGACCACCTTACTCGTTACGCGGAAACAGCCTCGCTGCACGCTGGTACAGCCACTGACTAACCGCAATCCATATATTTTGCGACACAGCCACCTCGAAGTTCCGTTTTGCAGAACAAAATACGGTACTAAACAGCTAAAATATATGATCCCTAGTTTCCTAAACCAACATCCACAAGTACTTAGCAATGTGTATGAAGTTTCATCAAAATCCCTGTTTAAGCGTGTTGTTAAATTATATTTGCTGTCTTGCGTGCCTTTCATAGTATGAGTAGACCTCTAACAACATGTGGCTTAAGACCTGTTACATTAAAGAACTCAATTCTACTATTCCTGTATGTATGTCGCCGTCCCTTGCAAATAGCGCTATGTCATGTTTCCTTTTTTTATTACCGTGCTGAGCTTCCGCTTTCTAATGTATAATTTCTTACTGATAGCCACAACCCTGCTGGACAGTGCTTGGGTGGTAGGGCCATTGTCAGGCAGTTAATTCTGCCTTTAGCCATACCATCCCTCGACATGTTTTATGTTGAAAATAAACAATTCAATTCAATTCAATTCAATTCAATTCAAGTAGCTAATTTTTTTTTCTGCGTAACATATTTTTACGACACGGAGCTCCACGTGTTTTGCTCAGTGACCGCGGCAAGATCTTTCTTTCCTCTATTGTTGCTGAGGTTCTACACGCCACCAACACCATCCATAAGACAACTTCTACTTATCATCCACAAGCAAATGGCTTGACGGAACGCTTTCATCGTACCCTCTCGGACATGATTGCCATGTACGTCAACCCTGACCACACGAACTGGTACGCCATTTTGCCATTCGTAAAGTTCGCCTACAATACAGCTACGCAACGCACCACCGGCTTTTCTCCCTATTTACTGGTCCATGGCCGCTCTCCCAGTGTAACTCTGGACGTCTCCTTCCTTTCGGCTCCTGCTACCTCAGCAGGCCCTTTATCCGCACAATTTTCGTCTCGCCTCGAGCACTGCCGTCATCTGGCCCGAATCAACACCGGCATCTCTCAGGAACCTCACAAGTCTCGCTAGGACTCAACTCACCATGTTGTCACCTTTTCTACAGGAGACGAAGTTCTTCTCTGGACTCCCGTGCGTGTGCCCGGCTTATGTGAAAAATTCCTCAGTCGTTTTATAACCTTATATGGTGATTGAACAAACATTCCCCGTTAATTACCGTATCTCATCACTTAACCCTCCCTCCAACCATCGTTGTCGTGGGACAGAAATTGTGCACGTTTCTCGACTCAAGCTGTATACCCGAAGCAATTTTTAATATTGTCTTTCCTGCGGCCAGGAGGCTGCTTCCAGCATGACGGGGAATTAGTGTGAGCGTAGTCACCGACTCTTCTTTATCATTTTAACGTGTCATCATCATTTGTATAATTCCTCATCTGTAAATACCATCATCAGTATGTGCCAGCTCGAGCTCGTCTCGAATAAAACTCTTCCTCATAATATATATATATATATATATATATATATATATATATATATATATATATATATGGACGAGATCCAACAGACAATAATGCCAAAGAATGTATAGGGGAAGTTATTAGAACTAATTGTAAAGTAAATGTGACGAAAGAAAATCGAGGTGAAAGGTACCTTGCCATGAGCAGGAACCAAACCTGCGACCTTCGAATAACGCGTTCGATGCTCTACCACTGAGCTACCACAGCGGCTATCCCCCAACCTTTTTATTGGGTTTATATGTGAATTTACACGTGGGAGTGTCAGTCATCGCCCCCTGCATTCATGGTGGCCAGTGTGGCACACTCTTTATGAGCCTGGTTGGTGTCACGTAGCTGGTGAAGTTTCTTTCTTTTCATTACGAGCTGGCAGCTGACCAATAATCCTTCGTATACAACCCAACGGCCCCAAGTCTGCCAGTACGAGACCCTCGTTAATGAATAAGGGAAAGAAGTGTATACTTAAGCGCTCGGTTTTCCGTGTTTTGACACAATATAAATGAAATCTGACAGGCAATAATGCCAAGGAATATATAAAGGAAGTTATTACAATCAATGATAATGTAAATGCGAAGAAAGGTGGGTGAAAAGATAACTTGCCATGACCAGGAACCGAACCTGCGACCTTCGAATAACGCACTCGATGCTTTACCACTAAGCTGCGACGGCGGCTATCCCCCCAGCCACTTTGCTGGGTTTATATATGGATTTAAACGTGGGAGTGTCAGTCAGCGCCACCTGAGCCATGGCGGCAAGTGTGGCACACTCTTTATGAGTGTTTGGCGTCACGTAGCACGTGAACTTTTTTTTTTATTATGAGCTGGCAGCTGACCAATAGTCCCTCGTATACAGCCTAACGACACAAAGTCTGCCAGTACGAGACCCTCGTTAATAATTAAGGGAAAGAAGTGTATACTTAAGGGCTCATTTTCCGTGTTTTGACACAATATGTAATGTAATGTAATGCCTCTGTAATGCCCTACGGGCCCTGAGGGTATTCTAATAAATAAAATAAATAAATAAATATAATGAGTTCCAGCGCACGGCAAGTTATCTTTCCACCCACCGTTCTTTCTTTACATTTATATTAGCATTTGGTCTAATAACTTCCCCTATACATTCCTTCGCATTATTGTCTGCTAGATCTCATTATATTGTGTCAAACCACTGAAAAATTTGCCCTTAAGTGTACACTTCTTTCCCTTATTCATTGTGTGCTAGTTCTGGGCGACTGGGACAACGCAAAGCCAAGAAATCATTTTCTAGATTTCATATTATACTGGGTCACCATCATTGTTTTCCTTCTTTCAGAGATGCAAGAGCTTTCTGACGATGCTCACATTATTTTTTAAGGTACGCGAAGGCAGCGACGATAAGCATAAATCTTGGCACCGATCGGTCATGAGCGGGAGGCTGACGTTCGTAGATCCAAGTGGGTGAAAAGCATTCTTTACTCGGTCAAGAACGCTGTATCGCACAGTCAAATGGTTATATACATGAATGCGTTTATCACCCAGAGCGGAAGAAAGGACTCCCTCCGTAGACACCGACGGGAGTGGCGTTACGATACGCAATTTTCCGCGCTATCTTATCAACATTATTAGGCAGACGAAACGCCAACCACGTATGCATCGCAATTCAGAAAAAAGTTCATTGGTTTTACATACAGTTAACAATCGTATTTTTTCCCCAAGCAGTTGGTGTTGTTGAAGACTGGCAGGTCACCAGTTTCACTTTCAAGGCTGATTTGAGTCCCACTTTCGCTTATGACATCACTCGCACACAATTTCTTTGTGATTGCATGTACAGAAAACAAACTATTTCACAACGCACCACTGTCTTCGTTTTCCCTGCTCGATGAATACAGTTCATCTAATGAACACGCACTCGTGCTTGCTCACAAGCTTCGACGTGAACTTGCTGAAACTGAGCGACACCGTCGTTGTTTACCGGGACAGGGAAAAGGTGAAACGGCCTTTTAAAAGCAGGAAACGAGAAACAGCAAAGAACGAGAAAGCTGCACGGGTAATGCTTCATAATAATAATGCGAACAACCTTGAACATAATAGTTTCATCTTTTCTTGTTATATTTTCTATTATGCAACGCAGTATACAAAAGTTAGCGTTCGTGGACTACACGCAGATGCGTAGTAAAATACGGCGTCCGTGGGATTCGTAGCCTTGGCTGTGCTGCCACAGAAGTTTGTCGCCGTGTATAATTGGACACGCCTGGTGTCATTTTTACGTAACAATATTAACCGACACTCAGCCAATTCACCATAGTGGTTACGAGCCAAAACATAAGCACGTGCAAGAAGCAAGCACCTGTTTTTAGCACATGCCGCAGGCATTCATATATTTCTGCCAGGCAAACAGGTTAGCTGACCTCCATATCATTCCGCTTACTCCTCTCCTTACAGGCAAGATGAGGCAGTTATATCTTCATAAGCTTTTGTAGTGTTTTTCGAATATGTCAGATCTTTTCGAATTAACTTTATGCTGGCGCTTGTACATGTCATATTTAATCCATGTCTACGTTACGCGCTTCCATTTCAAGTGATCGTGAATCACCAACTCACTCAATTAGACGTCTTGACCATACTTTTACCATGTTAATCGCTACTTTACTGAACATTCCTAAAGCAATTTAAAATAAAATTTTATGTTTCTAATTCACTTAGAAACAGCGCCTAAAACGGAGGACAACAGAAAGAAGACAGATAACGGCACTGACTTACAAAAAGATTTATTTGCATCCCCGCCGCGGTGGTCTAGTGGCCAAGGCTTTCGGCTGCTGACCCGCAGGTCACGGGATCAAATCCCAGCTGCGGCGGCTGCATTCTTGACGGAGACGAAATGCTCTAGGCCCGTGTGCTTAGACTTGGGTACACGTCAAAAAACCCGAGGTGGTCGAAATTTTCGGAGCCCTACCACTACGGCTTCTCTCATAAGCAAACGGTGGTTTAGGACGTTAAACTCCACATATCATTCAACCAAATCAGATTCATTTGCTGAAACTGCCCAATATATACTTGAGCTCTATCTGACAAACAAATAACTGAGAACGACAAAACAAAAAAAACAGAATTTACGTAAGAAAACGTAATCATCGTGATAGCATGCCATGAACATTGTGTACTAGCGTTCTGAAGAAAGTCTACTTTTCTCTGTGATAGCGCAATCGATACTCTGCTGACACATACGCTGCCAAGTGTTGCCATTTCTGCAGTCTCATAAATCTTGCGTATCATCTGATCCCGATTACGCTTAACGAACACACACTGCTGAAACTCGGGGAAACAGCCACAGTCTCGGCAATGAATGCTGAATTGGCCCGATACTATAGAGACAATGGAAGCGTACTCTTTCTGCCGCTCGTTTAAATACCAGCCAGTTTGGCTGATGTACAGGCTGTTTCATACTTAGGGCACACCTATACACAACCACTTAGAGGAGGAAACTGTTCGTTTCATAGAGCAACGAAAATAAGGGTAGCGATGGCGTTGTGAACTAACTTATCCCAACTAGAGAGGGCGCTGGTAGGCCTATCATCATCGTTGCGCTAGGGCAACGTGGCGGTTGCTTTAGTAACAGATGCGGGGGTTCGCGGTGCGCGCCCGCAGGTCTAGGGCGTTCATTCGCTGCTATTGCAGAGCGGTATTCGCCCGCACGCCACCCTAACGTTACTATAGATATTTCCGCTATGGCGCCAGGTGACCTAGAGGCCTCCAGCGGCAAAAAAAAAAAAAAAAAACACGCCGAGCAAGTAAGCGCACATTGTTTATTGACCATCGTGAATGCAGCAGTATACATGTAAACAAGGAACACTGTCTCTCACAGAGTTGAACAATACATAAAAAAACAGTTGTATCCATCTGTTTAATAAAATTACCCGCTGAAATTGTGCAACTTTGTCCATTGGCTCGTTCTGTCAGACAAGGATATTTCCTCTGGACAACCCTTGCACAGTGCTTGGTACTGTGCTGCCATTGTCTTTCTCACCACAGATGCTCTCAAAAAGTGCAGTGTCAGTTCGATTAGCCTGTGCCACAATATGATATTTGACAACACATTGGCGAGAAGCACATTGCATTGAATAAAAATAAATGACCCCACGCTGTTTTGCTAGGTATCCTTGCATATAACATTGTCCTCGATATTGTGTTTAGAATCTGTGTTCTTACCTGTGCGTCCGATCTTTTTACGACTAACTAGATCAAGTTCCAGTTATGGTAAAGAAGTGCATCCTGGGAAAACACCATTTACAGGATCGTGTTGAAAAGGAAACTTGATTTACGTTTCAAAAGAGGTAGAAGGGTTGCGGTGACAGGCACTTTAATTGAGTAACAGTGCACGAATAATTAAAGCCTGAGTCAAACATTTCAGCAAGTGAACATTCTTGTTAAAGTTGTCTCAGATGACAAGTTAATAGAATTAGCTACCCTTGCCCTTGCTCGCCTACTGTAGATAAGCTGACACACGAGATAGGGGATGCCTGTTGGTACTCCCAAAGGCATTCATTTGTAAAAAAGAAACTATGCACCAGTGGATAGCACTCGAAATACACTGCACATGATATATACACTTACAATACGGACATATGGAACATTAGTAACACTAGACAGTCGAGAAGTGCTGGGAAGAAGTGCACAAGTCTGTCCAGAGTGATCACAACATTTTACAAAAATAAATCAAACTAAATTTACTGGAGGAGGAAAACAACTGAACAGCAGCAATTTTCAGCAGATGAGATTTCGGATGCTGACCTGTAGCCCTTGGACAAGCTAAGAATGAAGGTCATAGAGTCACAGTGGGAGAAATGCAAGCGAATGCAAATTACTGATTACTTCTTATTTTTATTGCATTAACACTGTCATGTAAGCGATCATGTTTCGAAGCACAAATGTTGACATACGTTTCAACAATAAGGCTCAGTGCTTGCGTGCATGTCGATGCGTGTTTTTGGCGTATCATCAGCCTGATTACACCCAATGCAGGACAAAGGCTTCTCCCATGATTGACCAATCAACTTGGTCCTGCGCTATCTGCTGCCACGTTATAGTACGAACTTTTCTTATATCATTGGCCCACCTAACCTTCTGTCTTCACTTCATGCGTTTTCCTTCTCTGTGAATCCAGTCAGTTACCCTTAATGACCAGCGGTTATTCTGCCTGTGTACTACGTGCCCAGCCATTGTCCATTTCTTCTTCTTGATTTCAACTACGATGTCCTTAACACCGATTTGTTCCCTGACCCTCTCTGCTCTCTTCATGTCTCTTAAGGTTACATTTATCATTTTCCTTTCCATCGCTCGCTGCGCCGTCCTTGATTTAAGCTGAACCCTCCTTGTAAGCCTCCAGGTTTCTGCTCCGTAGGTAAGTACGGGCAAGACGCAGCTGTTATATACCTTCCTCTTAAGGGTTAGTGACAGAACATCATTCATGATTTGAGAATGCTTGCCGAAAGTGATCCAGATATTCTTATTCTTCTAGGTATTTTACTCTCATGGTTCAGCTCCGTGATTGCTACCTCTGCAGGACATATCTTGAGTTCTTGCACAGTTTTTAGGGGCGAAGCTCCTTATAGCGGCACCCGTTCGTCCCCCGTAGTATGTAACAAGTATAACGTTTTGACCTCCAAGGTGGTGCCGGTGAGAGACTCCTTCTGTGCGTTGTTGAACAATAAAAAATAGTGCTCAATGTACATGTCAATGGCTGCTAATGGAGAATGAGAGACAGGAGCATTCGGCTTTTAGTTAACGCACAGGCTGCGATCAACATTAGTAGCCAATGGCATGTACATTGAGCACTATCTGACAAGAAAGGGTTGCTACGTTATACTCGCTGGGTGTAACCTCCTTAGCTTTAGAAAGGTTTAGCGAGCGTTGAGCCGCAGTGCCATGAGTACAATGAACTTGTATATACCATGAATGAACTCGAGGTGGTTAAAAATGGGAAGTAGATACGAAGCGCAAGCCGTAAAAAAGTAAAATCCGAATTCTCCGCCTCTCATTTTCCATTAGCAGCCATTGGCATGTACATTGAGCACTATCTGACTGAAAAAGTTTGCTACGTCATACTCGCTGGGCGTAACCTCATTGGGTTTCGAAAGGTTTAGCGAGCGTTCGGCCGCAGTGCCATGAATACAGTGAACTAATATATACCATGAACTCGAGGTGGTTAAAGGTGGGAAGTGGACTCGAAGCGCAAGCCGTAAGAAAGTGTGCGTGTGCCACCTCTCGTTTAGTCCTTGGAATGTCCGCTGGATGGCGGTGCTTCTATATGGGGAATATATGATGAAAAGATGCGACATGGTGGTACTTGGAGTGTTGAATTGATGGACGAACGGACACATAGACAGATGCATGAATGGACGCATGAACGGACGCAGGGGCGGCTGCATGGACGAACGCAGGGACGGACGCACGAACAGACGCACGCACGGACGGGCTGATGGACGCCTAGACGGTCGCACTGACGGACGCATGGACGGACGGAAGCAAGAACGAATGGACGGACGAATTATTCGCCCCACTCTCCATCATTCACTCCGTGGATATGCTGCCATTTTTTTAGTACTTTGACAGTGTGACTCCCAACATGCACGTGGTATCAGTAAATGTTTCATTACTGCTATAGCTGTACTACCGCTGCCTTGCAACAGTCTTTACATTCACAGCAATCTATACACAATGTGAAAAAGAAGTGTAGCTAAATATGCACTACTACAAGCCCATTTGATACCTAGTGATATGTAATATTCTATGCAAAGTTTGGCGCGTAGAGTGAAGTACAGTATGTGCACCCCATGTCAAGCACTGTCCAAGAATTTTGATGCCTGCACATTTCCTGTAAACTGAGTAATTCATAAAGCAAGAAACAACAACCTGTGCACCCAATTTCGTACAGCTTGAACATACCGTACGCATCACTGCTTTTCAGTATAAGGCTTCCATTTGTCCGCCGGGCATATTGGTGGCGCGTGGGGTTGTCACCATGGCAACTGTGGAGCTTTTTTCGACTGGATGTGGGTAGCTTGGAGATCAATGGTCTCTCTTTAGTCCAGTTTTCTGAGAAGAAAAAAGAACAGACTCAGGAGCAGTGTAAGACAGAAATGGTTGAACAAATTAGGTTAAACAAATAAAGTATCTTCAACCATACCTTGCGAGATTTTTAGCCCATGAGCTTGCTTTCAGTGATGACACATTCTCCGCTGACTTGAGGTAGTGATGAGGCATCCATGCGTACCCTGATATGAGCAGTTCCTTGGATGCTGATGCTGGGTTGTAAGAAAAAAAAAGTCCTGGTTACTCTGGTAGAAGCCTGAATGAATTTCTGATGCATGACTAAGAATAATGTATATGGGAACACTGCATGTAAGAAAGTTAGTTTGGACATAACATTGCTGTTTTTGTGAATTTGTCTTGTGGATGCCATTATAATGAATTTGTTTTAGTGACGTTCTTCAGAGGACAAAGCTAGGTAATTCCCCAACCGGATGGACTATATAGTTCATGCAAATATAATACGCTTCATTGCAAACTTACGAAAAATGTACAAATGCGTATATGCACTAAAGGTTCACTTGGGTCTATTATGTATTGAATTTACGTGCATATATTGCAGCAGACTCATATTGAGCAGAAATGGGTAGATCCTATGCTGTGATTTGTGCTACAAATTTTAGCAGTAAATATATTTTCAGCGAACGTGACAACGAAGTAAACAATCTCAAACATTCACAAGGTGAATTCACATCTCATTAGCTTTACAAGTCGAAAAGCCTTGTGAAATGACAAAAATTGTAGCGCATGCAAAAGAAAAGGGCCACGTTCAGATACAAAGCAGCGCATTTTCACTCACCGGTGAACACATCCACATTGTTCGAGATTATTCCGTCTGCGTAGGCAGTCTCCGAGTGATTTTTCGGCGTTGAATTTTCACGCTAGAGGCTGCGCAGCCGGACGTCGGTGAAGCACAGCAGGTGACATGGTTCACAGCCTTTATACACGTTCGCTTTGTCGTAGCGGCCCGTAACGTCTGACACACAAGCTCGCATTGATATTTCAATGCTGAATTAAAACGGAGCTTTGCAATGCCGATCGACAAAATGCACCGCGGCTAACCACAGACAATATCAACAAATTAACCGAGAGAAACGCAATCGATGTCAACGCTCTGCTGCTTTTCGAGCGTCAAAATAATGTCAATACTTGAAATAAAACAATCACCGCTCTTGTATTAGTAGTAAAAGTAAAAACAAAAGTATTTTATTCAATTTTTAGGGGTGAAGTTCCTTATGGCGTGGCTTGGGCGTCCCTCGTATGTAACCACCAGTGGCGCATACCCGAAATAGGTATAACACTTGACCTCCAAGGTGGTGCCAGAGAGAGATTTCTTCTGTGCGTTGTTAAACAATAAAAAATAGTGCTCAATGTACATGCCAATGGCTGCTAATGGGGAATGAGAGACATGAGCATTCGGCTTTTAGTCAACGCGCACGCTGCGATCCCCATTAGCAGCCATTGGCATGTACATTGAGCACTATCGGACAAGAAAGGGATGCTACATTACACTCGTTGGGTTTAACCTCCTTAGCTTTAGAAAGGTTTAGCGAGCGTTGAGCCGCAGTGCCATGAATACAATGAACTTGTATATACCATGAATGAACTCAAGGTGGTTGAAAATGAGAAGTAGATACGAAGCGCAAGCCGTAAGAAAGTAAAAGCCGAATTCTCCTGTCTCTCATTTCTCATTAGCAGCCATTGGCATGTAAATTGAGCCCTATCTGACAGGGAAAGGTTGCTACGTTATACTCGCTGGGCGTAACCTCCTTGGTTTTCGAAAGGTTTAGCGAGCGTTTGGTCGCAGTGCCATGAATACAGTGAACTAGAATATACCATGAACTCGAGGTGGTTAAAGGTGGGAAGTGGACCCAAAGCGCAGGCCGTAAGAAAGTGTGCGTGTGCCACCTCTCGTTTAGTCCTTGGAATGTCCGCTGGATGGCGGTGCTTCTATATGCGGAATATATGATAAAAAGATGCGAGATGGTGGGACTTGGAGTGTTGAATAGATGAACAAATGGACACACAAACAGATGCATGGATGGACGCATGAACGGACGCAGGGGCGGATGCATGAAAGAACGCAGGGACGGGCGCACAAACAGACGCATGGACGGTCACACAGACGGACGCATCGACGGAAGAATGCTTCGCCCCACTCTCCATCATTCACTCCGTGGATATGCTGCCATTTTTTTATAAAGCTGCGTAGTAACTGCTCATTAACAGTTTTTTATGCATCCTGAAATAAATATTTCAGCCGCGTTGAGCGCCCCTAACAGGAAAAATGCACACTAACTTATCCAACCGCTAAAAAAGGAGTTAGTAGTTCCACTATACGCGCAAATGACGAAACTCGCCGTGGTCAATTTTTTCGCCCTCTACGGCCATCGCGGGAACTTGGGAGTTTCCGGGCTCTACTTAGGGGAAATCTTGGAGCGCCTGGCATCGCAATGCGATTAGCGCTGCAAAAGCGCCGGTAGCAGATCACGCGTGCGCAGACGCTTCAAGGGTGCAGTGTTGAACCACGTCATCTGCTAAGGCAGGGCGAGTGTCGCATTTTCGGCCAGCGCACGGATATCATTGGTAATGTGGAATACTTTGCACGAATCAGTTCATAAAAAGTCTGCGCCTTAAAATACGGTACGAAGAAACAAGAAACGGCAAGCTGTGACGTGCTTTCTTTTTTCGTGTCTTGTCTTGCTGTCCAGTTTCTTTCGATGTTACCATACCAACTTGCCCAACTTTGAACGCTTGTCTGCGCTAAATTTTGGAAATGCCAACTTCTAAGCCTTTGTTTCTGATAATAGGGACGTAGAAGCAGTATTTACTGCATACCTTGTTAGCTCTATCCAAACCTCGTGCGTTCACGAATGTTTCTTCATTCTGAGCGCACCGCAGTCTGCTTGGATGAGGATGACACGATAATGAGCATGTACCGTGCGTGGTCGCTATTTGAGTTCAAATAAAACAATGCACTCAGTGGTGAATCCCGAGCAGCTGAGCGGGTTTAACAGAACAAAACAAATGAGAAGGATTTCAGGAGTGGTTTAGAATACAACAACCACCTCAACGTGCATAATCTCGACAATATTTGATCACAACTTAACGTACTCTCTCCCAGCGGCGAAATGCACTCGTGAAGCTTTCAACTTCATGTCCCCAGCGGTAGAAATGACAGCGTTCATGATAGATAGCAGTGAACGCATTGTGTCAGCGATATGTCCCGCGGGAACATGTCCTGATCGTTGACGATGGGGGCGTGACTTCACTAAATCCAGATTGAGCTGAGTAAAACAGGCGCTCAGATGCCGTACGTTTTCCCCATTTTTGTCTTGTTCGAAAGGAGCAGCATTGTGTTGTTTGGCTGGTTTACCATGTCCCGTATACTAGAATAAGAGCAACATAATTGAACTTTGTTGTAAAAACTACCCTACATTTCGGAGCCGGCTAGCGAATCTTCCGAATTTGAAATGTCGTCGTAAACAGACAAGTTCAAGCTTTCTTCTCACCTAAACATTCCCGAGTTTTTTCCAATTTGTGTTATCGTGTTAGGCCAGCGCAGCAGTAAAGCTCTGACGGTAGAGTGGTTGTTTTATTGAAGGTCAAATTAAGAGAACGCACATTGCGTGCTAATTGTCCTGTCTTCCTCGTCCAAGTGTTCTGCAGTGCAGACACAGTGAAGAAATATTTGTGCACGCGCACAGCACCACGGCGTTTCGAGAGAGCAAGCCGGTCATGCTGTCACTTTCTGCTTATAGCACCCCATTATCACAAATGAAGGCTGAGAGTTTGGCAATGTACAAAGTTTTGTACAGATTGTCAGCCGTTCCTGCACTATCTGCGCGTTGGCCAGGAATGCGGCAAGCAAGAGCCTCCGCTTGAGAAGACATGGTTCAAAGCACTCCTGAATCATCTGCGCACGGGTGAGCTGCTGACGGCATCACGATGCTACGCACTTCGAGATTTCCCCTATAGGTGTGAAACAGCCTGTACCTCTTGCCTCAGGAGAGAGTACACCACCTCTTCAATGCGTAGAACGAATTTGTTTCGGTGCTTCGTTTGGTAGGCTCACACTACCTTGGAATCAAGAATAATGGCATTACGCAACCTAGCCAGCTTCTCTGTAGCTGAAAAAACCAAACCCATTTTGCATCTGCTGGCCACTTTTTTGAGGTAGTGGGTGACGCCATGAATATAGGGATGAACGACATAGCTTTGTTTGTCACGTTGCTTTTTGCGGGTTCCAGAATTAGTCTCTTAGCTGATTCTGATTTCTTTAGGCAGACACTAAGCAACGATAGTCAGAACCCAGATCGAGAAACCAGCCTCATTGAGGCGTTCGGTTTGCTTATTAAAGCTGCTCCGAATCATGCGATGGCAAGACTATCATGATGCGTGTGTATAGCATTGTCTTCACAATGGCGTACTTCGCTACTTTTTAGTGTCCTGACCCAAAAGCAAGAACTGGCTTGTTTTCACGCGGCTGATATGCCCAACACACGTGGAAAAGACTTCACGTTAACATGAAATCTAGAAACATGACGGTTCCTTTTCCGAAACTCCACGGGTTAGAAAGGCGCTTGCTAAATGTTTCTAAAACACTAGTAAAAAAAGCAGCGGCCGATGATGCTTCAGCTTGAAACAGCACGAGCAAATCGTCAACATAGCGGAATACTTTCTTGATATTTGTCGTTTTTAAGCAATTCTGAATAGGGCGATCACGGCTGGCTAAAAATAAATGCCCTAGAATTTGTGCAAGGCAAGATTCAATGCACTACCCTTGCCGTTGGAAATAAATACAATCATCACGAATGTCGATCTAAGGTAATAATCTAGCAGTTCCATAAAACCTTCAACAAATATGCCTACTGCATTCTGATAAGAAAGTCGGCGCTTATACGAGCGGCAGAAACAGTACGCTTCCATTGTCTCTATACTATCGGGCCAACTCGGCATTCATTGCCGAGACTGTGACTTTTCTCCCGACTTGCAGCAGTGTGCGTTAGTGAAGCGTTATCGGGATCAGATGGTACGCGAAATTTATGAGGCTGCAGAAATGGCAAGACTGGGCAGTGACAGCAGACCTTCGATTGCGCTACCACAGAGAGAAATACATTTTCTTCAGAACGCTGGTACACGTGATGTTCATGGCACGCTATCACGATGATTACGTATTCTTAGGTGAATTTCGTTTTTTTTGTCCTCTCTCAGATATTTGTTTGTCAGATATGGCTTAAGTATATATCGCGCAGTTTCAGCAAATAAATCTTGTTGTAAGTCAGTGTCATTGTATGTCTCTTTCCTTTTCTTGTCCTCTGTTTTGGGCACTGTTTCCATGTGTCGTAGCAACTCGCCCATTTTGTACGTAACTTACTAATAAAACTACTCAATGTTATGATCGTCCTCTTATTACTGGGATCTGACCTGCTGGCCAAGAAGCACAATAAATGCTGTATTTGTTGTATTTATTATCTTTATTTTATTTTATTTTTTTAATAGCCAGTGCCTTTCAAGTTCTTCCCAGTGCAGTCAACGCTGGGGGTTCACTTAAGAGGTGAACGGTATAGTGAGTACTTCAACCACTTAGTGCATATTTTTCACTGTATGAGCTTACTCGAAAAGTTTATATCAGACATTACACTAATATAATCAATAAAGTTGAAAGTGGTTGGTGTTATAAAATCTTTCGCGTATGGCTGCATTCTATAAGTTGAGTAGCACGCTTCAAACAACGAGCAATGTGTGCCCATGAGTGTCCGTTGGATCT
>WOVY01010538.1:0-17500 GCA_013436015.1 Rhipicephalus annulatus | reverse complement strand
AGGGACCCAAACCGACGCTGCGAGTCAGCGCAGTACAAAGCCATGCACTCCCGGCATCAACGTCCTTGTCGACGGCCTCAATGTCACCGTGGTACCTGTGCCACCTATTTCAACGTCAGTGGGCCTCTCGCCCCGTAGTAGACGAAAGTTGACCCGGCCTGGTAGTCCCACAGTCTCAGGTGCGCACAGCTGTAGCCCAGTTAAAAATTGGGAGATCCAAAACATTTCTCCTATATTTCAATGCGATATCGACATCCTGTGACTTGTGCGTACTTCAAACACTTAGCGCATACTTTTTGTTGCGACACGTAACTATGGAACTTTATTAAATTATTGATTACTACATGTTCTAACCGATAAAATTAAAAGCGGTTTGTATCAGTGAAGCTTTCGCATATGGCAGCATTGTGTGTAATGAGTAGCATGTTTTAAGTACGAGCAATTATGCACGTTAAATCTTTTCAAATTTGCCCCTACGCTGTGGTCTAGTGGCTGACGTACTCGGCTGCTGACCCGCAGGTCATGGGATTGAATTCCTGCTGCATCGGCTGCATTGCCTATGGAAGCGGGGATGTTGTATGTCCGTGTGCTCGATTTGGGTGCGCGTTGAAGAACCCCCCGGTAGTCAAAATTTCCGGAGCCCTCCATTACAGCGTCTCTCATAATTATATTTTGGTTTGGGGACGTTAAACCCCACATATCAATCAATCTTTTTGTAATTCGTACGCACCCACTGAAGAATATCGAGCCTCCTGTTGCGTAGAAAAAAGTTTTTTTTTTACTATAAACCACCACTCGACTCCGTGCGTTGCTGCTGCAGGGCGTGAATCAAAGACCAGAGCAGATCGTCGTCATTTTCTTCGATCTTTTTCTAACAAACTACACTGCGCGTAGAAGTTCATGCAAAGCTTGAATCGAAAGGGTATCAAGGTATCCAATTTTGTCATCCCTTATTTTGTGGAGCTCTTCTATTCGAACGACGTTCCATAGTTTTCGGGATTTGCTGGACTCTCGGAGAAGAATGAGGTCATAACTGAATGTGCGGACAGCGAATCATAGAAGAGTTTATTACGTAACTACGGAAGACAAGAAACAAGAATATAAAATAGCGCTGACTTTGAACAATCATTTAAACTACTTCTAGGTTGCGCTGTTCGTACATTCAGTTACATCCTACCAACATGCCTATGTTTCTACATATCATAATAAGAATGAGGTCACCTTTCTCGATTCGGCGAGACGGAGTTGCTCATTTGGGAAACGGCATTGCTTTCTACTCCAAGCGGTGTTATTTAGACCAACGCTCCCAGAAAGTTATCTCGCTCGTTGTTCTCACGTGAGTAGCATATGGCGACTATCGACTGTCATCTCGGCGAGCTCGAGGTCGAGAAGCGCAGATATTCGCATTCCAATGAGAAAGTGAGTCGGAGAGAGTGGTTCCAGATCTTGACAGTCGATATAAACGTACGTGGTTGGTCGGAAATCGATGTACTTGAACATATTTTTACACAGCTTACGACTACGCAGTCACAAAAGAAGAAGGGACAAACCACATCGATGTGGTTGCTCCCTTGTTCTCTTCTATGCGCGTATACGTGCGCTGTGTTTAAATATGCTCAAGTACTGTCACCCACTGGCCCAGCTTACCAGCCTTTTACGAGAATGTATGACAGATTCCACTTCAGTTAAGGTAATCTGTAGCTGTTTCTCTGTGAATGGTGCTGTTCCAACGCATTGCAACGTAATTTCGACAGACCTGAAATGTTCCTCGTAAAAGCCACGCCACGAGGTTGCATGATCGGCCATAAACCTCCATTTAATACGATTGTTGGCGATGTAGCTCCAAACTTGTTCCTTTCCAATTGATTGCAAGTTTCAAGAGTTCTCTTTCACTTTCCTTAAACGCTAAGGCGTTCTCTGACTATATAAGTAACGAAATCCTCCCCTTGAGAAGATGTGATCTGTTAGATTAGACCTGCCTAATGCGAGACTAAATGACCATTCTGGTATTTTAGCGGTCAGGCTACTTTCTCCTGTGCTGTTCGTCGAAGCCATGACGGAAAGGAGACTCAAGAGCATGTTTATTCGATGGTGGACACACGACTCACCAAGCTGAGCAATAAAAAGAAAGATCGCGTCCTGCAAGCAATGCAGCAAGAAAAACGATCACCTGGCTATGCTGAACCATTGGTGCCTTTGTGCCATCATAAACTTCAACGATTCTGTTTCTTTTGCTCTCGTAGTACATCACATACGTTTTTGTTCGAAAATTTGAACTTACAGGGAAAGTCGTTGTGCCTATATTTGTGATTTTATTGTTAACTGCATTTTTCCTGCCTATGTTTGACGCCAAAAACCCGATTGTTAGAGGCTAGAAATCCGGCCTATAGTCATCTCGAGTATCCCTCCCCCCCCCCCACACGAAAGACTGCTGCTATGGCAAATTTTCCTCATCAAGACGAAAGCAAGATATAGGATCGATATTTCTTGCTTGTCTGCACTATAAATGCCTTTTTTCAAACTCTCACCGATCACCAGGCTACCGATATGCTTCTAAATAAGGCGTCAATTTTAAGTATGGAATGGTACAGCACGAATATTTTCAAGAACTGAAGCAACACATGCAATCTCCACTGAAGTTTTAACGATCGACGAAAACCCTTACACATAAATCTATACCGACGCAAGCAGCGTATGTCCTTAGACCAAGAACATCCGGACAAGCAAGGCTCATCGATTACACTAGCCTTGTGCTATCGTAAGCTCCGGCGATCCATTTCACTGCTGAAAACAGAGCATTGCGACCGTTTGAGAAGCGTCAAAGTTTCATATATTTCTTAAGTGAAAGTGTTGAAAGCCGTAAGCGATGACCGCGCCTTGCGTTGTCTAGAAGACTTTGATAATTTCAAGCCTCCTAAACGACGCCATTTCAAGGGCGTCTGCCATGAATGAATGTAAAATGTAAAGAATTATTCGGCGCATGATCCCGGACGAAAAACACTCCCGTGCGTCTTGCTTGACCTGCAACTTCATTAACCACGACCGCAATACGGCCTGTGGGAACGACTACACTTTCTTGGGAGCAATAAGCGGATTCGCCACACAACAACGAGCAGATGCTGAGCTAGCTCTTATCCAGACAACACTCGATGTCCTGAGGTCGCCTTTATATGGTTCAATCGTCTCCGCACAGTTATCACAGACCTTAGCATTTACTGAGGACGACACAAGCTGGTTTGCCCCGGAAACGTCTTTTCGAGCGCTGTCTGAGGAGAACAATTTATCCTGAAAAAGTGACTATAAGGAAGTTTTGGAGGTACAAAAGCAATGCAATATCACCGGTTAAAACGTCTTTTTGAGTGCTTTCTGAGGAAAACAATTGGTCCGGGAAAGGTCCTGTCAAGGAGCTTTTGGCGATGTCAAAAGTATTGCTTTGAGCACATACATAAAATTCCTTAAAAACCTTTGCACACCAAGTAGATGCATTTCATACGCGAAAACTTTCTCCACGCGTTCGTTTCATACAGTCATTAAGTCATTGTATATTTTCACCTCGTTTGTTTCTTTTTTGGCAGAAAATTTTCAAATTTCCTGTTCCGCCTAATGAGACGCGTAATTATTCGGCTTAGGTATCTAACCTGGTATTGCTAAATGTCCATTTGAAACAGTGTGTTCTTATAAATGTCACAGCCTTAAAATAGTCATTTTACGCCGCAGTAGCGCGTAATAACAAACTAGCAGCTGGCAACCATTGACCCTGCGGCAACATTCTGGATAGTCAACTAGCCAAGCCATTCCAAGCCAACTGACTGTCAAAATGGGGTCCGTCATAGAAGGTGCAGTGTACTAGTACAGGTTCACGTTCTTTGTTGTTTGCGTGCATGGTTAAAAGTAAGATATGTGTGAGAGAGTAAGTCGTAGGAGATGACTGGAGGTAAATTGCCGTGTTGATGGGTGCCCTGGGCTGCTCAACGTTCAGACTGATAATGGATATATTGTCACCAGCCGACCGGGGCGAGATGTGGTTTGAAGCAGCCTAGAACACCAGCCAATCGCGATCAATCGTGCTTCGAAGCAGCCTGGTCCCAACGTAACAGGATCGACTTCTGCATCTAACACATGGCTCGACCTCGGACAAGTCAAAGTCAACGCTTGTGTCGAGTGTACTGGTAGGCTGTCAGAGTGGAACCTCAAGCACTAGTGAGTCCATTGGGCACGATACACGGGGTAATGAGGACAGTGTATCAATCTTTTGAGGAAGATTACAAACGTGGTTGATTGAGCTGTGTTGACTGCCTTGATACTGCTTTCCTTTTTTCAGACTATACGCGGACTCGAATGCCTAACTAAGCTGTCAGTTGCGAATAATTATTGTTAAATGAATAAATTTCAGTCAACAAGCTTTGTTTGTTTTACTGCAGTAGTCCAGCACTGTCACCTTTCTGTTAAATAATACAGTATATATAAACAAGACCTCGCAGGTGTTTTTTATGTATACAAATATCATGAAAAAATAGCAAATACTAAATAGTACCACTGCTCACAGTACCGAACTGGTCACGCTAGTGTTGTTCTGAAAAGATGCTGAAAAAGTAATGAAATGTTGTTTTGAAGATGTGCTGAGGTTGTTATGTGTATGGACAAGGGGACGGGATTAGTGCCTTTCTAGTACCATAAGAGGACATTCTGAGGGCGTCATATTGTCCTCACGGAGGCATACTGAGGACGTCCTGAGGTTGTGCTTGTGTTGTCTGGGTAATTAAAGAAAGAACTCAGAATACAAGAGCAACGTTGATGCTAAAATACTTTCCTCGGTACCTCCTCCTTTCTTTTTTGGGGGGGGGCGGCTTTTTCGTAAAGACCAACTGTTCACCAGTCTTTTAGCTCATGCCTTGCAGCTTAAGGTGAGTCCAGCGGACACAGAAAATAACAACAGGAGCGCTGTTGACCGTGCTGCAGTTCCCTTTTGCATATGCAGAACCAACGCACCCAATGTTGTACCCTTTTGTGATTAAGCTTTTTGTTTTGCTGGGCACAAGAACGCCCGATAAGCAGTATCATCTTTGTCAGCCTTGGTCTATGTGGGTCACCATCAAAACACTCTGGCGCTATGAAATAAACACTTCTTTTTTCTCTAAGCCATAAGATATCGACTTAAGCAGTGCGACAACCAGTCGACACAGCAAAACAACAAAGTTAGTGCACTTCGCTGCCTTTGGATCAGTCACGAATTGGTCACAGGAGCTTCCGCTGATTGGAAACGATGCGCTCCAGCATATAGGCGCTAAGAAACGACTGTGATATTCGTCTCAGTCTATGTGCGGTGCATCGCCCCCCTTATCGCTATTATTCCGCTTTTTACGAATGCAGATGATCTCCCGCACAACAGAACGTTGCAATGTATTTCCCGGAATAAGTGCTCGCCCTTTGCCCACGACTGATTTTGCTGTCCCATGCGGTGGTATGCGGCACATACCAGTACTGGGAAACAAAGGCACAGACAAGCTTCCCGGTCCCACTCACCTCGTGCAGAGTGAGCGGCTTCTCGGGCTTGCGCTTGCAGTCGAAGCGGCCGTAGATGGCGGCGTACTTCCGGATCTCGTCCATCCGACGCGGGTCGTCCTCGGACATGCTCAGCACGTGCTGCACAAAATTATTGTATCCGCATGAAAAATGATAATTCATCTCATAAAACCGCGCATATGTTTTTAAAATTAGTCAGGACGGATGGAATGGTTTAACGTGAAATGTTTAGCTCGCATCTTACCTCCATCAAACAGATAAGGCAGAAGTTTCGAGGAACATAGAATTGTGAAGCGTTGGAAAATTCGCGGAACTCAACGTCGTCCATGTTTTAACAAACGCACTTCCTTGCCTTCACTAGCTACATTTGCGCGTGCATGAGGACGAATTTGAGAGCGCAAAACAACATGTGGTGTGCTATGTCCACAATTCGCCGCATTGTTTCATATTAATGCCCATTATGCATTTTGTTGTGCACGAAAATAAATATGCTATTTAAGACATTTATTCTAGATTATCTTGTCTGTTTTAAAAGCAGTGCATTAAGGTGGAATTGAGCTCCTGACATGAACAGAAATTTTCTCTTCCCCCAAAGATGTGTCGAGCGGAGGAGACTCTTCTATGCCGCCTGTGGCTTGAAGTGGCCTTCACGAACGCATACTCTTATTTCATTGGAATGGCCAGCTCTCCTACATGCACTTACTGCAGCTGCGAAGAAACTATCGCACAGCTTCTGTGTGAGTGCACCCATATCGACGCCCAAAGAGAAGAACTCACTGCAGCTCTGGATAGACTGGACGATTGGCCTTTGTCGGAACAAATTATTCTGGGTCATTGGCCAAGCCCATTCCCATCCCAATAGGCTTTGAAAGCTTTGCTGCGCTTTCTGCGGACAACTGGCCTCAGAGACAGACTTTAGTGTCTTATACTCTTTGATGTTGCCTTTCCTCTGTCGCAATTTTTTTGTAATTTCTCTCTCTCTTCGCAACATTTCTTTTTAACATCTTTCATTCCCCTCACCGCTTTCCCCAGCACAGGGTAGCCAGCCGGCCTAAGAAGTGGCTAACCTCCCTGTTTTTCCGCTTAAACTTTCTTCCTCTCTTCTTCCTTGCATTTTGCACTATCTTGAAGGTCTTATGCTAAAAAGCATTTGGCGTTTAGTGCAAGAATGCCCTCCGATAATCAACATGCTTCTTAGGCAGTTGTAAAGGAATATGAAAGAGATGAACGGAACTTAATTTATTCGAACAGTGAAGTGATTCGCTCTCACTAGAACTACAAAGAGCACTTGAAGGGCATTATTGAGCGGGGCACTTACTAGGCAGACACGTGCAAGTCTCCATTACGCTCGCTGACAAAATTTCTTGCGAAGGTGTTAAATGGTTCTACTCCTTAGCGTCTTTGTTTCAAGTACCTATTGTATGAGTGATACAGTTAGTCTTCCACCATGTTATCATGTAGCTGCCACGTAATAGTGTCGCTATAGTAAGGATACCAGACATTCGTACTAAAATGCATGACAGTCATTTGCTTCGCTGTCGTACTTCTTTCATATTACGCTATGCCCAAACATAAGCACGACAACAGAAAGCTACGGTGATGATGTGACTACGACGAAGAGCAGTTGCCCGCCGATGTCAACTATTGTAATTGAAAGAATAATAACAATCCACTCGAGTTAGTGGACGCATCACTGAATATACTCTTGCTTCTCATTCATTCTAGCGAAATAATGAATATGATGACGCTGAAGTAAAATGCACGCCCCGATTGCAAGCAGGAGCCATCGCTCTCGAGGCCCACCCCGCAGCAAACGCGTGCCCCGCTACTGGCGGATGCAAGGAAACGGCGGGCCTGCTAAGAAACAACTCCGTTGTCTTCAACCTTTGAGGACGCTCGCATCGAGCACAGCCTAAAGTCCCTGAATATAGAGGATGTAGCGACACTCCCCTCCATATCTTCTCCTAAGTGTTCAAACATCCTCTGCCAAGTGTCCAAACATTATATACATCCTCTCTCAAGCGCCCAGTGTGCGCACTCGCGGCACTCTCCTATCAATCAATCAATCAATCAATCAATCAATCAAAAGAACTTTATTATTCTATCAAAAGAATTAAAATACATAGAATATTTGGACCAACAGCCTTAAGTAGCTAGTGACCGTTCCAACGCAATGTGCATACTTCTGTATGCACTTACATTGCATTGAAGACTCAAGTTGTACAGGTCAGCTTTGAAGAAAAAAAAACAAAAAATAAACGAATTTTTGAATAGAGGCAATACGTGTACACATTTTCTCAAATTGAACAGACGTACACACAGGCATAAATATCGTGTCTCGATGAAAAAGTCTCGTGAACGCGATAGCTACAAACTAGAAGGTCATGCGCAAAATGGCAAGCATACCGAAACGTACCTCGCGTTTCTCACGCACAAATGACGCACGAAACGCATTTATAGGTACAGATGCACGCGAGTAAGCGTTTCAGTTGTTACTTCGCTGTGTCTGAAAAGCGCGCGCTTTTCGCAAACGGAAACTGCAATGATTGCACTGACCTTTGTGCGCCCAGTAACTACAACAGAATCGTTCCAGGTGAAGACAAGACGAACGATCCTCCCCTCCTCCCCACCTCGAGATAATGGCACGTGAGGGAGCGGCGCTCCCCTTCTGCATGCGGGGAAAAGTACGCGTGGGTGATTAGAGAGGGCGCTGCCATGCGATGTTGCGAGCGCGCTCATTGCGCCATTTTGCTGGTAATGCTGAAAACACGATAGTTGTCCCTGAAACGTTCGCGAGGAGTGGTAAGTGGTAGATATAAATAGCTTGCCGTTCGAACGGTGAAGGTCGTGCTTTTCAGCGGCTCAGTAACACATCACGTCCTAAAAGTCTTTCTTGGTCAGTAAAGCTGCTACACTCTCTATTCACGAAGGAACACAATCATTCGTTCTTACAGCTTCGAGAAAGCTTGAGATAGCTTCTTTAAAATACTCTATTGCTGGTCTCCTGTCAGGGTAACAATGAAATGCAGCCATTCTAGAGCGCCAATACTGTGCAAAACAGTCATCATGATAAAATCAAAAGCTAATCCATCATAATTCTTTACTGCCAAATGCCTGATTCCATGAGGGTCTAATAGAAACTCTTTTTTAAATGTTCTTTGTAATACGTTCCAAAAGTATACTCCTTCCCAACTGTGCAAGAAAACGTGATCTATAGTTTTTGGTTTGTTACAGATTAAACAGTGAGATCCCCATGGCATATAAAACTCACGCTCCTGTAGGAAGGTTCTTACAGGAAGTGCTCCGGTGTGCAATTTAAAAAAAGAAAGTCTTAGCATTTGGAGCTGCCGGCGTTTTTTTAACTCGTTTAGGTACACTTTGACCCTTGCGTGCTGTACATAGCGCTCTGTACAGTGGGATGGGAAGCACAGTGTCGCATTATACTTTGTATAATTTTTTTGACGGCGATAGCTATTTTTCGTCATGTTTGTTGCGTATTGTAATATATTTATTTTAGCACCCCGTGTGTGGAGTTTTACCGGAAATAAAAAAATTTGGTGGCTCAGTGGTTAACGCCTTGCACTCACAATCGAGAAGAACCAAGTTGTATTCCGCGCGCCAAAGTCTTTTTCTGTTCTTTTTTTTCTTGTTGCAATATATATATATATATATATATATATATATATATATATATATATATATATATATTGTAAGAATTCATTGCACGTCATCTTCCTCATCCGTTAACAACCATCATCAGTCTTCGGCTCGTACCTCTTCATCTTCGGCGCCATCTTGCTGTTGCTTGAATAAAGCGTCAGCTGAACCGTTGTATTTCAAGTGATGGAAGGTGCTTCCCGATCCCATCGACCTCTCTTCATCCAAAGCCAGCTCCTGGAGCTCCGTTCGGGACGATGCGTACGCCAGCAGAGCACCGTGGCGCAAGAGCAAGCCCAACCGAACCACCCGCCGGCGCAACCACCAGCCGCCAACACTAGCCCGGTCAACAACCCCCCTCGGGAGCCTCCAATCTTCTCCGGTTTGCCTGGCGAGGATGTCGAAGACTGGCTCGACAACTATGAGCGCGTAGGTGTCTACAACAACTGGAACAAGGCATCGAAATTAGCACGCGTCCAGTTTTACGTCTCTCAGGTTGCCAAGACGTGGTTCCTGAATCATGAGAGCGACTTCCACGATTGGTCTTCCTTCAAAGACCAGCTCCGACGCATTTTCGGCACACCGACCGTCCGTTCAGAAGTTGCTCGCAAGAAACAGGCAGAACGCGTTCAACATTGCGGTGAGTCCTACACTTCCTATATTGAGGATGTGCTTGCACTTTGCCGCCGTATCGACGACACCATGCCAGAAGGTGATCGTGTCCGGCACCTTCTGAAGGGTATCGGACCTACCGCTTTCAACGCCCTCGTCACGCACAACCCTTCGACTGTTTCCGACGTCGTCTCTGTATGCAAGCGGCTTGATACCTTGCAGTCAATCCGCCTGCGACCCGACTTCTCTGAGAACCCCCTGGTAAACAGTATAGAGCTCCGATCCATCATTCGAGCCATAATTCGTGAGTAATTGCAAGCCTACAGTTTACCTCCTTCTAACAACGTTCCCGCTCAACCCGCTTCTAGTGATCTGCGTGGCATTATTAGGGAAGAAATGTCAGCGTTTCAAAGCGCCCACCGTGCTCCACCATGCCTCCAACCCGCTTTGTATGCACAGATCGCTTCAATGCAACCCTCGCCGTCTCAAGTACCACCACCTGTGCCTGATCACGAACATCTCGCACCTCTAGTAGCCCGTCCACCGAACGCAACCTACCATTCTACCTGGCGGGCCCCACGGCCTATTTGCTACTGTTGTGGAATTCGAGGACACATTTCTCGGGTCTGTCGACGTCAGCCGCAAGATGAACGTCGTGGTTATGCCGCTTTTGAACGAGACGACACATGTGCTCGAGGACACTACCGTTATGCCGACAGTCGTTCCAACCACCGATCACCGTCTCCTGCGCGCATTACCAACACGACCAACAAACACGTGCATCCCGACCACGATCCTCTTCACCACTCCGACGCTCTGTTTCACCACTTCGGCCTGTCTCTCAACTGGCTGCCCAGCGATCGGAAAACTAAACAGTACACTTTTTGGCGGGAAAACTGCACCGCGACCGTCAAACATGTTATTGGTAACTGTGCAAGGTGTGTGGGTGTTGGCTTTGGTGGAAAAGGGAGCAATTATTTCAGTTATGCGTGCCGACTTGTGTTCTCGATTGCGGAAAGTGAAGACACCTTACCTTGGATCATCTTTGATTGGGGATAATGGAGCAATAATTAGACTATCAGCCCAATGTACAGCGCGTGTCTTCATTGATGTTATTCGTCAATACATCACCTTCGCTGCCTTATTTCATGTGCTCATGAACTAATTTTAGGTTGGGACTTTCTCTCATCAGCATCTGCATTAATTTCTTGCCGTCAACGTGTAGTCGAAATGACCGAGACTGATCACTGCAGCGAACGCGTCGACGAAAAACCATTGCATTTCTTCAAAGCTTCCAAACCCATACTGCTCCCGGGTCAGGAGCAACTCATCACCATCACTTCTCCGAATATTGCCAATGGTGACGTCCTTTTCACCCCTTCCAGTAGCTGTATAGCTCGCGGCGTTGTAGTCCCCTCCAGTATGGTGCGGTTCAAAGACAGTGCTGCAATAATCCTTGGCCTGAACCCAACCCCAAGGTTCTGCAGTGTCACGTTATGTAGATACGTAACCGGTATCTTTGGTCTCTCTTGACGCCTTGACAGCTCAGCCACAACAGGCCCAGTCTGTTACTTCCTCCTCCTTTGCTCCCGGGATAAATCCTGACCTTTCTGCTTCTCAACATGAGGCGTTGCTAAATTTGCCAACGAAACACCAGGCCTCCTTCGACGCCAATGCTTCGGCACTAGGACAGACCACAGTTGCGCATCATCGCATCGACACTGACGGTCAGACTGTTGTACGCCGTCGTCCCTACCGAGTCTCCTTGGCCAAGCGCAAAATCATCGAGGAGAACGTGACCGATATGCTAAAAAGAAACATCATATGACCCTCTACCAGTTCTTGGTCATCACCCGTTGTGTTTGTACAAAAGAAGGATGGATTGGTACGATTTTGTGTTGATTACCGCGCGCTCAACAAGATTACGCGAAAGGATGTATATCCGATGCCCCGTATAGATGATGCACTTCACTCTTTGCAAGGCGCCCGATACGTCTCCACCCTTGACCTTCGGTCCGGGTATTGGCAAATACCAATGGACGAAGCAGACAAAGAAAAGACCGCCTTTTCTACGGTCTTTTCCACGGACCGCCTTTTCTACGGCAAAGCAAAGACCGCCATACGGTCTTTACGAGTTTAACGTAATGCCATTCGGCCTATGTGATGCTCCCGCCACATTTGAAAGGATGATCGACGCTGTTCTTCGTCACTTAAGTGGAAAACTTGTCTATGCTACCTCGATGATATCGTCGTGTTTTCTTGCACTTTTTCTGATCAACTTCAACGCCTAGATCACGTGCTCACATGTCTCTTCAATGCTGGACTTCAACTAAACACAAAGAAGAGCCATTTTGGCAACACAGTTATGAGAGTTCTAGGACATCTCATTAGTAAAGATGGCATCCAGCTCAATACGGACAAAATTTCTGCAGTCCTCAACTTTCCGCGACGTTTTCGTTCCAAATATAGTGAAGGAATGATGACAACAAGAGGGAACAGTAAGCATCATCGCAGAGTATGGCACCACGAGATCGGCGCTCGAGCTCCTCCATCTTCCTCGTCCTGTCGCTATCTCCAATCTCCCACCTGCCCGTTTGGTTCGCCCAATAAACCTCGTTACATTTGGTGGATCGTGCTGGGTAACCACATCGCCTACACGCTGGAACTCCGATCTCGCACCCTGCCATCGACCATGCAAGTTGACGCTGCCCAACAGACAACCCCTCTCGCGGCTCCTACTTGCCCCGGCCCGGTTCACCAGCGAGACCCCCCGATCTTTGCCGGCACCGAACACCAGGACGTCGAGGACTGGCTGTCTTCATACGAGAAAGTCAGTGGACCCAACAGGTGGGATGACGCTGCTAAGTTAGGCACTGTCAATTTTTATCTCACCGACGTGGCCAAGCTGTGGTATACGAACCACGAAACCGAGTTCGCGAATTGGTCCGCCTTCAAGGAGGCAATACGTGCCGTTTTTGGTCGTCCTGCCTTACGGAAGCTACGCGCCGAACAACGTCTGCGCACACGGGCACAGGAGCCAGGTGAAACTTTCACATCATATATAGAAGATGTGATCGATCTCTGCCGGCGCGTCGATGCTTCCATGAGCGAGAGTGCGAAGGTACAGCACATTATGAAGGGCGTCGACGATGACGTTTTCCAGATGCTTCTCGCGAAGTCTCCAAGCACTGTGGCAGAAGTAGTGACTTTGTGTCAACACTATGATGAATTGCGGAGGCAACGAGCTCAGACGCGACGCTCATTCCAGACAGTCCAACCAGTGACCGCACTGGACGCTATGTCTGACCAGACAAACCTTCTCGCACAAATGAAAGACTTCGTGCGAGAGGAAGTGGCTCGGCAGCTTTCTCTGCTACCTTTTGATCAACGCCAGGAGCTCTCGCACCAACAGCCACTGCGACACCCACCACCATTGGCTCCCATGCTCCGACATGTGGTCCAGGAGCAGATTTCCGAGGCTATGCCGGTGCCCTTGCAGCAGCCCCCCGTCACCGCGCCTCTTACTTACGCTGAGGCACTAAAGCGGCAGCAGCGACACCACCCCCCGTCGTTCCAGGGACTGCCGTATACCTCAGCCCCGACTCAACCGTCCACCGCCTGGGTTCCTCCCATTGCCACCACAGCCTCGACTCACCCGTCTGCCGCATGGACTGGTCCCCTCGTCGCCAATACTTGGAGAACGCGCGATAACCGGCCCATCTGTTTTGCGTGCGGTGGCCCTGGCCATATCGCCCGTTACTGCCGTCGTCGCGTGCCGGGATACACAGACGGCCGTACACAGAACAGCTTCATGGACCTTTCCCCATCCCGTCTGGAAAATTCTGACCCTCAGTCAAGCTCGTCTTCACGGGAATGTCCGCGTACTATGTCTGGTCGCTCACCTTCACCCCGTCGTCGCTCCCTGTCACCCATGCGTCGTCGGCCAGCTCCTGAACACGAGGGAAACTAACCGCCGCAGTTCAGGAGGCAAGAACTGCGCTGTCGAAATGCTCAAGTCCTCGGACATTGCCGTCGAATATTGTCGAAGTTTTTGTAGAAGGTACTCGAGCATATGCTCTAGTGGATACTGGTGCTGCCGTTTCCGTGATAGACGCTAAACTTTGCCGCAAGCTCCGAAAAGTGACGACGCCTCTTAATATGATGTCCTTGCAAACAGCGAATGGGGACCCGGTTCAGCCTGTAGCCGCCTGTACTGTCCGACTGATGATCGCGAAGGACCACTACACTGTTGAGTTTATTGTCCTGTCGTCGTGCTCACACGACATCATACTTGGATGGGATTTTTTATCGCGTAACCATGCCGTTATAGATTGTGCAAGGTCGGAGCTTGAACTTTTCCCGTTTTACGACCAACCAACCAGCCGCATTCAGCCCGCCGTACACAAGCTCGTCGTCAAAGAAGGCACTGAAATTCCTCCGACAGCAGCTGTGTTGCTCCCCGTGTTCTGTGACGGCATTAGGAACGAAGCTGCATTCTTTGAGCCATCAAGCCTCTTCCTTAGTCGAAGATCACTTCTTCTGCCTTATTCAACCCTCTCTATTTCTGAAGGAAACAGTGCTCTTTGCCTCATCAATCCCCTTCCGTATCCCGTTGAACTGTTTCAAGGTGAATCTCTTGGACACGTGCATGCCATTGATAAAGAACAAATTTTTATCATGCCGCCAGATTGTTCCGGTGACTACGACGCCATCAGTGCCCTCAACCCTTCCAATATACCACCTTGCGATCTTTTCGATTCATGGATTGCCGACGGACTATCGCCATCTGAACGCTCTGAGCTCCTTCAGCTGATCTACCAGTTCCGTGAATCCTTTGACGTTGCTCAACCTACCCTTGGCCGAACTCCCAGTTTTTCCCACCGCATCGACACAGGTTCCAACGCGCCAGTACGACAGCGACCATACCGTGTGTCCGCCACGGAACGTCAGGTTATCACCGAACACGTTGACGATATGCTCAAGCGCGACGTTATCCGACCTTCCCAAAGTCCATGGGCATCACCTGTCGTTCTTGTTAAGAAGGATGGTACAATTCGCTTCTGCATTGATTACAGGCGCTTAAATAAGATCACTCGCAAAGACGTATACCCTTTGCCCAGGATTGATGACGCCCTTGATTGCTTACAAGGTGCCGAGTTTTTTTCGTCGTTAGATTTGCGTTCGGGGTATTGGCAGGTGCCCTTAGCAGATGGTGACCGTCCAAAAACAGCATTCGTGACACCGGACGGGCTATATGAGTTCAATGTCATGCCCTTCGGCCTCTGCAATGCGCCGGCCACATTCGAGCGCATGATGGACTCGGTTCTGCGGGGTTTGAAATGGAACATATGCCTCTGCTACCTCGACGATATCGTCGTCTTTGCACCCGATTTCGCAACACACCTTGTACGCCTCAAACATGTCCTCACGTGTCTGAAGAATGCGCATCTCCAACTGAACCTCAAGAAATGCCACTTCGCTGCTCGGACGCTCACCATTCTCGGTCATGTCGTATCAAAGGATGGTGTTCTTCCCGACCCGGCTAAACTACGCGCTGTTGCTGAATTCCCCAAACCAACGACTGTAAAACAGTTACGCAGCTTCGTAGGATTGTGCTCCTACTTTCGTCGGTTTGTGCGCAACTTTGCCTCCATAATTGCCCCTTTGACCCAACTTTTAAGCAGTGCCAAGGACATCTCATCATGGTCTTCCGAATGTGATCACGCATTTAACACTCTTCGCCGTCTCCTGACATCTCCGCCTATATTGCGCCACTATGATCCCACGGCAGCAACTGAAATCCATACAGACGCCAGCGGTGTCGGTCTCGGTGCAGTTCTCGCTCAACGCAAGGCTGGATCCCCTGAGTATGTCGTCGCCTACGCCAGCAGAACGCTCAACAAGGCTGAGGTAAACTACAGTGTTACCGAAAAAGAGTGCTTAGCCATACTTTGGGCAATTGTGAAATTTCGCCCATACTTATATGGCCGCACCTTTGCTGTAGTTACAGACCATCATGCCTTATGTTGGTTGTCGTCGCTGAAGGATCCATCAGGTCGCCTTGCTCGTTGGGCTCTGCGACTTCAAGAGTATGACATCCGCGTCGTGTACCGTTCCGGCCGCCAACATGCCGATGCTGATGCGCTCTCGCGATCACCACTGTCGACTGAGGCTGCCTCTATATCTTCTATGGAACACGCGCTGTCCGCTCTTGACATCGACACAATGACCTCTGCACAGCGCGACAATCCATGGATAACTTCGCTTCTGGACGTCTTATCTGGGGTACCGACACTTCCCATCACTCGAGCATTGCGACGCCAGGCTTCGCACTTCACCATTCGAGGTGGCCTTTTGTACCGGCGCAATTACTCACCAGACGGCAGGAAGTGGCTACTCGTTATTCCCCGAAAGCTGCGCTCTACAATCTGTGCATCATTTCACTCCGACCCGCAATGCGCTCACGCCGGTGTCTTCAAGACCTACGAGCGTTTAAGGAAGCGGTACTACTGGCGTGGGATGTTTACTTTTGTTCGACAGTTTATTCGCGGCTGCCACGAGTGTCAGCGACGAAAACAGCCACCGAATGCAGGGGCAGCTCCACTACAGCCGCTTGCGTGCCCTGACCGCCCATTCGATCGCGTCGGAATCGACCTTTATGGACCACTGCCATTGACCACAGCAGGTAACCGGTGGGCCATCGTTGCTGTAGATCACCTGACACGGTACGCCGAAACCGCTGCTCTTCCTACGGCGACCGCTCAGGACGTCGCATCGTTCATCCTCCATCGGTTTGTGTTGCGTCACGGCCCTCCTCGCGAGCTCCTCAGTGATCGGGGCCGTGTATTTCTATCCGACGTAATCCAAGCACTTCTCCGTCAGTGCCATATTGTACACCGGATGAGTACTGCTTACCACCCCCAGACGAATGGCCTGACTGAGCGGTTTAATCGGACCCTGGGTGACATGCTCGCGACGCATGTGGCATCTGACCAAACGAACTGGGACCTGGTTCTTCCGTTTGCGACCTACGCGTACAACACCGCTACCCAAGTCACCACCGGCTTTTCTCCATTCTACCTTCTATACGGACGTCAACCATCGCACACAATTGACACTTTGCTGCCATACGCACCAGATGTATCTGAGTGCACGACCGTGTGTCAAGCCGCCCGTCACGCCGAAGAATGCCGCCAACTAGCGAAGCAGTTTACTACGGCTGACCAGCAACGCCAGAAAAAGGCCCGCGATGACGACCACCCTCCTGCCACCAAGTTCGCCCCTGGAACCCTTGTATGGCTGCATGTACCACCCTGTGCGCCTGGTTTGTCTACCAAGCTACTTTCAAATTACCATGGCCCATACCGCGTGGTAGAGCGCACATCGCCCGTCAATTACGCCATTGAACCGCTTACGCCACCCGGTGACCACCGTCGGCGTGGACACGATATTGTTCACGTGGACCGCTTGAAGCCGTACTTCGACCCGCTCGTTCCTACTTGTTAGATCGCCAGGATGGCTTGATCTTTCTCGACGGGGGCAGTTATAGTGAAGGAATGATGACAACAAGAGGGAACAGTAAGCATCATCGCAGAGTATGGCACCACGAGATCGGCGCTCGAGCTCCTCCATCTTGCTCGTCCTGTCGCTATCTCCAATCTCCCACCTGCCCGTTTGGTTCGCCCAATAAACCTCGTTACACAAAGAA
>WOVY01010537.1:0-22859 GCA_013436015.1 Rhipicephalus annulatus | reverse complement strand
AACATCAAATAAACGTTTTGTTCACTCTGTTCACACGCAATACTACGTCTTTCGACGACATTTGCAGTGAACCATGCAGATATGGGGCAAATGTTTTTCTAAGACTTTCTCGTTAGTTAGTTCGGTTAGTCCATGGATTTCTAGGTAATGACGTTTGCTATATTTATCAAGGTAATTCACTTTTTCTTCAAGCACTTCTACTTCGAAATCCTAAAGGTGGATTCACTCGAGGAAACAAAGGAGAATTTTTCGCAGCGGATGGCGCATCAGGTGACGTGGGCGTCTTCGAAACTTGCGGTCCTCGCTTCTTCTGTGCTCCTCCGCTCGCGGCACGGATGGAAATGCGTTGCCGCTATTCGATTCGTCCGTCTGATGGTCGTCTGCCCTCAATCGAGAGAATTCAGCATCAAATATTTCAATATTTGCCGGATTGGCGTGGCTAAGAAGCAGGCTTCCGGCTTAGAAGCCACACGTTTTAAATTTGTGGCAATGAGCGAATGTGTTTGGTGTGACAAGGAACCATGGTTTTTCGTCTATGTACGAAGATCCCACGAGCGTATCTCCCGCTGTGTGCACGCGTCGTTTCCGCTTCTGCGCGGATTAATTAGTCACGTGACTATTCAGTCCACGGAGCAGCGGGATTTCGCCTTCGCATGATAATGTCCACACTGAACCTAAATAACCTGAAAGAATCTCAAAATCTGGGTTAACTACTTGTACTCGAGGGTACTACCATTTCTGGTTAATTTTAGCACCTACAAGTCGATGTAAGCATTTACTCTCGTGCTGAGTTTTTTGAACGTAATAAGGGTAGTATTTTTTACTCCAATGGGGTTTTGAGCGAGAATAGATAGAGTAATTTTTTACTGCCTTCACAAGGTTTTCTGGGTGATCTCTGAGACTTATTTCGGGAGCTAAAAAAACGAATGGGCGCATTCGCATAGAGAGTCGACAATTTTATTAAATACCAAATGACAGCAGAATGGATGACACAGACATTAACGTGCAAACAAACACGCACACACAACAAATACAGAATCAAAGACCGTTTGAACATATGGCACGGTTATCCGGCTGTGGTTCGACAATTTCGTATATATAGGCACGACAATTTGACCTGCCATGTAGTGCCGGTATAAGAGAGCTTGTGGGCAACTGTGGCGCAGGATAGCCAGATGAGGACAGAGGACGTTCGATGACAACGAGAGACTTTTATATACACGAAGACGGACAAATGGATACACACAACATAAACTCACACATATATACACGCGTTCACGGTCCTACGCGGAAGGGAGTTAACGTTCTTGTTTGTCCACTCACATTATACTCTTGGGGCGTGAACGTTGCGCTTGACCTTGAGCTCTCTGGTAGTCAGAACGCGGTGTGCCTTGTGCTTGCGGAGTTCGTACCGAGGCGGGGCCCGGTCTAGAAGATAACCACCAGGGGCATCCCAGTACGGTAGTCAACGCCTGGGCTTGCCTGTACACCACCGAGAACAGCGTACCGCTGACTGCCGCGAACAGACCTGGGACAGCGTCTCGCTCCGAGACCAGAACAGCAGCTGAGACCTGGGACAGCGTCTCGCTCCGAGACCAGAACAGCAGCTGGCCGTGACGAACACCGCTTCAGACCAACGTGGGTGCGAGGTGGGGCGATGCCCAGTCCAGGACGCACCCGAGGAGTTCAACGCCGGGACGAGGCCCGGGCACGGAGGGTCAGAACGAGCAGCCGGGGCGTGGCCCGAACTTGTACTTGCTCTCTGCTCTCTGGGATTAGGTGGGGCGATGCCCAGTCCAGGAGGCACCCGAGGACTTCAACGCCGGGACGAGGCCCGGACACGGAGGGTCAGAACGAGCAGCCGGGGCGTGGCCCGAACTTGTGCTTGCGCTCTGCTTTGTGGGGTTAGCCGAGCTTTCCCCGTGGCTCGGGAGCTTTTTCACGTGGTACGCGCACGAGCACGCGCATAGGCGCGCTCATAATTTTAGTGCTATCACCATCATAATGATTCCCGCGCACCTTGAAATACTAAATCGGCCCCGCACACCGATTTTCTACGTCAAATCATGACGCACACTCTCCAGGGCAGCGTTTTTTTACCACATCTTCCCCCCAGTTCAAGAACAGCGAAACGGTGGGGTAAAAAGTATAGGCAAGTTCATAGAGTAGGCAACGTATTACCCGCGTCATGCGTTCTTTGTGTAAACACACACACACACACAAAATATATTTACACGGAAAAGGCAACAATAATAGATCATCTCTAACATGGTCTGTCAAATGCAGTTCTATGCGAAATCTCTGACTTAGTTAGACGTCTCTCGCCGTTTTTGATTGGGCTTGGACGCCGATCGCTCGCATGACATGTCGTCTGTCTCGTTGACGTCTTCAACATGAGTTGGCTCACGCCATCTCACGGCCTTCTGCCGCCGTAGCAGCAGGAGGGTAGATGTATTTCAGTGGCTGGTGGTCTTTGTTCTCTACTAAGGCTAGGTGCTACAGTCACACCCTTCCGATTCGGCGTTTGTGCAAGTGGGGCATATAATAAATTTTCTGTGCCTTCGATTTCCACTTGATGGATTGACATTACAGCAGCAGCTGTCGGCGTTGACGTGTCCGAGGCATTCCGCAGCTCGTACTTTTTGAGCATGTTGATGTGGAAGACAGTTGTTCTGTGACCAAGGTCCACAGCATAATCCAATGGGCTTTTCTTGTCTGTCACAGTAAAGGGGCCCTTACATGTTAGTATCAGTTTGTTGTGATCGGCGGGTAGCAGCACGAGAACTTTGTCACCCACGCTTAAGTCCCGCTTCTTCGCCTTGCGATCGTAGTAAGTCTTCTGACGAACATGTGCCCTCGCAAGGTCCTGAGATGCTATTTCACAGGTTCGTTGCAGACGTTCCCGCAATTCTACGATGTATTCGTAGGTTGACTTGGTCGCGTCATCCTACTTTGGGTTGGTCCACAAGTCTCTCAAAATCGTCATTGGGCCGCGAACATACCGGCCATAAAGCAACTCGAACGGTGAGTATCCCGTACTCTTTTGTGGCATCTCCCGATACGCGAAAAGGAGGGGGCCGAGGTAGCGGTCCCAATTTTTCGGGCTTTCCTGACTCATTCGGCGGAGCATTTGCTTCAACGTGCCGTTGAATCGTTCCACTAACCCGTTTGCCATCGGATGGTAAGAGGTTGTCGGTAATTTCCTGATAGATAGTAGCCGGCTGAACTCCTTCATAAACGACGACATAAAGCTTGTGCTGCAGTCGCTTACAGTTTCGCGTGGTAGACCAACTCGCGACAGCACTTTCATTAGTCCCTCTGCCACGACCTTGCTTTCACTCGAAGGAAGTGCGATGGCGTCTGGATATCTCGTTGCAAAATCCACCATGGTTAGAATGTACCTGTTGCCCTTGGAAGATGTCGGTGACAAAGGACCGATGACGTCGATGCCCACACGTGAAAACGGGGTCTCAATGATTGGCATGGTACCTAGCGGAGCCCGACCAACCAATTGGCGCGGGACAGTTCGCTGACAGATATCGCAGGACTTCACAAACCTCTTGGTTTCTGATTGAACACCTGGCCAGAAGAATTCGGCAAGAATACGGTCAGTTGTTCGGGATATCCCTTGGTGTCCGGCGAGGATACCTTCATGGGCTAGTTTGAGCACAGTCTCTCGCAGTTGTCTCGGTACGACCAGTTGTTCGAGTTCCTTCTCCGAGAGTAGCTTGTGCTTCCGATACAAGATACCATCTACAAGAAAGAAGCAGGTTTCGCGATTCTTTACTATTAACTTTTTACCAAGACTCTCATAACAATGCCGTAACGATGGGTCATTCCTTTGGTATTCCTCAAGCGTCACTTTATCTATGATTGGGGTAGTGGCTTTCAGAATAGGTAGCCTGGCTGTGGCGCGTGTTTCTTTCACTGCTGCAGCACTATCACCTAGTGGTACTTGATCTGCGGGTCTATGAGGTGTGCAAGTTGTCTCTACTGTCATTGGTAAGTAGCCTGAATTGTTTCCGACATCACTTTGCGTGTCGTCCGCGATGATGGGCACAGGCGAGTTAGCGAGTTTTCTGACTACATTCCCTCCGCTGTAATCACGATGCCTCTCACGATGCTGTTGAGGCTTGAGCGAATATTCTAGCTCTGTAGATCGGGCACCTTCGATGTTGCCTAGCACGACATCGTATAGAGGGTTCTTCATACATTTAACTCGCACGACACCGGTGAAGAACGGTGTGTCAATAGAAACGATTGCCTCCGGCAAGTTGTGCACTGTTCTGTCGAGCAGAAAAACCGGACTTGTAGTGCCCGTAAACTTCTCTTCCGGGACAAGCCCTTCGCGTACCACTACCGTGTTGCATCCCGTATCTCGAAGTACAGATACAGTTTTGCCCTCAAGCAATCCTCTCACTACAGGCAGAGTTCCGACATCAGCCACAGTTGGGGTATGCGTCGACGTCATATTCACGACCGGAATAGTCTCCCCAGTCTGGAGTACGACGTACCCTTCATCCGGTTTCTCCGGTGTCTCAGCGTTGTCTCCTTCTTTGGGTGACAGCGCGCACGACGCCAACTGCTTTTCCTGGGTTCGAGTTGTCTCCACAGACGAACCGTTTCTGCCACTCGACCAGCCTGTTGCTGACTGGTTATTTCTTGTCCGAGACCAACATTCAGACGCACGGTGCCCTGACTTATTGCACAAAAAACAGAGACTTTGGCCCTTGAACTGGCGCTTAGCAGTTTCTGCTTTACGAGCATCTGCTGAGCTCTCCTTAGATAGCTTATCCTTGCCCAAATTGAACAAATCTTGGGCTTCCAGAAAGCAGTCTGCGTTCTGCGCTAAAGAGTGCAATTTCTTACAGTTCCTCTCCTTCAGAAATACCCTCAGGGTGGGTGAGCATCCCTTCATGAACTGTTCTGAAATCATTACGTCGCGAAGAGCGTCATATGTTTTCTCGACATTTGCCAGCTCCATCCAACGGTCGAAATGACCTGCTATGCGAGAAGCATATTGGAGCCCCGTCTCCTTGTCCTCTGGTCTCGCCTTGCGAAATTTCTCGCGGTATCCTTCAGCCGTATACCGGAATCGTAACAGCAATGTCGCCTTCACCTGATCATAGTCGGTGGCGGAAGCAGAGTCAAGTCGACTAATCACGGATAACGCCTCTCCCGTCAGGCACAAGCTGAGCGAAAAGGCCCATTTGCTCCGAGGCCACTCCTGAGACACCGCGACGCGCTCAAAACGCTGCAGATATGCGTCGAGGTCATCTCGCATCTCGTTGAACGGTGGCAATAGCTTGTGCGGGCCACAGCTATCCATTACAGCTGGGGACGCTGCGTCATCGCTTGCCGGTCTCCCTATCTCTCCCGCGTTCGAACCAGTCTTCTGCTCTTGCAACTTTATCTTCAACAGCAAAACGCGCTCCTCGGCTTGCAGCCGTCTTTCCTCCAGCGCTATCTTTTCTCGCTGCTCGTCGCGAACTTGCGCACGAAGGTCCCTTTCAATAACGCGCTCCGCGTCAACCCATTCCTGCAGTGCCGATCCTGTTAGACCCATGTCCGTTCCGATCGCGTGCAATTTCTCTAAATCCATCGGTTCGTCCCGCCCGTCTGGCTCTCGGCAAGAAGGTAAGGCCGATCTATCCTGGCAGGCTCGCCAAATTTGTGGGCAACTATGGGCGCAGGATAGCCAGATGAGGACAGAGGACGTTCGATGACAACGAGAGACTTTTATATACACGAAGACGGACAAATGGATACACACAACATAAACTCACACATATATACACGCGTTCACGGTCCTACGCGGAAGGGAGTTAACGTTCTTGTTTGTCCACTCACATTATACTCTTGGGGCGTGAACGTTGCGCTTGACCTTGAGCTCTCTGGTAGTCAGAACGCGGTGTGCCTTGCGCTTGCGGAGTTCGTACCGAGGCGGGGCCCGGTCTAGAAGATAACCACCAGGGGCATCCCAGTACGGCGGTCAACGCCTGGGCTTGCCTGTACACCACCGAGAACAGCGTACCGCTGACTGCTGCGAACAGACCTGGGACAGCGTCTCGCTCCGAGACCAGAACAGCAGCTGAGACCTGGGACAGCGTCTCGCTCCGAGACCAGAACAGCAGCTGGCCGTGACGAACACCGCTTCAGACCAACGTGGGTGCGAGGTGGGGCGATGCCCAGTCCAGGACGCACCCGAGGAGTTCAACGCCGGGACGAGGCCCGGGCACGGAGGGTCAGAACGAGCAGCCGGGGCGTGGCCCGAACTTGTACTTGCTCTCTGCTCTCTGGGATTGGGTGGGGCGATGCCCAGTCCAGGAGGCACCCGAGGACTTCAACGCCGGGACGAGGCCCGGACACGGAGGGTCAGAACGAGCAGCCGGGGCGTGGCCCGAACTTGTCCTTGCGCTCTGCTCTCTGGGGTTAGCCGAGCTGTCCCCGTGGCTCGGGAGCTTTTTCACGTGGTACGCGCACGAGCACGAGCATAGGCGCGCTCATAATTTTAGTGCTATCACCATCATAATGATTCCCGCGCACCTTGAAATACTAAATCGGCCCCGCACACCGATTTTCTACGTCAAATCATGACGCACACTCTCCAGGGCAGCGTTTTTTTACCACAGAGCTCTTTTTTTTTCATTGATGAACAATAACGGTTCAAAGTGCAAGCGTAAGCTTATGGTCGGCTGCAAGTCACGAAAGTTCACACCAATCTTTTGTTATAATCCCACCCGATCTCGCTTTTTTTAGTATCCAAAATTAGCTGGCACACCGGCTATTAGCCGTACCAACGTTAGCACTGCTCATCTACAAGTCCACAGAATACACATATGCAAACACAAACGATGGCAGCTCAATCAATTTCATTGAGCGGTGGTGCACAAACACAGAAGCAGCCCTTATTCAGGAGAACCGGCGTAGAAGAACGGTGTCATATCTGTACCGACATGACACTGCTGAAAGGTAGTCTGCACAAGCATAGTGCAGAATTCAAGTACAACTCTGCACATGCTTCATTGCGTTCCATAGTGGAGCATTGTATTGGGCTACTGAAGAGCCGTTTTCGCTGCTTTCAGTGGTACCGTACCAACCACTCCTCACCGAAACGTTCTTCCAGTATTTTAGCTGTATGTTCAGTGTTGCGCAACCTTTGCTTTGAAGTTGACATAGGTTTTCACAGTCTCAGCGATGACAGTGGTGACGAGAACAGCGAGCACGGCAGCTCTCTCGATGATGACCTCCAACATCGATTTAGGAAAGAAACATCAGCTTACTGAGTGCACTTGCATGGGCAAGCTGTCCGCAAACTGTGTTATCAGCTTGTTTGTACGACAAGGCAGCAATACTGCAGTATTTAGAAAGAGTTTGCAGGTGACGGCACCGCCTGCAGCAGCAACCGTAGTGTTAAAATATTTGTGCTGCATTGCAAGAGCTTGACCATCCGTGGTTCTTTAACATCTTCCTAATATGAAGTAAACCGATATTTCTGCATTTCTTCACCTTCAGGCCGCTTCTACCCAGCAAGATTAAGTGCCATTATATAAGCGACACCTGGGCCAAGGAATATTACTGGTGATTTTAACGCTCCTCACCCGCTGTGGGGAAGCCAGAAGATGGGCCGTCGGAAAAAAATTGTGTCCTCCGTTGCATCTGACCACCAACTATATGGTTTAAATGACGGCACTCCCACGTTTTTATGGAGTCTGACATATAGTAGCTGTCTCGACCTAACCTTTGTGTCAAGTAGCCTAAGTACCAAGGTGCAGTGATTTGCGGACATTGAAACGCACGGCAGTGACCACATCCCCACCTATATAATGATCAAGGGGCTAAGCAAGTCGCAGATCGTGTCCGCTTCACGGATAGACTGGTTAAAGTACAGATCATCCACAGAGAAGCAATGCGAGAGAAACCAAGAAGGTTCTCTTGAAAGCTTAGAAGATATAATGATGGCCGCTATCCAAGAGGCAACGTTTAATTGTGGACGTTTGCCAGATTTTCGGAAATAAGAGGTGGAGTTGGAGGGGCTTCGAGCGATCCGTCGTCGCGCCGAACGACGTTACAGGCGCACGAAATCCATCGTCGACTTAAGGGAGGCAAGACAAAAAAAGATTCAACGTCGAATCAATGCACTACAGTCGCTACGATGGAAGTCGCTATGCGAGTCGCTCGGTCCCCACAAACTTCTTTCGCAAATATGGAGAATAATCCGTGGCCTAAAAACATTGCCACAACAGCATCACCCATTCCAATGTCTTGTTCTCCACCAAAGCCGACGTGAAATCGATGTAGCAGGAGACGTCTGTGCCAGGGTTGCAAACAAGGGGTCCGGGATCAACATGAGTAACCTACGAAACGCGCCGGAGTCCAGAGACACTCGGATGGTCAATATGTTTTCTCTAGAGGAGCTTCAGGCAGAATTGGCAGCATGCAAGCGCTCGTCTTCTCCTGGACCCGATGGAGTCACTTACATGGCCCTTGCTAACCTAGGACAAACAGCTCGGCGTGCCCTTCTAGCTGTATACAATGACTCGTGGAGCAACGGTTTGGTTCCTCCTTCATGGAAGGGCAGCCGCCTTGTGCCCCTGCTCAAACCATGCAGATCGCCTCTGGACATGGCTTCCTATCGCCCCATCGCGCTTTCCGGCTGTTTTGGAAACGTGATGGAGAGAATAGTGCTGACTCGCCTGGAGTGGTATCTGGAACATAACAATATATACCCCGATGCTTTGCCCGGCTTTCGACGTGGACGGTCTTCCATAGACAATGTTGTTGATCTTTTCACGTCTCTACAACAGCAGAAAAGCCTAAAAAGATTATCAGCGGTACTTTTCTTGGATATTAAGATTGAGTATGACAATGCACTACATGAAACCATCCTGGACGCCTTGCGCAGCATTGGATTGGGAGGCCGCGTTTACCAATGGATCTACAGCGATTTGAGGGGCAGAACCTTTTTCGTTCAGACAGATGATGGTGCAACAACCCACCATCATACTTATCACGGCGTACCTCAAGGTAAGGTCCTAAGCTCCATACTTTTCAACCTTGCGCTCATCGGCCTCGTTGATGTCCTGCCACACTCCGCACATCTGTCGATATACGCGGACGACGTCTGCATCTGGGATCCGGGATCGGGGTGTCACCCGTCTACACGTACGAGCCAGGCTTGAGACAGCGGCTACACTGACGTCAAACTACCTTCAAGGGCGAGGACTAGAGCTGTCATTTGAGATATGCTCACTGGTTCCGTTTACTTGCAAGACAATGACGCCATACCACATCAAAATTATCGAACACACGATCAGCTATCAGAAGACCTACCGTTTCCTGGGAGTAATAATAGATCGTGACTTGTCTTGGAGCCCTGATATCGCTCACATGAAGAAGAAAACTGACCATGATCAGCCAAGTCCTAAGGGTTCTTGTGGGAAAATCATGGGGTGCATCGGTACGAGCCATGCTTCAACTGTATGCGGCACTTTTCTTGGCTTCATGCGCTACAGCCTACCTGTGCTTGGCAGGCCCGCATAACAAACGTACGCGTAAGAACGCACATAAGACATGCCACCCGGATTCAGTCACATCACCTCGCCTCCCTTCCAACTTCAAGGCCACGCTCAGCGTTCTGCTCTATTCTTGCCCCACATCGCACGGTGATTCTCACGAACTTCACGCACGCAGCAAGACCGTCGTTACCATTGTGGTGCCTACATCCACTGGAAGCCCTGATAACCATCCCCGGAATGCAAAAGAAGAAAAAGTTGTCAAATTTGGCCCTAAAACAAACATTACTGTTTCTGCATGAGAACCACAGCGGACGTATTCACATTTACACGGATGGGTCGGTTACTTCAACAAGTTCAACAGGCGCAGTGGTAATTCCGGAGAAATCCATCACGATAAAGTTTAGGACCTTGTATCTGACATCATCCACGGCTGCAGAATTCATCGCCATTCGTGCCGGTCTGGAGTTACTAGATGAAGAACCGCAGCAGACCTGGTAAATCTTCTCCGACTCTAAAGCATCCCTCAAGGGCATTGCCTCGCCATATCATCATAGACAAAACGAACAGCTAATTGCTGAAATACGACTGCTTCATCACCGGGCTATAGAGAAACAACACGACATAGCGTATCAACGGATACCAAGTCACTGCAGCATTGATGAAAAAGACCGCGCAGATGAAGCAGCCCGATCATGATGATGCCCCTTGTGCAGCTATACCATTATCAAGAACGGACGCCGCTGTAAGGTTTTGATTACTTGCACGAGAACTGACACTCGCTAAGTGGAATTCACCGGCATTCACCAACGTCCACCTTCATAATTTGGACCCACACCTACAGCTCCGTCTTCCATCAGGAATAACTAGAGCTGAGGAGACACTTTTGTGCCGTCTGTGGATCGGGGTGGTATTTACGAATTCCTATTCGTTTCGAATCGGAATGGCCAGCAGCCCGACATGTGACAACTGTGGCTGCGTATAGACTTTCTCTCATCTTCTCCACGAGTGTCCTCGCTTCACTGTGCCAAGAAAAGAACTGTCGAAAGTTTGAGATAGACTAGACAATCGCCAATTGTCAGAGGAAAGAGTATTAGGACACTGGCCGAGACCGTCCTCTGCACGCAAGGCATTAAGAACGTGGTTGCGCTTTCTGCGGGCAATTGGTCTTAGAGACAGACTGCAAGCAGCGTCATGGATCGTCTGATGACCTTCTATTCCTTCTTTTCTATCAACGTCTTTTTTATCTCATCTTTTACCCCCCCCCCTTATTCTTTTCCCCAGTACAGACAGGGTCGCCAGCCGGTCTGAGAACTGGCTAACCTTCCTATTCTTCCTTTTGCACTCCTCCTCCTCCTCCCTCTGCATTTCTCCGTAAGGTGCTCTCCCAACCACTGCTGTAAGCAGTAATGTGACACACGTCCTCTTAACCGATATTTCTGCATTTCCCCCTCTGGTGCTCTTGCAACCACTGCTGTAAGCAGTAATGGGACAGACCAGGGTGACATATTATGTTATTAGCTGCCATGGAGTTTCCAGAAATTTAGCAAGAAATTATGAAGCAGCAACATAGCCTAGCCCGCTCACTGGTACGGACATATTTCAGAAAATGTTTTGTAATTAAAATTATTGCGTGGGCTGTATGAGCTGAAACCACGATATGATTATGAGGCACACTTCATTTCAGGTCTTTAGAAAAATTCAACACCTTAAGTTTTTAATGCGCGTGTAAATGCTACGCAGGTCTCATGAATTCCAGCCCCATCGAAGTACAATCTCAGCAACTTTGATCATGCCCATGTGATCCGGGTCCAAAGTCAAACATTGTAACCCAAGTGCACTAGTATTATTTTTGTTGCCGCTGCCATTTCGCAGTTGCCTACAATTGTTACCGTCACCTGCATCATGCCTGCGCACTATCTTCTCGTTTCTTGTCTACGCAACGCACACCTACTACACTGAGTGACTTTCCGGGGCACATCAACCACACTGTTCTTTTGGAATGGGACAACACATACTGAAACCGATAGTCTAGCTTATCAAGTACATTTTGCTCAATTGTAATTGCTGAAATAAAGTGAAAGAGGAAGTACGCAGTCTCTTTTTCAGGTCTGAACTTCATAAAAAATATTTTATTCATGCTCATGCTTATTCTAAAATGGCATACACTTTCTGTATTTGAATGCACTTTGTGAAAACACGGTGTCAAGATTTCAAAGCAGAGTTTTATTACATCGCACACATTACAAAAAACATCATGCTGACTGACACACTGTGTCAAATGGCTAGCTAATTACACTACAACGCTATATATATATATATATATATATATATATATATATATATATATATATATATATATATTATTGAGATCTAACAGACAGTATTGCCAAGTAATGTACAGGGGAACTTATTAGAACCAATGGAATGTAAATAAGAAGAAAGAAAAGTGGATGAAAAAATAACCAGCCGTGAGCAGGAATCGAACCTACGACCTTCGAATAACGCGTTCGATGCTCTAACCACTGAGCTACCACAGCGGCCTTCCCTCCATCCACTTTTTTAGGTTTATATGTGAATTTAGAAGTAGTAGTGACAGTCTGCGCCATCTATAAGCCAAGTGACGAGTGTGAAAACACTCTTTTATGCGCATGTTTGGCGTCACGTAGCACGTGAACTTATTATGAGCGGGCAGCTGATTAATAGTCCCTCGTATACAACCTAATGACACCATGTCTGCCAGTACGAGACCCTTGTTTAATAAAATAAGGGAAAGAAGTGTATACCTAAGGGCTCATTTTTTCGTGTTTCAACACCATAATAATGAGATCTAACAGACAGTAATGCCAAGTAATGTACAGGGAAGTTATTAGAATCAATGGAATGTAAATAAGAAGAAAGAAAAGTGGATGAAAAAATAACCAGCCGTGAGCAGGAATCGAACATACGACCTTCGAATAAGGCGTTCGATGCTCCAGCCACTGAGCTACCACAGCGGCCTTCCCTCCATTCACTTTTTGAGTTTATATGTGAATTTAGAAGTAGGAGTGACAGTCAGCGCCATCTATAAGCCAAGCGACGAGTGTGAAAACACTCTTTTATGCGCATGTTTGGCGTCCCGTAGCACGTGAACTTTGGCGTCACGTAGCACGTAGCACGTGCACCGAAACTCCCGAAATGTTTCTCATCCACCAAACGCGCGACACCGTCGTCAACTCCTGCACTTTAAGCTGGACAATGGGGTTCTCTACCGCCACGTCTACAACCCTGACGGTCAGCGCTGGGTTCCTGTACTGCCACGCTCTCTTCGACTTCAGGTGCTCGAAGCCTTCCACGACGACTTGACTGCTGGTCATCTTGGTTTAAAAAAAACGCTTGACCGCATTCGATGTCGTTATTACTGGCCTGGCCTTTCTTCTAGTGTAGCTCGGTACATCGGTTCCTGCTACCCATGCCAGCGTCGTAAACTCCCCACGTCTGCACCTGCTGCACCTCTACAGCCAATTCCGTGCCCTTCAATGCCTTTTGAGGTTGTAGGTATTGACCTTTACGGGCCTCTCCCCGTCACATCTGCTGGCAAACGATGGATAGTGACCGCCGTTGACCACCTGACACGCTACGCTGAGACATCCTCTGTTATTACAGGCTCAGCTGTGGAAGTTGCAGACTTTATTCTTCACGCCATAATCCTGCGTCATGGGGCTCCTCGTGTACTGCTTAGTGATCGCGGCAAAGTGTTCCTGTCACTAAATGGTAAATGAAGTACTGCGCGCTTTCGGAACTACTCACAAGACAGCTTCAAGCTACCACCCTCAGACAAATGGTCTCACAGAAAGGTTTCACCGAACCCTTGCAGAAGTGATAGCCGTTTACGTCCAACCCGACCACAAAAACTGAGATACTCTTTTGCCATTCCTGACATTCGCTTACAACACCGCCGTTCAGCGAACAACTTGCTACTCACCGTTTTACCTCGTGTACGGACGCACCCCGACTACCTTTCTCGACGTCTCCTTCTTTAGCAGCCTGGGAATTCATGTCAGTCTTCTAGCGCAGAATACATTTCCCGCCTGGCCCAGTCTCGCCATCAGGCTCGCATCAATACTGAAGCTAGACAGCACGAGCGGAAGATCATCTATGACGAATCCCACCGTGTTGTGTCTTTCCAGCCTGGTGACGAGGTGCTGCTTTTGACACCTATTCGCACTCCTGGTCTCTGTGACAAATTCCAACCACGCTTCATCGAGCCATACATTGTTTTAGAACAGACTTCGCCGGTTAATTATCGTGTGACAGCACTCGTCGCCCCAACAGACCTTCGCTACCGCCGCACAGAGATTGTCAACGTTTGTCGCATGAAACATTTCACGCGACGTTCCCCGTCACTTAGACTTAAGGCGGCCAGGGTGTCCTCTTCCAAGTGAGGGGAATTAGTGTGGGCATTTGTTACTTACATCGTCCTCATCTCTGCATAATCACAATTACCATCATCCACTTGTCTCTTTGTCCTCATTGCCACTCTGCAGGTCATCATCATCGTCATCGTCTGTGTACTGGCTCTGCCCGTTCGTTTCGCGACGTCTTTCCTCAATTAAACGCTGTCGCAACCAAGACTACCAATAATATATATATATATATATATATATATATATATATATATATATATATATATATATATATATATATATATATATATATATATATGACCACCATTACGCATCCCCGGCCTATGTGACGAATTCATCAGTCGCTTCATTGGGCGGTACACGGTGGTCGAACGAACATCTGTCAATTACCGCGTTTCTCCTCTTAGCGCTAAAACTGATCATCGTTGTCGAGGAACAGATATAGCGCACGTATCTCGTTTAAAGTCTTATGCGCGACGCATTTCATAATACTGTCAAGCGACCAGGTGGCCGCTTTCACCGCGCGGGGGGAATTAGTGTGAGCGCGACAAGCGAATGACTCTTTATTTTCTTTGATAACATCATCACCTGTACATGTTTATCTGTAAATATCATCACCAGCGTGATTTATCTGGAGCCTGGCTGAATAAACCAGTTCCTCACAAGATATTTATTTATTTATTTATTTACAAGAATATCCTCAGGGCCCGTAGGGCATTACAGAGGGGGTGGGCACAACATTTATAACACACAAGAAAAAAAGACAAAATAAAGAAACAAGTGTCAGATGCGCAAATTAGGAAGGCAACATAAGTCAACTAAAAATGTATAAGTAAGAATTCAAGCACATACAAGACAAAGATAGATAATGGAAACTGCATATAGTTACAAGCATTGCTGAGAAATTGCAGTCTTGAATAACAAAGGGTCTGTTATATATATATATATATATATATATATATATATATATATATATATATATATATATATATATATATATATACCGGTAACCCAGGTCGACCAATCATATCAGGCATCGGTACAATAACTGAACCCATATCAGGGTACGTGGAATAACAAATAAGCCACATTCCATGCACCCAAGCGTCGTGTATAAGAGACACCACACATTTTCTTCGAGACATTGCAGGTCTGTGTGTGCCGAAAAACTCGTAGTTGGCTACTCTTGATATCTCTTCATTGTATACAAATATTCCTCACGATGCATTACAAAACATGTACACAAACCATAGACAATCTTACACCCCAGATTTCTCTGCCATCGCAACTTTGACGAGGATGGTCCTCGAATTAAATTCATTCGAGTTTAACCAAGAGTATTTTCGACAAATCAGCGGGACCGCTATGGGCCCCAAAATGGCACCTAATTATGCCAACATATTTATGGGAAAGCTAGAATCTGAATTTCTTGCACAAAGTTCCTTGAAACCAATGTTATACAGAAGATACATAGACGACATCTTTCTTATTTGGACCCACAGCGAGGACAAACTTCTCAGCTTTATCGACACTTACAATGCTTTACATCCAAACATACACTTCACACACACATACTGGCAAGTAACCGTAAATTTTCTTGATGTTACCATAACGATAGAAGAAGAGAAGCTTTCTACAACTCTATATCGCAAACCAACGGATCGACAACAATACCTCCATTACCAAAGCGATCATCCACGCCACTGTGAAAACAGTATTCCATACAGCCAGGCTCACCAGTTCAAGTGAATCTGCTCTAGAGACGCTGACTTTGACACGAGCTCACAGAAGCTGAAACTTATGCTCGAGAAACAAAAGTACCCCCACATGTAATTATAGACGCTGTTCAAAAAGCGAGAAAACTTAAAGCGTGAAGACTTACTTATGAAGCGACCACCGCAAGAAGACACACAACAAACAAACCTCTGCCTGACTTATAGCACAAACTTCCCCAACGTAAACAAAATCCTTAGACGACATTACAACATTCTGGAACAAAGTGAACGTCTGAAATGCGCATTCCCATCCGCTCCAGACGTCGTTTACCTACGACCACGTAATCTCAAAGACACACTTGTCCTCTCTCAAATTAAGACATCACCCCCAAAATAACTCATGCCGACCTTGTTTAAAGCCACGATGTCTTGTATGTAAGGCGATGCGAGAAACACACAAAGCAACCGGCACACAATCCCAGTTTTCGATTAACATACGAGGAAACCTACCATGTGATTCCTCTAATTTGGTATACCCACTCGAATGCAACGTGTGTGGCATGCAGTACATCGGACAAACAGAAACACCATTTAGGATTCACTTCAATAATCACAGAGCCCATGCGAAATCAGCCCCAAGTCTACCTCTATCAAAACATCTCAATCTTCCCGACCATGCATCCGAAAAACTATCAGTAACGCTATTAGAGACGGGATTTAAATCAAATAGAGAACGTGAACAACGAGAGTCATACCTTATCCACCGATTTAACACCCATGATAGAGGAACAAATGAGAATTCTGGTACACTTGCAGCAATTAAAGCATTTGAAAACAAAGGCGGCAATAACGAAAATAGTAACTGAGTTTACGGCACGGCAGCTGCGAAGGGCACTGAACAACTCAAAACAATTCCAAGTGTAACTACTCTTCCTAAGTGCAGCTGCCGTCTGTTTTCTGTTTTATTTTACTACCCAATCAATAGTGTCATGCATGGCATGCCCAACAGCAACCCTGTGCACAGTCGGGAGGCCCCCACTGCACACGTAATCCAGAAGCGGGCAAGGAATTCACATTGCGCCCGCTTACCAGCCTCTGCCGCACTACGCGGCACCCCTCTTTTTACGACGAAATGTTGACAGAGCGCCGAGTAGTTAAAGGCTTAAAACTTCCTAAAATGCCCGCTTACCAGCCTCTGCCGCAATACGCGGTACTCCTCTTTCTACGACGAAATTTTGACGGGGCTCCGAGTAGTTAAAGGCTTAGAACTTCCTAAAAAACTCTTTTTTGCCCTACGCCGAACCGCCAGTGCCAGGAGGCACTGGCTGTTCGGTGTACGAAGGTCGGGAAGAATGCGTTAGTGAAAAGAAGTATACACATGACCACTGACATCATAAAGGTGAACGGGAGAAAGGGGAGAGAGATGAAGGGGGAAGTGGAAGGAAGAGTGGAAGGGGGGCACCCGAGGGGAGTCCACCTTATATTCTTTTTTCTTTTTTTCTTTATTTTCTTTTTTCTTTTTTTGCCTTTTTCCTCTGTTCTTTCCCTCTGATTTGAGATTGTATAAAGTTGAGCACCAACGAACTGTACCTTTAATCCGGATGAAGGCCAGACTCTAGGCCGAAACGTCGAAATAAACCACGTTGTGTCCGCTCACGGGGGATCTACTGGACTATATGCAACGCTACGGCCACTCAACCACCATGCCTGCCTATATATATATATATATATATATATATATATATATATAGTCACGGCTAAAGGCTGGGCAAGAAGACAGAGGACGACGAAGTGATGAGCGTGGACAGCACCCACGATTCCTCTGAGCAAAGAAGAAGTCGAAGTGACTGCTCTTTTGTTCTGTTAATACAGACCTCGTTTTTCTGGGCACACCGTCGTCCTGTACTCTGTTATTTTCACCTAGCGACGTTGGTGGAGGTGCTGGACTTCTCCAACTGATCCTTGGGACACCTCCGCGCCCTAGCACATCGAGTCCACCACCGCAATCCGTTCCTGCAGTGGATACTCCTGTCCACCGCTACAGTCGCCGACAGCGAGGCCTTAGTCCCGAGGTGATCCCGCTCGAACTTCTCCAGCAACACACCGTACCGGGAGAAATGGCTACCGGAGGGCCTTCACAGCTTACTGTTGATCAGCCTCTAATTCCCGAGACCTTCCACGGTGAGGTTTATGAAGACGTCGAGGACTGGTTAGCCCAGTATGAGCGAGTCGCCAAAGCCAACCGCTGGCCAACTGAACAAAAGCTATCACGCGTCTACTTTGCTTTGGCAGACAGCGCTTGTACGTGGTACGAGAACCGCAAGTCAACGCTGTCTTCGTGAGAAGAATTTCGGCAGCAAATTCTCGGGACATTCGCAAACACCGACCGCTGTGATTCTGCTTTGCAGCTCATCGAGGCACGCATACAGAAACCAAACGAGAGCGTCGCCATGTTTGCGGAAGACATGACCCGCCTATTTCAGCGGGCCGACCCCGAGATGCTTGAAGGTACAAAACTCCGACATTTGATGAGAGGCGTCAAGGAAGAGCTCTTTGCCGGTCTCCTACGCAACCCACCAACAAGCGTAGCCGAATTTGTCAAAGAGGCTACAACAATCGAGCGAGCACTTCAGCAATGGCGCCGATACCATGACCAACCAATCAAAACATCTCCCAGTCTCTCTGCTTTGAATGCCGGTAGTGAGTGTTCTCTGCGCGAACTCATTCGTGAGGTAGTTCGGGAGGAGATCCGAAACCTCCTTGTGACTCCGCAAGAAAATACCATGGCTTGCGTTGCAGAAGTTGTGCGGCAAGAGCTCCGCCAGGCATTTTCGTTGCCCGAACCGCCCTCAGACCAGCGGTTTGTGAGCTACGCATCAGCTGTCCGTCGACACACTCCAGTGTCCTACAACTCCTCACCACTGGCTTATCGTGACGTGAGCCAAGGGCCTTACAACGAGCCGTGGGCCCCAGCTCCCGATCCGCCGCAGCCGTATCCACAGTCCAACGTGCCTATGCAAACGGCGCCAATGTACACTCCGCCGACATCTGCATCTTGGTCGCAAGGTATGCCCACCAGTCGACCATTCATCCGTAAGATGGACTTGTGGCGAACCGTCGACCACTTTGCTTTCATTGCGGAGAAGCCGGCCATATTTTCCGCCGTTGCCCGTACCGTGACCGTAGACATCATAACTTTCTACAAACCTCCCCTCGTGCCTATTTCGATAATCGCCGTTACAGCAGTGCAGGCCCGCAAGCACAGCAACCCGAAGTGCCGTATCGTCGACCCCGCTCTCCTTCACCTGCACCGAACTCGCCGCCGCAGCGCAGGTACTCCAAGGTGGTCCGGGGCAGATCTTCAAGCCCTCGTCGGGAAAACTAACAGCTGCGACCTTTGGGGGGAAGGTTGCCGCCCGTCGAGATGCTAACACACCCCCAACATCTTCTCTACGACGTGATATGACGAATGATACCACGGATCGTACGACGCACGATACCAAGGACGATACGACGTCACCGACATCAACGGAAATCGTAAGCGCCAATCTAGACATTTGTATAGACGGACGCCCAATAACAGCACTGGTAGATACTGGTGCTGACTTCTCTATTATCAGCCGTAAACTCGCCGACTGCCTAAAGAAAGTAAGAACAATATGGACGGGACCAAACATTCGAACCGCAGGGGGTCAATTGGTGACGCCGACAGGCAAATGTACAGCTCGAATTAATATTGGCAGTTCAGATTTCGTCGCCACTTTCGTAATTTTACCGGAGTGCTGCAAAGACCTGATCTTGGGCATGGACTTCTTGCGTGAATACGGTGCCATTATCAACATTCCTGAGAGATCGGTAACGTATTGGACGGCCCCAGATCAAGTTTCGGATGTGCCCTAGGACAGACCAGCGACGTCAGCCTTTGCGTGTCTTCGAAGACGACGTGACCATCCCACCGCGGTCGAGTGCACTCGTGGCTGTGACATGTGACACGTCGAGCGATTCTGAAAACATCGCCAAGCAAATTCCAACACTGCTATTCAGCCATGGTTTATCTATCGCAAGGGGCGTCGTAGGCAGGAAATGCGGACACACGCACTTCCTTATTACGAACTTCAGCTCTGAACGCCGACATCTAACGAGGGGCATGGCAGTCGCGTACGTGGAAGAGCTCGCCGAGATGACAGACTGCCTAACTCTTGAAAAAGATAATTCAACTGATCTCACCCCTGCACCTCTATCTGTTGATATTGGCCCAAGTTTGCTGCCGGCGCAGAAGCAAAGTATCATGCAGCTTATTAACAAGCTTGAAGATTGTTTCTCTTCGATTTCCAGGGTCCGTCAAACGCCGCTGACAAAACATCGAATTATAACGGACGACATGACCAGACCCATCAGGCGAAACCCGTACCGGGTAGCTCCGCGAGAACGTAAAGCCATCGAAAAGCAGGTGCGACAGATGCTTGAAGACGACTTATTCAGCCGTCGAAAAGCCCTTGGGCTTCGCCGGTTGTATTAGTGAAGAAAAAAGACAGCACCTTACGTTTCTGCGTGGATTACCGCAAGCTGAATCAGGTGACAAAAAAGACGCCTTCCCACTTCCACGTATCGACGATTCACTCGATCGACTATGGCACGTGCGTTATTTCTCGTCGATGGATCTAAGGAGTGGGTATTGGCAGATATAATTCGATGAAAGAGACCGGGAGAAAACAGCTTTCGTGACACCTGATGGCCTTTTTGAATTTAAGGTACTTCCATTTGGCTTGTGCCCAGCACCAGCAACGTTTCAGCGGCTAATGGACACCGTACTATAAGGCCTCAAGTGGCAGACGTGCTTAGTGTATTTAGATGACGTCATCGTATTTTCTGCCACATTCGACGAACACGTCAGGCGACTGCACTCAGTATTTCAAGCTATCCGTTCCGCCGGACTAACACTTAAGCCGGAAAAATGCCATTTCGGCTTCGAAGAGCTTCTGTTCCTGGGGCATCTTGTCAGCAGTGAAGGTGTGCGGCCTGACCCTGAAAAAATAGCTGCCGTTACAAATTTTCCAGCGCCAACTGACAAAAAGGCCGTCAGACGGTTTTTAGGACTGTGTGCTTACTACTGACGCTTCATTGAGAACTTCTCGCGCATTGCCTCGCCGTTGACTCGCCTTACCAGAGAAGACGTCGCATTCGTATGGAATGAAGAGCAGCAAAAATCATTCGACGAGCTGCGGCAACGCCTTCAGAAGCCACCAGTCCTCGCACACTTTGATGATGACGCACCGACAACAGTGCAAACCGACGCTAGCAATGTCGGCTTAGGAGCTGTACTCGTGCAGTGGCAGGATGGCGCCGAACGAGTAATTGCTTACGCGAGCAGAACTCTTTCACGTGCGGAAGAAAATTATTCCACTACGGAAAAAGAGTGCCTTGCGGTGGTGTGGGCGGTTATAAAATTCCGCCCATACCTGTATGGTCGTCCTTTTAATGTTTGTCAGCGACCATCACTCCCTCTGCTGGCTGACGAATTTAAGAGACCCTTTAGGACGGTTGGCGCGCTGGAGCCTGAAGCTTCAAGAATTTGACATGACGGTGGTCTACAGATCGGGGCAGCGATATTCAAACGCTGATTGCCTTTCTCGTGCGCCATACGAACCTGCGACGGCAGAAGATGACGATACAGCCTTTGTCGGAGTTGTAAACACGGCAACTGTCGCACAGCTGCAACGAGACGACCCCGAACTAGAACCCATAATACATTTTTTAGAGGGTCGCGCTTCAGCTTTACGTAGACTGTTTGCGAGAGGGCTTTCGTCATTTGCTTGCGCAACGACGTCCTGTATAAGACGAACTTCACGCCACACGGAAACGGCTACTTACTCGTCGTCCCAACATCTCTAAGGAGCGAAGTATTACAGGCATGCCATGATGAACCAACATCCGGCCACCTGGGTTACACGCGTACGTTGTGCAGAGTGAGGCAGAAATACTACTGGCCACGACTGACGGCAACCGTTCAACACTATGTTCGGACGTGCCTTGATTGCCAAAGCAGAAAAGTTCCACCCGTCAAACCAGCAGGCCTCCTCCATCCTATTGACGTGCCTGTTACTCCAATCGCTCAAGTCGGAATGGAACTTTTGGGCCCATTTCCAACCTCATCAGCAGGTCGCAGATGGATTATAGTAGCCACCGACTACCTCACTCGTTACGCCGAAACCAAGGCTTTGGAGAGGGGCACGGCAAGTGAAGCAGCCCGATTTTTCGTAGACAATGTGGTGCTGAGGCATGGTGCTCCATCAGTGGTAATAACTGACAGGGGAACTGCATTCGCAGCCGAACTATTACAGACAGTTTTCAAGACTTAGTGGCACATCCCACCGGCGAACAACGGCGTATCATCCGCAAGCGAATGGTCTTACGGAACGTCTCAACAAGACACTAGCGGATATGCTCTGCATGTACGTCGATGTGGAGCATAAAAACTGGGATGAGATCTTGCCGTATGTCACGTTCGCCTATAACACGGCTTTATCAAAAAACAACAAGAACAACGCCATTCCGCCTTCTTCATGGTCGTGAAGTCACCACTATGCTGGATGCTATGCTGCCGCACGAGTGCGAAGACGCTGAAACGGATGCTGATTATATCACTCAGCTGGCCGAAGACGCCCGACAACTTGCATGCCTACGTATTAGTCGCCAACAGGACTACGATTCAAGACGGTACAACCTTCGTCACCGACCAGTCTCCTACGAGCCAGGAGAGAAAGTTTGGATATGGACACCTATTCGGCGCCGTGGCCTCTCAGAAAAACTGTTAAGACGGTACTTCGGTCCCTATAAAGTTTCTGCGACGTCTCAGTGACATTAATTATGAGGTTGTTCCTGATACTGCGCACTCTTCAAGGCGTCGAAGGTATGCTCCAGAAGTTGTGCACGTGGTACGCATGAAGCCTTATTTTGCCGAATGAACTCATGCGTTTCCAACGAGTACAAACCGCTTTATTATAAAGCATCGGGACGATGCTTTCTTGAATGGGAGGCTAATGTCACGGCTAAAGGCAGGGCAAGAAGACAGAGGACGACAAAGTGATGAGGCGTGGACAGCACCCACGATTCCTCTGAGAAAAGAAGAAGTCGAGTGGCTGCTCTTTTGTTCTGTTAATACAGACCTCGTTTTTCTGGGCGCACCGTCATCCTGTACTCTGTTATTTTCACCTAGCGACAAT